>JBBGBA010000190.1:0-138611 GCA_038088335.1 Mesorhabditis sp. LJ9110
TTTCTTTCAATTTAAATTTAAAAAAAATTGCCAAACTTTTATATTTAGTGCACGGGAGTTTATAATTTTATTACAAGGTTGTATAATTTTGAACGTTGGACTCCAGACCACCTAACGCCTGAAAATTTCCGCAAAATCCAAGCCCAAAGCCCTAGCTCTAATGGCCCATGATTGCTGGCAAATGGCCAGAAGCAACCTTGCCCCGGGTGGGTCAGCAGCCCTGCCACCCGGGCCCCAACCCAATCCCTTCGCCTCACACATGCATAATTGTCTCCAAATCACAGAGACCCCCCGGTGGCTACACCAACCTCTTTCGGTTGGTCAGAGACCTAAGATTCCTGGCTTGGCTGTTGGTCTGAAAAATGTAATTTAATGACGATAGGGGTAAATTAAACCCGGGATAATCAAAAAAATGAATGCATTTAAGTGCTTTTGAAAGCAGCTTCGTTCTGTTTCCTAGGATATTTTCCCCTCTGTAAGTCCACAACGGGAGTAGTTTTCATTTATTTCAAAACATTTCCTTGCTCTTTTTGGCATTTGAAAATCGACCTAGAACCTCTCTAGACCACCCCTACCCAAACTTACCGCTTCTCGATGCTCATTCCAAATGCAAATGCACGGCATAGGCACTTCGCAAATGGCCGCGCCGCACTGCAAGACCCAACTGGCGGGACAATGGCGATTTGGACCCACCCAGAAATCCGCAGATTTGCAACTGGGGTTTTCTCATACCCAAGGGTATTAGATAATAGATGGTTCCAAATTAACAACTAATAACTTGCAAAGTTACGCCGACGTCCCCAGACGTCAATTTTGCACCGCCTTGCCGACCCCAGCAGGCTTGGGAACCTGGGAACGGCGTCTTATGCAAATGGCTTCACGGTTGGGTTGGCGGAAGTCGGTGGAGAGATTCGAAATGAGCACTTTTGGTCAGCCCATTGAGTGACCACTGATGAATATGGTATTGGGAGAATGGGCTGGAAAGTGGATTTAGTTAGCATAACATAGGTAAAACAATGCAGGATTGTGAATTATAAAGAAAGAAAAAAATCACCATCCCGAAATTATTTGCAGATGAAAGCGTCATTTACATAGGAAAATCTCTCTCCTTTTTTCTATGTAGACTGGTTTTTGGGACGGGTTTTTTCAGGATGGTGTCGTTTAGGGCGATAGCCGTTTACCAACCGTTGGGGTGATTTCCATTCATAGCTCCTGTGCAAATTTTTTGCAACCCCCCAATACTTCCCCAACCACCCTTCCACCTCAAAAGTTCATCGCAACTTTTTCCAAATTTCCTCAGCATCGGAAACGGGTGCATGGTTGACTTTTTAGCCTAGGCCCCCCCCAGGTCTTGAAGCAGTACCCCCGACCCCCAACCCAGTCAATCATAGGTGCTGCTGGGGCACTAGGATGGGCACACATCTCGGGGAGCAGCACCCCGCCACCCCATTTTGGGGACTTCCATTGGAACACACGGCAATGAATAATTGACGCTATGTGTGTGGAGTTGGACGATTGCCTGATAGGATGCCGGTGGTATAGGGGGAACGACTAGCTGCTGCTCCCCAGCCATCCACTAATTGAAGGGAAATGGCCGTGGCAAGGTACTAGGTCTATTGGTCGGCTCGATTTTGTTTTTGGTGATCTGTAGTTCTGGAAACAACGATAAGGTATATAATTAATGGTTAGAGGTCGGAAGGCTTGGTTTTAAATGCTACCTCAGTCTTGTTAATGGCATCAAGGGTGTAGGAAAGATCCTACCTCTTATTAAATTCCCAATAAAATCTATCCAGAGGTTGGAAAGCGTCAAATTATTGCTGAAACACTAGCATCAAGCATTTTCAAATCCCTCCCTTTGCCCGTTACAGTGACAGAAATTTGTTATTTGTCCTTAAATTAAATTCCTATCACGATCGAACACCACAGTTTTGTTAAATTCCTACTAAAACCCAGAAAGAGCTAGAAATGTATAAATTTATATTAAAACAATCAGGATTTTTGTTACTCCGGGAAAAGCCTCCCATTTGCAAAGCATTGAAAAGAGTAAATAGAAACATTCCCTGATGACTGGATTACGGTAGCCCTCCTACGTCACCAAGCCATTTTTTCACTCCCAAAAGCCCCCCACGCCCCACAGACACATCCCCCATCCTGGTGCAAAAGCCATTTTCCACTTGAGAAGGGACCCGATCAAGGGCGATGCGAGTCAGGAGAGACCTCCCTACCCCAATGTGGCCCGGTTGAGATAATGCAATTGCTTAGGCTCTAGCACATACACGTTCGGGCGACAAATCGCATTCCCCCCGATACCCCAACCGGCCACCAACCTCCCCCTCCCTACCCATACCGATAGATGCCGTGTGTGGCTGGACTGGTTGGTGAGGAAGAAGCGCAAAAGGGGGTGGCTTAGAGGGCGTGGGCCTCCCTGGGTCCCTAGCTGGGTCTCCTCGCGCCCCTGGTGGTCGCCCGAGACCTCGAAGGCACTGCCCCCCTATTTCCGGAGTTTACTCGCCTCTCCCAGGTTGTGTCTCCCAGGCCCCTGAGGCCCAGGCATTGGCAACTTCAACGGCCCCACACTCCTTTCACTAGCTAGACATCAATTCTGAATTCGTCGGATGGTCTATCGAAGTCACTAAGTCATTTCGACGAATACCGGAAAGATCGGCTGTCCCTCATTGGCCGAGGATGCAACTGAGTGAATGCACATGTTCGCGTTCGCTAGAAGCAAATCTGTAAGGAGGATTGCCTTTTTTGGGCTAAGCGGGCGGTAGGAAGTGGTTCTCATCTTCTTGGATCAGCATAACCAACCAGATCGGGGGCAGGGTATCTGTAATGTGACATTTTGGCTATATGATGTGTTGACATTTCGGTAGCTCGGTAGCCACCAAAACGTAGAATTGGCTATTTTTAGAGCGAATACAATAGAGGTCCAAAACCTTCGTTTGAACTAAGCTCCCTGATGCTGGTAATTATACCATAATCTGCTGGAGCGGGTACAAGACCAAATGCACATTATGGATCTGGTTTTTAGTTATTTTTTTAGTTCCCTTTCTCGCTATGAAGCCGGTCTCTATTAACTAGCTAGAACCCCACTATGCCCACCCCCTTTTATCGGGAAAATTTGGATCTGGCCCAGCTATAACCGAATTAGCCCAAACCCCGCCAATCGGCCTGTGTGTGAGCGTAACCAAAAGCCCAATCTCCCCCCCCCCCCCCCAATCCATCCTATCATTTTAAAAACAATTTTTTTTGCAGGCTCAAAGACTCCTCGAAGGTTCACATCAGCTCCGCATCGACGCGCACCACGTCGGAGCCCCCGGCCACGGAGCCGGTATGCGATTTGAATAACTACATTAAAATGCAAAGCATATTTGCATTTATAAAGCCATCAAAAACAACTTTGCCTCCCCTTTTCGCAACATGCACAAAACAATCGGTTATTCAAAATTGGCCCTATGCTTATCGGCCGGGCTGAGCGGCTGGAATACGGAAATGTCCTTTCCGGCGGCTTTTGAATAAAACCCAAAAAAAGGCTGAAGAATTCGATAAACATCAAATACTTATTATTAGGGTAGAATATAATTTAAAAATGCCTTTTTTTAGGTGGAGGTCACGGTCACAAGAAAGAGTTCGGCCCGGCGATGATTTTGTATTATTTGGCCTCGGCCTTCCGAGCCCTCTACCCCCGCCTCGACGATGATTTTGTCGACAAACTCAACTATTATTACACTACCACGATTCGTAAGTTTTTTTTTTACTCCGGCTTAGTTAGGTTCGGAAGTTTTCGAAAACCTAGTATCGCTCCAAAAACGCTACCATACCCCCAACTTCCCCGAAAACCCAACCATGGACGCGTCTTTTTGGATAAGTGAATTTGAAGATGTACCTTAACAGGGAAAGGGTTTCGTATAGGCCCATCTCCGTGCCAATCCACCTCTACCCACCTAGGGGGGGGGGGGCTTCTCATTCAATTTTCTCGGTAGCTGCAACTTTTTTTATGGGATCGGTTTGGAGAGCTAGCTAGGGAAGTGGAAGGTTTTTGAGTTAGAGTGGGTATCGATTCAGGATTTTTGAACAGAAATGACGGTTAAAGATATTAACAGTAAGTTTTCAGTTGCCTCGTTCGCCTTGTTGGTCTCGGCAAAGCAGTATGTCGGTAAGTAAATCAAGGAATTTCTGGCATTAAAGTATTTCATCCATCGTATCCCGTTTAAAACAATTGTGCCACTTTAATCCATTTGATTCCAGGTTTCCCTATCCAATGTTGGGTACCGGCCACTTTCACCGACGCCATGGAGCAGTACACCGAAAACTATTGCTGGGTCCAAAATACGTATTGGGTGCCAATGCAGGTATGTATTTGAAGGCTTTCAATAGATATTCAAAACTCCAGGAGGACATTCCGCGTGAAATCTACTCGCGAAGAAATCGACAAATTGGCTACTACCAATGGGTGCCCTTTATCCTGGCCATCGAGGCGCTATTATTCTATGTGCCATGCATTTTGTGGCGAGGGTTGCTGTACTGGCACTCTGGTTGGTGATAGAAATTACTATCAAATATACTATTTTATTGGACGCTAATCGATGTAATTTTAGGGATAAACTTGCAAGGGCTTGTCCAGATGGCTTGTGACGCCAGGTTGATGGACCAGGAAGTGAAGAGTAGAACGGTTTACACGATGGCCAGACACATGGAGGATGAGGTATGTCAAGATACTACATATAAAAGTATTTTCTTGATTTTATCGAACATATATACCCTATTGCTTCACAAATACGGCTACCATTTTTAGTTGACCCAAATCGAACGATCCTCCCACTCCCGAACATGCTTCTCCTCGATACAACTCGGTGCCCAATGTGGTCGACATTGTGGCTGTTACGTCACAATGCTCTATATTGGAATCAAGGTATAAATTACTACACCAGCCAAATTCAAACCCTTCAAATTTTAGGTCCTTTACTCGGCAAATGTTCTTCTCCAATTCTTCCTCCTCAACCACTTGTTAGGCGCCAACGATTTGGCTTATGGATTTAGTTTATTGAAGGTAAGAGCTATTTAATCAACCGCTACTAATGAAAAATTCAGGATTTAATGCACGAAGTGGAATGGGAGCAGACAGGAATGTTCCCCCGAGTAACGCTATGTGACTTTGAAGTATGTTTCTGTACTTTGAAAACCTAGATTTTTAGGTCCGTGTGTTGGGTAATATCCATCGACATACCGTCCAATGCGTGTTGATGATCAACATGTTCAACGAGAAAATTTTCCTCTTTTTATGGTAATTTTTAGCTTAAAATTCACAAGCTATATTTTTGCAGGTTCTGGTTCCTGACCGTTGGCATCATCACCGTCTCGAACACCGTGTATTGGATGTTGATTATGTTTATCCCTAGCCAAGTATGATACACGATAAATTTAATAATATCATATATTTTTTAGGGAATGTCTTTCATTAGGAAATATCTTCGTGTCCTCGCCGATCATCCAGCCAAACCGGGTGGGTGGCGTTTCATAACATTTTCCAAACTTTGGTATTTGCCCTTGGAAACCTCTAAAATAGTTGTTTCCCTATAAAATGCCCCATTTGTAGACTACATGATGAGCCTCCCTCGTGGTAAGCGTTCATGGCCGGCTTATTTTCTCATTAATTCAATATCGTAACTGATTTCACGTACGAAAGAAAGCAATCATTAACCAAGCCCGACCTCTTTTCGCTCAATTAATCCATACATATCATTTCTATTTTTTTGTCGCTTTATTACCAAACAGCGGCTGCATATTTTATCATTTTCATGAATAATTGCACGAGCAGAGCATTATTTTCTGACCCGGATGGGCGCCGCCACGGTGCTTGCTGGTCGTTTTTTTACGAATTAATATAGATTTCTGTTGTCACTCGGCTTTTTTTGGAGAGGACCGGTTTGAGGAGGGAATGAGTGGCGTTATGAATGGGATTGCGTAAAGTCTAACACACCTCTTAAGTAGCTGATGACGTAACGCTGAGGAAGTTTACGAACAACTTCTTGAGGAAGGATGGAGTGTTTATGCTGCGTATGATTAGGTACGTAAATTATCTGCTTGCAATGTATATTGTAACTTTCATGGAAAATCTTAGTCACAATATAAGAAAAATTGTAAATCACGTTGCTATATTTACGTTTCAAGACAATACTCGATTAAAACTAAGCCATTTTTTGCGACGTTTTTGTCCATGGGAAATTTTTTTAGTGCCAAAAAATCCTTTGAACTTCTAATTTAGTACACATGCCGGCGAATTGATGAGCAGCGAGCTAATCCTCGCTTTATGGCAAGATTTCAACAATGTCGACCGTTCCCCACAACAATTCTGGGACGCCGAACATGCCCAATCGGCCATTGACTAGGTATCACTTGAATTATACCTCATCATACATCCCCAGATTACTGAAAAATCATCATCCCCATCCACCCTCTCGCCAGGTGATCTTCCCTAATGAATCGAGTGCTCCTCAAGCGTGTCTCCGGTGATTAAACATTCTCTATGTTTTCAATTTTCAATTTATTCACCTTTCTAGTCATCCAAATCCAAAAATGAATCTCATGAGCTTATCCAGCTAGTCAATGCTTGTCACATCAAAATCTTAATCTCTCGAAATTGCCAAAACCATGGTCGGGTTTTCGGGTTTTGAATTTTTGATTCCCCGAAAACTTCGCGTCTCTTGCCTCCACATTTCAGATTTTTTATATTGAATTCAGTTCTGGGTTGTGCTGATTTATCTGTGCAGCCGATTTTACAGTGCATTTTTTTTGTGTTTTTGATTATTTGCCAACCCATTCTTTCTACTTACCGTTCCTCAGCGATGTGCCCTCATCACTCCGCCCAATCTCTCTTTTTACCCTTCCAAGCAAAACTGCCAACTTTTTAGTCGAATTACAAATTGTACCCGTGCCAAAAAGTGAACGTTTAACAACAAAAAACACTGAAAATACAGTACCACTCACTGCTCACACGTCCTTCAACCCGCCAGCAGTCATCACCTTCTTCAATGCCATATATTAGTCAAATTATTACATTTTTCCCTTTTGCTACAATCATTTCCTCATTATACTTTGCACGTTGGTGTCTTATTTAAAAATTGTTTTCGATGTTTTTGCAAGCCATAATAAAATGTTTGATGATTTGGACAAGGGTGAAAAATTGCGATTTATCAAGCAATACCCGTATATGAATCATACCGCATTAAATTAATGATCAGAGTCCTGACTAGTTTCGCCGGAGTCTTCGGCGGGTTCAAAGAGGCTATTTGAAGGTGCAAGTAATGGTCGGTCTTTTCGGTGTTTAGTTCGGCTTTTGGTACGGTTTTCCATTCGACTAAATACGAGAATTTTTAATGTTTAGATAAAACATACCTAAAAATTGATACCCGTTGACTATCGCTAGAACTTTCAGCATCAATAGGAATTGCGGTTGGATAATCCACTACTATCGGCTCACTATTGGGAAAATAACACTCCTAAATCATGTGTCTTATGCAAATAAATCTCTACCTCAAAGGAGTCGCACTCGCGGCTATGATTCCCGTGCTTCAACTTATTCGATCTAGAAGAAGACCGAAAAACGACCGGTTTGACAACACCATAGGTGGAGAAGCTAAAGAATCACAGACCGTTCGTTCAAAAAATACCTAGCCGCACTTGGCGGAGGCGCATAGAAAGAAATATATTGACCATGATGCGATGGTGGGCGGCAGACAGTCCTAATAAATTATTAAAGTGCTGAAAGCGCAGGTAAATAAAGTTCCAATACTTAAAGGGAGTTTATCGGCCTACGAAGTTTTTGTTTTTGGTTGCGATATATTTTTGGGTGCCAAAAAAGCTAGTATTTTTGTAAACTTACATAAAAGATGCGTGTGGATTTGGATCGGGAGGTGGAAGTGGAGCATAGGTCGATCCACTATCAGCGATACTATAAGTACCCATCGATATATCAACATTTCTTGGTGTTCGTTCTGATTGGCTGAGGAATATCGTCTGTGCCCCTGGATTTGCATATCTGAAGCACAAATAGTATGAAAAAGTGAATCCTCACGGTGATTCCTCGAACCTCGACATTATTGGTGCTTTTTGTCGCACACAACACCAACATAATATTCCAAAAATCGGGACGCAAATGAATAAAAGCAGAGCAAGATACATGAATTCTGGCCCACTGGTTTTTGACTTATGGCCTTCTTTTGAGCATAACTGAATTCAATTTTAGTATGATTAGTTTTCATTACCATCGGATTCTCATCGAGTCCATTTTCGCAATCAGAATACCCATCGCAGACCCGGCTATTATGAATGCATTGCATATCTTTTGACTTTGGCCAAGCAAGACAATCCATTTCGTCTTCAGCGCACCGGCAGAAGCTGAAATTATTATAATAAAACATCTATTAAAATACCGTTCATCAGATCCATCTGCACAATCCTCTCTTCCGTCGCAATACTAAACACTATGCGCAAAATCGGTCTTACTTACTGCAGTTCTCATAATATTGCCTCGTCCATCATCACATGGCCATCGATCCACACCTACCAACTCGCAAATAGCCGATTCTTCGTCGCTGTTGTCACTGTAGCATTAACCATACGATGTCATAGTTTGAAAACGCACCGGCAATCCCGGCTATAATCACATCTAGCAGCCTTATGAACGCAATTCCTCCCATCATCACATAGAAATTGCCAGGGAAGACATCTCGTGACTGGGACACAGCTATTTGGTCTGGATTTCAAAGCTGTCATTGGGTTTTGGCTAAAAAATTACCTATGTCGATCAGGAATAAAATCAATGGGACATAAACAGCGAAACCCTTTTGAATTTCGATCCATTGCACAAATGAAATGACACTCCGATTTAGCGCACGTCTTTCTGTTCTCCCGTTTTGCTAGCGGGGGTAGATACTAGAAAAATATTTCTAGTATCTTTCTACAAACCAGTAATCCATTGATATTTTCCAGTGAGCTCAGTTCTCGTAAGTTATCCTTATTGTTAATCACTAATAACCCGTCTTCCGATACCAACACAGTATCCGCAGATATCGGAGCGACATTTAGAACTGAATCGGCGTGCTGTCTGATGTAATGGTGTTTCACTCCAATGTCAGGAACAATAAAGTCTCTGTAAAACAATATTTAAATTTTTTTGACTATTACCTTGACCAAACACCGGATGGTGTTGTGTAGAAAAGTCTTAAATTACTAGGGTCGGCAAAGATTTTTGTATTTTCGGAGAGTCGGTCTTTTAGCCAGACCCGACAGTTCTTTCCATCAAAACCACATTGATAAATGGCTGGTTTTTGATACGTGCCGATGCTGACCACGTAGAGATACCTAAATTCTTATTTTTACATTTTGCATAAAACCCTACGAGTTCTGCGGAAATAAGGCCATACTCGAGATAAAATTCAGTTGTCGTTGCCTACGCTCTGCCGATGACAGCACTGTACCAATAAAAGAAAGCTCTACATTACTGTCATGGACCTAAAAATCATAGTAAAAATTAGGAAAAAGAACCTGACCTCAACTTTATATACGTGAACATAACTATAGTCTTTAACATCACTGCATGCGATAAATAACTGACTCCCAACGTCATCGAAGGCCAGTGAACTGATTTTAGTGCAATTCAGGTTTGGTAGTGCGACGGTAACTTCCTAAAAATCACGTACAAAAATTTACCAAAAAAACAATACCGATAATTGACTAAAATCGGTTCCGAACCATAACAAATTTGCATTAGGGCCTGGTCCAACAAAATATAGCTTTGAGCCCAGCTGCGCGTAGATTAATTTTGATGGGACTTGGGCGAAGATGGTTGTTTTTAGAAGAGGATCCTAATGCTTTATTTCACACTTTTTTTGAAGTTACCTTGTCTCCTTCCGGCAGCTTTCTGTAAATTCCCTTTTTTGTTAATATGTAGATGAAGGAGTCGAGTGCTAAAAAAGGTAAAAGTGCGATACCTTAATTTACCTTTGCATTCATTTTCAATCATGTAATGGTGATCCGAGCACATGCAAATCGATTCACCCTCGTTTTGCACGCATAGCTCTGGGCACAAAGTTGAGTCACAGACTTTGCGCTCAATGATTTGGGCTAAATGTAGGGGATCAGCGTCGGAATCTTAAGCCAGACCTGTGTGTTCAAACTGTCCCAAACCAACAACTTTCTTCACGTCAATCTCGAGTTTAACAATTTTGTTTGAGTACGGCTTCCTCAGTAGGGGCGCCTAAGAAATTTAGCGCGACCGATAGTGTCTACCTTTAGATCAACCCAATTAATTTCATTGTTCAGAACCACAATTTGAGAGATTTGATTCCGTGCGCGCTCCATCACTTTTTCATTTTTTCCTAAAAAAGGTTTTAATCGCAATAAGCGCTTACCATCCATTTGCATAACCATTACTTTCGTATCATTTGCAGCCTCGTCTACCCAGTAAATCTTCTCTTCACTGCTACAGATCGTCATTTTCGAAACCGGATTCGTAAAACGTTTTATAATTTGCGAATTAGAGCCATCCAAGTTCATTTTCTAAAGTTTTGCCTTCCAAAATTCACAAGAAACCCACAAATATGGCATTTGGTTGTGTGCCAAGGGTAAATAAATTCGAGATCAACGAATCGATTTCAATCTTGATGACAGATTGCTTCTTCCAAAATAACCGCTTCTGGTGACGGCCGTTGGAATCAATCATTACAATGCCGGAGGGAGTAGACCTAAAAAAAAGGTTGCTCCAATATATAACCAAATACCAATAAATATTCCTTGTCCTCTCATCAACCGCAATCGAATTCACATCCGCTAATGATTCGTGCGTGTAGATCTGCTGTGGATCCGTCCCATTTAAAAATATACCCCAGATTTCGCCAATTTTGCCATCGCTGTGTGCGAGTATTAGATACTTGTTCGACTAAGAATTTTTCTAACAAATAGGTTGATTTTCACCTGATTTACGGTAAATGCCATTAGAGTAGAAGAGGAAGATGGCGTGGACAGTTCTCGTAATTTTCCGGAGCTCTCGATTAAGAAAATTTTGCCTTGAATGCAGTGGTGGAATCAATAAATTGTCAAGATTACCTGATTGACCTATCAATAAGCTTGAATTTGCTGGCTTGCAACTTTTCCCATCGGTCTGAAGCTCGTGAAAGTCTGCGCAAGCACATTCAACTTTATTTTGTGGCCTAAATATGGTCGAAGGGTCAATAGCTAGATATACAGTACCTGGATACGCAAAAATGTTCACAGCCACCATTTTCATTTGAACAACGAGAAGATGTTGTAAATGTTCGATGTAAGGAAACGGCTCTCATTCCGGAATGCCCGAAAATTCCGTGGATTATCAACTTGACGTCAGCTTCTAAAAAAACTCAAAGATTATTACTTAATATTTACCCATTTGTCCAGGCTTAGTATTGTAAATGTATCTATTTAAGGTTTCTCCAAAGTAAAACCGATCGTTTAATTTGGCAATGTAATTGATGGTGCCGTGTCCCGAATAAGCGGCTTCGTCCCTAATTTTTCCTTGGACATTTATGCTCTAAATAAAACCAATATTATAACATTTCAACACCACTTTGATCCCATTGTCGTCAGCCCAAAAGAGTTTCTGCGTATTTTTTTCGAGCTCCAACGAGGTAACGGCATAGGAACATTGGCTCTGAAACGGGAGACAATATTTCGGGTGAAAAAGGAGCTATTCCAAGAGCAATAAGGTACAAACCAAAATTTCCAATCCGACACGCAACGGGTTTGCCTTGAAAATGCGCCGCCAGCCATTATAAATGGCCGTGAAAAAGGCATCCCCATTCTCTGTGTCCAACGCAAGACCAGCTGGCGAATCCAAATTCCTTGCCAGGGTTTTTGAACGCCCTTTTTCATCATATACCTAAACTCTTCTAAACTCGAAAAATATCGCTCACCGCTAGAGAACGTTTTGAAACGTCTAAAAGATAGATATTCCCGGTGATAGCATCAACCCGTAGCGATTTAGGCTGGTCCGAATGATGAAGCATTAATCGATTCTAGGTTGCTGTCTTCGGTCATCAATATATTTACATACCTTGACGTTTGTATAGTTTAAATAAGCACTTCTCACCGCCATCTCGCTTGCATCGATCCAGTATAACTAAATCATCGTCAATCGCCCCGTATTTTGAATATATTTTCTCCTTAAAAACTAATATTCCAAAGTTCATGGATGGTTTTCAATTGCTTTTTCGAGTTTTCCGTTCTTTTACGTACAATTAATAACCTTTTCCATAAGTCTGAAATGTAAAAAAAGGCAAAATTACCTCCTTTCTGGCGAACCCAAAGAAGTTCCCTAAGACGGCGCCTTTCACTAATTTCCAAACTCATTGTATGTTTTGATGTGAAAATAAGGCCTTCGGTGATGGGTATTTTATCGTCCAAAATTGTGTGCTGCAGCTTTGTCTTACTATAAAATTCCCGAGCGATTTTAGAAAACAGTCATGTACAATGCATTCAATTGTTTATTATTGGTCGTCGAAATATTGTTCTCGCTACTATCAACTTATATATTATCATGTATCTGGAAAAGCAAGCATCGCACATTTTCCAGCGCATTTTTTAAGATATTCATTGCGGGTGGTGAGTGAAAAAAAGTTTCGGTTTATGAAAAGGATTAGAAGTCGCGGATGTGGCTTCAGTTTATGCAAATATCGCGCTGCGACATTTAACATTGACGCAACCTGGGCCACAAGGGGTATATACAATAATAAACTAGCAATAACTGGCTTAGGTATACGAAGTATACTACAGAGTGGCCTATCTCAGTTCCGGCTGGACTTTTTATGTATATTATTTTACGCTCTTGCTCTCGTCACTGAATAGATTTACCACGATGTGCACGAGCGAAAAGTTTCATGAACGGGTACTGATTACCAAATGATTTTAAATGTTTTAGTTATGGACAAGGTTTGGCCGGGCTTCATATTGGATAGCTTGGATCGCAGGGTTTACCTGTGTTTCCTATCGCATCCCAGCCCCGTTTGTGGTGTTAGACATAGGAAATGGAAATTATGCAGCAATGGGCTATCCGGCCCCATATTCCACGGTAACAATTTATCGGGGTTTTTTTTAATTCCTGGTTTAGATTGCCCATTTTGTCTCGTGCATCGTGTGCTTATCCATTACTATTGCATGTAGCGCTATGAGTCTAATTACTATCAGCAAATTGCTCAAGCATCCTTCCATAAAAGCAGCCGAGAAGAATTTGACTCTACAGACAATTGCCAGCTTTTGCGTTAGCATTCTGATGACTATGCAGCAGGTATTAAGCAGAATTTCACTAACAGAAAAATCATCTTTTAGGGAAGCCGCGCTTATTCTACTTATGTTGGGGATATTCCAACAGTAATCTGGATTCGAGATCAATATTTCTGGATTAATGATTTAGTAATTAGCATCCATCTGATTACATTAATTTTTGCATCCAGATTGATACGCAGGTTTTTCACTAGAAATTTCCTAAAAAACCGAGTTGGCGAAAATTCCATTACACCGGGTAGGGTGCAGCTGAGACATAGTTCGGTAGTTTTTTGATCCAATGCAAATACCCTGATTTTGCTCACCTGTCGAGTTCGTGGATTCCAGTCAAGATCCCTTGCAATTGTCGTATCGTTACTCTGTAAATAAAAGGATATGGCTAATTCCATTAATTACCGGTTGCAACAAAATTGGCACCGTGAAATTGGTATCTGTGGGCAGCATAAATAAACCGCTGACGGCAGCAATTAACAAGACCTAGAATCAACAATGTAATAATTATTGGGAGTCAGAGTTGTTGCCTCATCTGGGCCACGCGGGTCGCAAGTTTTTTGATCGAGCAAGAGTTTTACACTTTTCCCGCAAGCGCAACTATGGTTTCCTTTGAGTGGAAAGCAATAATGGGAGCATCCGCCGTTATTTTGTTGACATTTCGAGACTGGGTCTGAATGATTTTTTGATAGACAAATAACAATAAAAAATTACTTGTATGGCGGCCGGTAGTATATGGTAGAAATAACTCCAATGGACTCGTTTCTGGAGAAGTAGATTTTAGAATACGGGATTCGAGTTGGCAATCGTTGATTTGACAATATCTCAGGTCGCTATTTAGTGATGACCAAAGAAGCAAATCCTGAAAAACATATAACTCACGTATCCAAGGACCCACTTACATTTTGAACTACAAAATGCAGGATCGGTTCTTTTAAAGCGATTGGTTTGCAATCATATAGGCCATTTAATTCACATTTCCATATCTGAATTGCATAATTTTTTTAATAACTAATAATTTGGTTACCTCAGATTGGTCCTGGACAGCTCGCACTACAAAAAGCGCATCAGATTGCTTATGCAAAGTTAAGCAGGTCAAGGGTTCGTTTGCACTGTATTGAATAGCATTTGGACCCTAAAAATTTTTTTAATTATAATCGCCTCAGAGTCAAACCTGAAAGAGCTCCGGCTCGTAATTTTTGCCATTCAACAATGCTCGTTCGATTCGATTCATTTCACTGTTGATCCAATACATATATCTAAATTCTCGAGATTCCTCTTTATATTAAATGACCAACCCATTTGCCGTATCGAGCACCAGATAATGTGGTTTCCCGTAGATTTCGTTGAGCAAAATGGCGCATTCCTTGAGGTTTTCCCGAGTCAGCGAAGGGCACACTTCGATCCTTGACGGTGTATCAACCACTTCATTGGCTATTCCAACGTACAACTAAAAACGATCAAAACATAAAAATCCTAAGTTTACCAATTCATTAATACTATCTACAGCTAAAGAAGATATTTTCTCATCCATAAATATTGAAAAAATTTCCAGGACATTTGTGGTTTCCTTCGCGTTCGGAAAGACATAATTAATTTTACCATCAAGCGAATAGTAAACGGTTCCCTAAAATTTATTTATAAAAAAGTACATTTCAATTACCGTATTGTCATTAACAGCTAACTGGACTTCGTCACTTTCCGTGAACCCGCTAGCAAGCAAAGTTTCTTTGCGAATGGACCCGTCATTGAGATCAGCCGTTATCAATGAGATCGATGCAAGCTCTCGAGCCACATAGGAAATATTGACAGCATTCAATCGTATAAATAACACTGTGCATAAAAGAAGGTTTTGTCGACGTAAAAACATCCTCACATCTGAAAACCGAAAGTTTTTCGTTTATAGTGCTGGCTTTAGAAAACATGGAAACGCACGCTAAAACCACCAAGAAAAACCAATAACATCCCAAAAAGCGATAGTACGCCGGGCGAAAATGCGTATTTGAATGGGTCGGGGATCTCTCATGGGATGGCCCGGCGCCGAGAATAAATCATTTGCATATGGCGGGCCAGGGGATCGCCTCGAAGAGGACGGACAATGCAAAATAAATCGCTTTTTCGGGTCGATTTTAATTAAGGGTCACATTTGGGCGTTTTTGCAAGTGGTGTTGCCGTTCAAAAGTGAGGGAGCGGCTTGTGGAACACGTTGGTGGCGGGGCGGAAAATGGGGAGCCATTTTTCACCCGCCAAGGTTGCTAAAAAAGTTTTGGAGCGCCACATTTTTGGGGTGGAGTGCGTCGGAAGAGATTCGCATTTTAAAATTTTCGGCCAGGCAAAACGGTTATTACTTTTTTACATGGTAAAAAGCTGATTTTGTTTATTAAATGGAATTGCTAAAAATCAATACATATTCTTGCTAAAAAAGTTTGGCGCGCCATATTTTTCGGGGATTGTCTCTAAAGCTAGCCAGTTTTACCGATTTTGAAGGTCTGGAAAATCCATTCTAACAATTCATAAAAATTAAAGAATTTTAGATTTTTGCTGGATGTATTAGGGGTCAATAAAGATCTTGGAAAACTAGAGCTTTAAATAAACTCAGCTCGAAGTGCTAGGCCTGAATTTGTCCTTTGTTTTCACATAGTCCCATAATCTCTCCCCCGGGAACCTTCTAACCCACATAAAATCGTAAAACCCCAAACCACGTTATTTTGACACAACGCAAACTTTCACTAAAGAACACCCCCGGACACCCCGGGGGATGACTGACCGCTTGAGTCACTTTATGGCCAATGGATGAATGGACATCACAGCTCGATTCCCTCCTTCGCCCCACTCCTCCCAAAAACATTGTCGGATCGTAAAGAGTAGCGGGGTTAGAGGGGTAGCAAGGAAAGAGGAAAGAAACGGAAAGGCGACTGAAAGAAAGAGATAGAAAGGGAGAGGAACGATCAAAGGGTGGGCCGCTAGCACGGGCCGACCCTAGCCAACACACCATTTCGGATGGAGAGTGGCCATCGTAGACGGATCATAAAACACCTTACCATGAGAATCGTAAAATGGGAGTAAATTGGGTGGTTACTACTAGAGCTTAATAAGTTTGTACTTGCGTGTCAGGTGTGCAAAATATCCAAATTGTTGCAATTTCAAAAAAACTGCATTATTAGGTTTATTTCGAGGGCCGGAGCGCAGGGTTTTGCGAAGCGTAACGACTTTCAATAACGTCAAAAACAAGAAACGAAAAACAACGACAAAATGTAAACACACTACCAAATTCAGATCTTTAGAAGAGTATCGGCATAAAGGTTTTTATAGATTGTTTAAATTTTTACCGAGATATATACCAGCAAAACAAAAAGCCAAAAAATAAATCGACTAACAGGGATAGACATTCAATGGAATCGCCCGCATCCCCTAAATAACGTAAATCTATTCCTGGGGGTCTCTGTTGGTCTGCCCATCCAGCTCCTCCTCCTGCTCCTCAATGGCTCCATGGGGAAACGAATTTTGGGTCTTCTGGTGGTGAGGCAGAAAGGGAGGAGAGAGAGATAAAGAAAGACAACCAGCTCTTGAAGATAAAGGCAGTCAGAAGAGGTCGTTCCGAAAAACATCTGAAATTCCCTACAATGTCGTTAATATATGAATAAATTGTAATTCACAATAAACATATCCAGCGTTTATATTTATTCCATATGAAGGCCAAGCGGTAAATCTGGCATTAGATAAGGGAATGTTGATCGGTCATAAAATTATTAAACAAACGAGGCGAGATAAGTCAAATGAAAGGGGGCAGTGAGGGAAGACGGAGTGCTAGGGACAACATTGAGAGGAGGCTATTAAAACACAAAAAGCATGGCTGCGAATAGGAAGATAATTCGTATTTTCGTTGACCCAGTTGCCGATGAGGTAACAGTGGTGCTGTCAACTAAAACTGCTTTAGAATGTTTGACAAATTTTGCCTACTTGGTGGAATAACAGCATAATTCGGCTCCGAGTTGGTCTCGGCTGAAATACAAAAGTGTTTAAAACATTTTTTTGCTTACGATAGGTATTGTAATAGGGGAAATCGGTCCCTGGAACTGGCGGTGTGTATTCAGGCTGAAAAAGGAAATAACATAGAGATACTGAAGACGCGAATACCTGGTTAGTGGTCGGAATTAGGGTTGGAAATCCGGGAGTAGGGATTGGTGGGGTCACATATTCAGACGGAACCGGCTAAACCATTTATTAAAAATTAAGTAATTAACCTACCGTTTTCCATCCATTATCTACTGGCTGGTATTCTGGTTTTCCTTTATTCCCTTTACCATGGTTCATGATACAATCGACAGCTGTGAAAAAATTCTCCCCGCATCCGAAATTATAGACGCTGCCCGGAGCTTGTTGCTAAATTTGTCACAACGTATTACATACTTTAATTAAATACCTTTGGGCCGGTTCCCAGTGGATAAACGGGTTCTTGTGGGGCCCGCTGGTGATGTGATTTTCCTTGTTGTGGTGGTGCATACCCATTTCCGTTGTTCGCATTTGGCCAGTCTAAAATTGGTCCCGGCATTGGGGCCGAACTCTAGAATATCTTTTGGTATAAATTAGCATTGACGACCTACCCCACGCGCAACACAAATTTGATAAAACGGGCTGAAACCGTTTGGGGCCGGATTGGCTTGTGAGATCGAGCCGATTGTGGCTGCCCCACCGTTCTCCAAGAACGTCACGGCCCCGGTATCGAGGCAGTAGGACCCAAATCTATGATTTTGTTAATGGAATTGCTTGGAGAGTTACCTGAACTCGCCATTGTAATAGGTGAAGCTAGCCCGTACGCTACCGTACTGCAACCATTCACCCTGGCATTGGTGTCCGAGCGGAAGAGGGATGAAGCTAAATTTCCTGACGTCAAGTTTAAAAAGCCTGAATTACCGAGGGTTAGCCCGTTTTGCCAGATGGAAATAGCCATATTCTAGTCGATGGACTTGATGGTCAAATGATGCAAATGACGCTGGACCAAGATTTCCCAAGAATTTCGAGCCAAATAGGTAATTTTCGTTTGCGTCGCCCCTGGAAGTGGCTAGACAGCGGGTGAGAGTTATAATACCATAATACGATGCTAGCGTTACGATCTCCGGCTAAAATCGGTATCTTATTCCCTGCCACATCCGTCAGCCGGACGACGCTTTCAATATTCCTACCAGAAATCCCCTGCGGCTGCAGTAAATCCAACTAAAACAATCGCATCGACCGGAAGCACATCAAAACTTACCTGTAGACACGAAATAAAGCCCAAAAATTGAGCTAGGGAAACTAAGCGAAATATTAACATATTTGAGACGAGGAATGGGACTGACTGGCCAAGACAAAGCTGAGCACCTTTGCAATGTTTTTAGTTGTTGCTGCGGGAACACTCAGGCGCCACCGCGGCGAAGACAAAATATTCGGTACCTAGGTTTGAAAAAGCCATTCGTAACGCATAAGACTGTGTTTTTAGCGCTGACTCAAGAGGTGCTAAGACATTTAGAAAGTAATTTTAAGGACACAGAAAGATTTCGCTATCTTAGCAAATTTATTAAACAATTGATCAATAATTGCGAGGCACTGGAAATAAGACACAATATTGATAATTAACCGGGAGATTAGCGTGAGAAGAAATAAACCACGTTGCACATCAGAGTTTGAAGACAATGCTTGCAAGCTATTAAAAACGTTATACGCCATTTATGAAGCCTATAAAGCTGCTTAGAAGCTCATATTAGCCATAGTAAAATTGGCTGAAAATCTACTGGAAAAGCTCATACCGACAATTCGCGCTATAACATTCAATTTTTCACAAAAATCCATGCCTTAGTGTGGTAGTTAAACGGCTCGAAGCCACAAACAGTGAAATGCCGTTTTTAAGGCACCCCAAATATACCACGTCTTTTAGACAGTAAAATATCAATAGCTACTCGTTTCTCTAAGAAACTACACAACCATAATCACAACTTTTTAATACGTTTGCAGAGACCGCTTGGAAATGTTGCCGTAGATAAGGTGAATTAGTCAATAGTGTAGCAGGGGAAAAGCTTTTTGTAGCGCTCAACTTTTATCAGGAGATCGGCGATTAAAGCACTTTGCTGAAGAAATCGATTAGCATCTCTAAGAGCAGATTACCTCCTTGTCCTTCTGCTTCAATTCCTGAATTTCGCGTTTCAGGATCGCGTTCGGGTTATCTTCGGGTTCGTCTTTAACAATTGGCTAAAAAAATTTAAACCAGCATCCAGTAAAACTTACCCCCTCTTGTGGTTGGCGAGCAGCTCGTTCAGCTTCGAGTTGGATCTGAAGGTATGGGTAGGTAAAAAAGGCAGTAATACCACTTCTAGGTTCAGGCTTTGGATCACATTTTCGAGTTCAATGATCTTCTGACGATCAGAGTTGCTGCTGATCTCATCAGCCGTTGATGAAACCTATGCAACAATTAGTCAAAAACTAAAGAGGATACCGTTTCATCTGGCACAAGGTTTTCAATGGGTGGCTGAAGCTTCTTGCGCTTATTGTTGCCATGCTCGTCAGGGCTTCTCGGGGTGTATGGCGGCGTTTTAGACGGATCTTCCCCGATTGTCGTCTGTCCATCAACCGTCACGGAATTGGCTTTTTCGTGCTCGAGGCGCATAATTTTCTTCCGAATAACGCGCTCAATCAGGCTACGGTGCGTTGGGAAGTTGTAAACTGATGCGTCCCGGAGAGCCTGGTAGGACTGGCGGCAGCTAAAAAAACAGCAATTTGCATAGCTAGACCCCTCAAAACCGCAAAATCGGACTGACCTGTCGTCGATCAGATAGGCTCGGCCCGCATGTTCGGAATTCAGATGGCGATTCAGGTGGGAACGGTACCTTTCAACATGGCTACAAGCTAAAACCAAATGCGCTTTTAAGATTTTTAAAATACAGTAGCTTGTTCTTTTTTGTTTTTGCTAACATTATGAAGAATTTCAACGAATTCAGCTGGCAAGGAGCGATGTGGATAAGCAAAACGCGTTCGGTTTTACCCAAAACTTTTTTAACTTTCGGTCATCAAAAAATATAAAGCAAGCTTTAATAAAATTTAATATTTTCGTTGAAAAACTAGGGAAGAGAAAAAACCTTATTATGGAAGAAATACGATAAATGGAAAGAAAAACAAACGAGCAGTAAAGCAAAATTGATATGAATACTTACTAGAACATCGAAAGGTCTTCCAAGTTGAATGTTGCATGCAATGCTTCACTAGGGCGTAGCCAAGTAGGTCATCCATTTGGAAGCCGCCCATTTTACACGTCTAAATGAATTTCGAAAATAAGCCAGGGAAGGCCTACGATGCATTTTAGTTCTTCCGCAGCGTCACGGTTTTTCGTAGGTGACTCGACTTGAATAGGGGTCGTGACTTCGGTCGTTGCTAAAAAGTCCATATATTGGGATGTTCGAAAAACAACGTGAATTTTCGCACAACATTTTGCCATGCAGACCTGTTTTTTCTTGAGCTGGTGGAACAATTGCTTCTACGTAAGCCTGAAGCGGTACCAAGTCCTGCTCATCAATGTCCCATGGATTGCAGGTCGAGCCTACAAAAATCGTTAATGGGGCCTGATAAATTCTCCACTTTACCTGGTGTAGCTGCTCTTGTGCTCCAATCGGTAGTTGGTGTAATTTGGAAATTCTTCTCCGCCGCAAGTTTTTTCATCTTCAGCTCAATCTCCTTAGGTTCACACGTAAACTGGAACTGTAAACCCAGCTGCTAAAGCCCTTGGCATGCAAACATACCCTGAACAGGTTGCATCCGACCTTAATTTCCAAGTGCAACGGTATGATGTGGTTGATTTGACAGTCCTCCTTGGTCCCAAACACCGTTTTGTTCATGGTATCAGCTTGTACAAATTGCAAATGTTGTTGTGCCGCATCGTAGCAAAGGGTTCCGTAGGAAAAATCTTCTGAAAATATATGGATGTAGGGGCCGAATTTGAGCTGATCTGCAGTTTTAAATCATCGTCCAATGACTCGTCCCATACAACTTACCAGACAGAATAGGAAGCGAAAGCATTTTCCCTCCAGCCGTGGCCTCCCTTTGAGGAATGCTTAGTCTGCGTCAGACCACGTCAATCGACCTGTGAGCAAGATGGAATGGAGCAAAAAGGGTAAATGAGTAATTGTAAATCGCAAATGTGTTTCGGAAAAAAGCGGAAAATGCAAAAAACGTTGCGGTGAGGCAAAAATAGCAGATTACATTTCAGATTCCTGGGGAAGCCTGTCTTCGGGTTTGTCGAATTTGCTTATTCTATCAAAGTCCCCATTTTTATCGATCCAATATTTTTATTATTATTTTCTTTACTGTTTTCCGTTAAATTAAAGGGTTGTAGAAAATCAACCTGTAGGAAATCACGGAATAAATAGTATCCAGAACCGTGCACAGCTTTTAGACTGTGAATTCGTCGCCAGCATTCAATAATTTTGGATCTTATCGGGCGTTGAAGAATTGAGTACTCTCTGGCGTTTTTTCCTGGATTTTGGCAGTGCCGTCCGTTTGCCGAGAGCGAGAGACGAATGGCCTGGGCAGCCGCCCTCGCTTTTTTGCAGCCCACATGTTGCGTTCTCTCGCGTGAGCCGAACAGCGTTCCTTTCCGTAGAGGCGCAAATACATGGATGTCCGAGAAGGCACTAACTATGTCGATGTAGAAAAACGTTTTTCGTCTAAGACGCCATTCAAATCTGTCAATGCAAAGGCAGAAAAAATTTAAAGCTCAAGGGAAACTCCAAAAAGTTCCACGTGCAGTTTTAAATTCTTAATTTGAATAATTTAGTAAAAGACGAGGATTCTTAGGAATCGAGGCAAAGTGACCCGGAATGCGATCGATGTGTGGGCCCTAGCCAGAAGATTTCCGGCCGTCTCGCATTGCGTTACCGGCGTCGCTGAATTTTTAATGATCCTTGCCCTGATCCTCAAGAATGAAGCCAATGAAGCCTAGCCCAAAAAAACTGTGGGGGGGGGGCGGAGGAGGTCGGAAACAAGTAAAAACATTTGACGAAATCCGGCTATCGCCAATGTAACCGAAATTAATTGAAAAGGGGGGAGTTTAGTCATAATTAAGTTGCGGGATGGGAATAACCTATCTTTTGCAGAAATTTTAGGCAAATTTCGCGTGTGGGTTACGATTTTGACATTGCATTATTTTCAGGCTGTTAATGTGTACTTAAGATGCAATCACCTAAGATAGCATGCCTTCGCCCCTGCAAAAATTCGAGAAAATCAAAAAATTGTGCTGCTAATTATTAGGATATGCTGTCGAGTAAAAAAAGTTGCTTTTTCGATTGTGCTGTCGCATACATTCCTTTTAAAGGCTCAGAAATTTACTGACTGCTTAAATAGTTTGAATTTTGAAAGAATTAGTTTGGATTTTGCAAATGAGATGATATACCATAATTATAAATTATTTTATTAAATTATCTAAATAATAACAGTTCTCTTTTAACTTAGCGGTCGATGCCACACTGCCTATGCTTACAAGGGAAGTGCACGACCGGCCCACGAGAAATCGACACGAGACATAGTGGATCTGATAGAATCGGACACGGGGATTCCGAATCTGTAATCAGAATTTGCTAAATAAAACGGAGAAAAAGTTATGAAGCATCAAAGTTGGCCAAATCGCCAAAAACGGTATCTTTAAGGGCCCGTAAAAACCGGGGGAACGGAATTGAGGAGAAAAGAATTAGTATATCTTGTTCAGCAGAAAAGCGCTTTCGAATGAGCTGTAATACGTAGCATTTGCAAACAATTCACTGAAAAAGTTTTTTTTGGATTCACGGGCAAGGGTATGGCCTGTCAAGTCTATAGAAGGATTTTCGCGAAATCATGGTAAATTGAAGTAAGATAGCTCATTCGAAAGCGCTTTTTTCTGCTGAACAAGATACACTAATGGTTTGGCAAACCATTCCTGGGCCTTTACAGGCCCATAAAAGTCCGATTTTGGGCGATTTTACCAACTTTGAAGCTTCATAACTTTTTTCACCGTTTTATTTAGCAAATTCTGATTACAGATTCGGAATTCCCGTGTCCGATTCTATCAGATCCAATATGTCTCGTGTCGATTTCTCGTGGGCCGGTCGTGCACTTCCCTTGTTAGCTAAAATTCTAAACAGCCGATGAATGGCTGCACAGACAAAGTAAAATCTTCAGGAAAAAAAATCATGATTTCTAGCATCAATGCTAGAAAGATCCTATCGTTTAGTCGGCTCCGCCAGGAAATTCACCCCAAAACAAGCCGCCTTAGGGTTCGAACTGTCTAAGCCCCTGTTAGGGTTCGAAAGCGAAATGACCGAAAACATCGATTCGATCTGGCAAGAAAATTACGGTCCGACTGGTATGGCGCTACCGGCGTCGCTGAATTGTTAATGATCCTCGCCACGAAGCTTGCTTTCCCCAACCAATAGAGCCTAGCCAAAAAATGCAGAAGTGACCAAACCATAAAAATAGGACTAGTCACCACCGAAAAAGTAACTTAAAAATCTGTATGAAGTATTAGAAGCCCAGGTAATGAAGAAAGCTTCGATTTTAGTAAAAAATATTTGAAAATGAGAAATTGGAGGCTTTTCGCAACCAGTGAGAGGTTAATGAGCAGTTCCTAATCCGCCCTATCTTCGTATCTGCTAATCTAGAAACCTGCAACCAAAAGCGTCCTTCGTCAAGAATGTTTTTTGAAAGGGCAGACGGTGACAACGGTCAGCTTTTGCCTGGTATCAAAAAAAAAATGCAAACGTAGGGTCCAAAACTAAGGTGGAAGGTTCGTTTTCCTCATGAGTAGGCATTAAGACGACATTAGACGTTGAAGCCTTAATGAGAGAATAGTTCTGTTCATATGGAGAAATTTTCTGATCAATGTGAAGAAAAACGTGGAAGCTGCGACTAATGGCTTTGTAACCGTCACCCCGTGCGGGCGGGTCACGTCCCCCGTTTCCACGATATTGTTTTTGTTTGCATACATTAGAGCCCCGACATTGTCTTCAGCTTATATTCCCCCTGTTTTTACAAATGTGCGTGTATTTTTAGCAAAAACGATGCGCAACCGACAAATTTTTATTCAACAAAAAAGTAAACTGGGATGAGGTCAATGTAATGTTGTTGATAAAAAAAAGAGGTAGGAACATGGAATCTTTAAAGCAAAATTGGTTTTTAATACTGATTTATGCAGAAAGATTGCACATCACGGAGATCTGAAGACATATAGAAAAAAAATTGAACTCGATTTCAGTGCAGACATGATGGCAGGAATTATTTACAAAGATCGGTGTAAAATGCAAGCCTAACTTCTATGAAATCAGTCAATCATCAATTTGGATGACGGGCACCAGTTTTTCCAATTTATGGATTTGTATCGCTTGGTCGGAGACGATTTTATTTAGCTGCAATTTACTTAGTTATTTCTTACAGAAACGGTTAAATCTTACGTGGGATCGATCCTGCTTTAGTGTAGCAATTTCAGCTTGATATTTCGCTATCCTCGGGTCTTCAACCGGCTCTTCTTTAATAATAACCGACCGGACGGCGACTATTCCAGGTTCTTCCTTCACGATACCCTGCAAACCCGATTAATTCTATTTGATGTTTAGGTACCGCTCCTTTCGCTTGACGTAGTTTTTCAGCTTGTTCGTCAATGTATTTCTCTTGTTCCTCCTGAATATCGTATCGTGGTTATTTTTTTAAACTTTCCATCCATACCGTTTTTGCCTTGAGCCTGGCATTCTCCTTTGTAGCTTTTGTGAGCTGCTCTTTTGCTTCATTCCTGTCCTTCACAGCTTCCGTCTAAGCGCTAGTCTCACAAATTTTCTGCATTCACTTACAAGTCTAGCTTGATACTTTTTCCTTTTTGTTTCAGAGTCTTCCAATCGCAACTTCAGTGAGGTTTGGCTCTAAGTTAGGTTGACAGTTTTAAGCAAATGTTATCACCTTTTCTAGTTGTGCTATGTCTTCGCAAGACATTTCCGTCTGAGCGTCTGCGGTAGCTAAAGAGCCAATTATCTTATTAACATTTGTTAGCTCACCTTTTTGAACGACCGGAACTGGCTCATCCCGGACGGCCGGAGAACCGATGATTGGCTAAAAATAATTGAAAATCTCTATAAATGTACCGAAAAGGGAGAATTTCCGGAACTATCATATCCTGGGGTCCTGGCTGGCGAATCAATCCGCCCGTTTCCTGGTTGAATCTTCAACCACGTATCCTCATACAGCAACAGCGCTTTGCTCGACAAAAATCGGTAAATCTCGTCATTGATTCTTCTCTCGTGTTCGGGAAAGCATTCAACGGCACAAGTACGAAGTCGCATCCAATACGCACGATCCCTGTAGGCTATTATGGGCACGAGCAATGTTTACCTCGCGTCAATCACCTTCGCTCTGCCTTGATGCGCCCGTTGAATATGGTCTCGAATAGGTCCACCCCCTGCCCCACGTTCATTGCAGGCTGAAAGGTAAAAATTTCAAACTGAACGTTTGCAGTGATTGCTGAATCCTATGCGATTGCAAAAACTAACCCGAGCAACGGACTGGCAGCTCACAAAAGTGATGGGTTAATGGATGATGTATCACGCGGCGTCGTAATTCAATATGCGGAAAGAATGGTCTTGGACAGAGCTAAACAATGGTGAAATGGTTGAGGCTCTGGGGCCGTTACCTGGCATCTATCGGTGGCAAGACTGCGATCAGGTTTTGGGGTTCCTCCGCCTGCAGGGCTGCCCGGGTAATTTCGTTTTAGTATTCCACGAGGAGCTGAATAAAAAATAGTGGGATTTAGAGTTTAGAAAGATATTTAACTGATGAGACGAGAGACTTACGGGGCCTACTGGATCCTGAGGACGAAGACCCATTAGACATCTTCTGCAACGATGTCCCGGGAAGGAAATGGGTTGATTTCAAATGTTTTCGCTTCTAAACAAGGTTTTCTAGAACAAGGTCATTCATTTAAACGAGAGGAACAAAAATAAATTTGCTCTGTGGGGAAAAAGCAAAAGATTTCTAAACCCGGTTTATACGATGCGGCAGGCCGTCGAAAAAAATAAACTATTCTGTGCCGGATGGTGGTAACGGACGGGGCACCCAAGGCCAGGATTTCTTATCAGGTCCTGTAACCCCTCTCGATGTCTTGCTCAGAATCTGTTCATATGGAGACTGAGCCTCCGCGGACACTAATGATAAACCTATTTAAGCACTAATGTCGTCGTTTAGATCCCTTGACCTAGATTTAAGCTATTTATTGCATGATGCTAAAAAGTTTTATTTATTTCTTTTAGAACGTGATTCGGATAATAAAAATTGCATAGCGCAAGGACATAACTAATGGGCCGTAAAACTACGTTTTTAATATGCTTACGAAAAAATGTAAGCCGTAAAAAACTGATTTGGTCCTATTTTGTTCTCATGTTATAAAATTAGACGGCTCTATTTTAAAAACTTCAAGTAGATGAAAAAATGCGCCTTTGCGAGCACTACAATCCCTGCTAGTTGACTTCACGTCAAACTCGACGAGGGCCGAGATAATAGCGTTCAAATGTCTATAGTTTTGACACGCACTGTGGAAGCAATCCGACTAATCCTTAAAATATTTCCGTAACTTAACTTTTAAGTCTTGCTTTGACAATTTTTAATTCCGTCATCTTTAAAATCAAACGTTCTGTTGGAGCTAGAAGCCCACTTTTAGTTTTAATAGTAAAAGAAATCACAAAACAACTTATTAACTATTTTTACGATGGATCTATAGTAAGTCTACGACGCCATTAATGCTCGAACACGTCGAAAATTCACTCTGGAATTCTTTCTCCATATTAGCAGATGTCTCGGGGTCAGAGAACAGAGACATTTTTGAATTACTCGGGTGAGCGTGATAAGAAATCCTGGCCTTGAGTACCCTATCCGGTGGTAACGACTTGCGCAGATGTGGATCGATCCCAACGTTATCATTCAAAAGCCCTATTAGTGATATACCCGGAGCGTGCCAGGGCAAATTATAAACTACATTCGGCCTTAAGCGCTTCCGGCAGATGTATCGATCTCGTTACGAGGGATTCAACGCGTGAAATCCATATCCTGCCAATACCATGGATAGCTGCGGTAAGCAAAATTAAATCTCCCCGGACTTCTTGGATTTATCCCATCCCAAGATTTGCCCCTAGACATCTTTAGTTTTCCAAAGAAACTATATCTTAACCTCTAACAAAAATTTTTCGGGCTTTATCGTCATTATATAAATAATATGTATACCTTAAGCATTTCAAAATAAATAAGAGTGTAAATGGCGCGTGAGTGCGTTGAAGAAAGTTCGGATGCAACATGGGAGGACCACCACAGCTGTCCAGGCTTTTTTCGAGCGTCTGCTCTCTCACAATCCAGGGCTACTCTCACTCGGTTCACGTCTTGTCGATACATCGTTTTGGTCGCGTAAGCGAAATTTTAGCATTAACGCCAATTTGAAATGATCATAAAAAGCCAAAGTTGAATTCAAGGAATCTCAAAAAGAGAACAGAACCAATTTGAGAAACATCCCGATAAGTATAAAATGGCGGATCGTTTATTAGCATGTTTTTGCGTGTAATTTCGGCAACACAAAGTTTTGTTGCATTCCAACCAGCACTATAGCTTTATTATCAAAATCTCCAACCAGGTAATTATATTTGGCATTCAAATTGAGGAAAACGAGATCGAAGAGCAATACAAAAGGGTGTGGGGGAATTTTTTTGACCAGAAATCGCTCATTTGGACTAGATGCTTGATGAGATCGGTGTTTGAGAGATCAAGGAAGAAAACGAGATCATAATGGTGATACATCATTATTAGATGTGATTTTACTGCATAAAATGGTGTGCCAGTCCAGCCATAGCGCCCGGGTCCAATGATGATGTCATTGGAAACAGGAGGTGCTCAGCGGAAAGCGGGGTTGGGCCTGCTTGAATCTAAAAATTATAATATTGGCAAATTATATCAGAATAATAAATTGAATTTACATGGTGTTTGATAATTGCAAATCTTTTGTTAAGGCTTACCTGATCCAACCCAAGCAATGCTCCGGATGGCGGCAATCCTAGATCTGCGACGTTGAGGCTTCGAATCGGATGGAAATTTTCCATATCTGAAGCTATAGCGGAGGTTTTTGACCCTTCAAAAACAAAATAAACACTTTTGAATTTAGACTTACACATGGGGGAAGTGGCTTGAATTGTACTGCCAGGTGGGCCTTGGCTCAGGAGCTGATAATCCGCGTAGACACTATCTACTCGGTTATCGTGGTCGTTGGGGGTTTCGATGTAGCCTGAACAAGATGATAATTATTTTCTAGAATTTCTCAGGTCTCTCTGAAAAAAACTGTGCCGTTGCTGGTAAATACTTACCGTATCCAGGGCTTTGCCCATTGATACTTTCTGTCGGTGAGTTACTATCGGAGTCAGTTTTTTGGTTTCCTAAATTTTGGAAATGTATGTTAAGTTTTGACCGAACCTCCTGTCCAAGACCTTCCAGCATCTTTTTTCAGGCGTTTTTCTTTCGCACGTCGATTTTGGAACCAAACCTACAAAGAGGCATAAACCGTTTTATAGCTTAAAATTCCCACCTGAACAACCCTCATGTCCAACCCAGTTTCAGCCGCAAGTTGTTCTCGAACATGACGTGCAGGTTTTGAACTGGTCTGTAAACCGTTTTCAGACAAATTAAAGAAAGAAAGAAAAACAAAAAAATCTTACATGATATGCCTGCTTCAACGTCTCCAAGCTCTTTGCCGATATCGTCGTCCTCGGCCTTTTATTCGTATTCTCCATCTCCAAATCCGGGGCTAAACACCGTTTTTTAGACTACAAAGCTAACAATATCGCGTTAGAACCCAAATTACAGGCCAGAGGATATGTTAGAGCTGGTCTCATGTAAATCCAATCAATTTTAAGAAGGTTCTGGTTATTATCGGTTATTCAAATCCAGAGTTTTTCATATACTCCCGGCTGAAAAGCATTTTTTTTCAGCGCAGGGGCCGCAGAAAGTAAAACCTACTTTGTTATATTTTTTATGCAAAATTTTCAGATTTGAATAAAAACCGTAAGTGAATAAAATATTCGCGTTTGTGAATTGAGTTCATGCCAAGAATACGAGCTCTAGTTTAAGAATTAAACCCACTTTTATTCTTTGCCACTTCATAGTCGGCTTTGCAAACAATTTTCCCTTCGATTGGGATCAGGTAGAATTCATCGCCGGTCTCCATATCACGCTTGCATATCGTACATCTATTGCAAATTAGCATGCCAATATATAATGAATAACTTACTGAAAACACTCCATATGATATACATGTTCGTTTGCTTTTCGGACGATGCAATCGGGGGATATCCCTTCTTTGCACATACCGCATTTGGTCCCGAATTTTCTAAGAAAACGTTAACTTCGAACGTCAAGCACTTACTTAAAAAAGTGATTTCGACAAAACAGTGAATTGTTCTTCATATAGCATTTTGTCACCAGCTTCTCTTCACAGCACGAACATTTTAAACAGTCGCTGTGGAAGGAACTGAAAAAAATGGCATTTCGTAGTTTGGCCATTATAACAAGCCATTCCCACGCCAACGTTTCAAATGGCATGACAAACCCAAGGAAACGGCCATTGAGATGGCCCATAAAAAGATTTCATCAAAACCCACGCCATCTCCCACCTGTCGAGTACTTTATTGAGGAATTGCTCCATGATTGGTTGGTCGCATCGAGCGCAAATGCATTCGGGGCGACCCTCGGCACCTAAAGACAAACATTTGTTGGGTTGGCACTTCTGTATTGGGGTATTTGGTATGCCCCAGGGCCCTTCGAATGGTTGGGATCAAAGCCGGCAACCGGCTGTCACAGGTGTGGGGGGAGTGTTGGGTTTGGTTGGGCCATTAGCACCCGGTCATGCGTAGATGTAGGTAAATATTTAGCTCATCCCTTGGGGACACCTGACATGCTAAGGCTTGGGGTTGGGTTTGAGGAAAAAAATCAAAAAGTGCTAGGGTTGAAAAGCCCTCTGCGGGAACCTTGGATTTTTAATCGGATATTCAATTTTTAATAGTTATTTTAATCTTCCTCATTAAATCCATTTACGATAGAGAATAAAAGGAGCCCGACTCCAAAATGTCCTAAATAATCGGCATGAAGCTTGATATGCAAATGAGACAATTTCTATCTGTCTAAAAACGATAAAATAACGCATGAAACGTATCTTTCATATTATCGAAAAACGCGCAGTAATGAACCCTTAACTCTCCTAGATACCTTATTTCTAAGCCTAAAAACAGAATTCGAGAGGATGTTAATTAATTCAAAAAACGCATAGAGTTGAAAAAAACCCGTTAATGAAACATGAAAATCAAAAAGGTCAAGCGACGAATAAGAACCGAAATATCTCTAAAAAACCCGAGCAAAAACGCAATAAACCAAAAAGGCCAGATTATACCCGCCACCCTCAGCTAATCCAGAATCCCAGTTGGATTACACTACTAGAGACTTACCCCAGCCTTTGAAGTGTACAAATCTTCTCTCGATCATAGCCGGCTAACCGAATAAAAACTAACCAAAAATGTAGACAGACAACGCGCCCTACATAGTCACACTTGCCGCTTCTCAGTTTTGTTTTTGTAATTAAGTGACATCACTTTCCTCTCGGAATACCCCCTCCCGATTTTGTCATCGGTGTTACGCCTTTTCCGGTATAGCCCTTTGACGGAGCTCTAGGCTTGCCACGCAGAACGCCCCCGCCAATGCGGGCCCAAAATTCGAGACAATCTGTAGGATTTGGGGGTCAAGTAATTCCACTGATCCCACGATTAGTCGCGAAGTCGCATTTTGAATAACGTCAATCTACATAAATCTCCAGTGTAGGAATTTATGATTCATATACCGTATTTCCTGTAATCTATGCGCCTATTCGATTCAGAAGCCCGTTGAAAACCCTTAAAAGCCGTAAAAGTTGTGAATAGTAAAATTTGGGTGTTAAAAATTTGCATAATAGTTTTATCTATGTCGTTGCTGACTTTATGCAAAGTTTAGACAATTTAAAATGTTAGAAACTTATAAAACCTTTCAAAACCAGCAAAATATACCCGCGAATTCCAAATTTAGTTTGATGGATAAGCTAGAAAACCGGCTTTTACTATAATATCGCTTTTAATAGACCGAAAAATAACAGCCTTGTTTTTGTATGGTAAAATACAGTGCCCCATCGAAAGAGTCACAACTCCAAAAACCTCCAGAAAATTCTACACAATACACGATATTTATGGAATTTCTGGAAACTTCCCGTTATAGAACGGTGGTCGTCGGGCGGTTTGCGCGCCCATAAAAGTCAGCATCGACGCCATCCTCCCGGCTGTTTACCTAACGTTATTTAGGTAATCCAAGATGCGCACACAAATATCCACGCGCTCTAGCAGCACAAGCCGACAAATACGGCCCAGCGGGGCAAATTCCAAGAAACACAATAGTTAGCCGGTGATACACCACTGATGTGCGCAAGTTCGAGATTCACCCCGCCCCAAATCAAACATTTTTTTGGGGGTCAGCCCATGATGGAAGCGCTGAGCAACACACCCACACTTCCGCGTGTCAGGATTTCGCCCAAATCCGATTGTCAGGCTTCTTGGGGGATCCCCCTCCACCTGCGAATTTTCGAATCACAAGATCGGTGGGGCTTCGGTTTGCTTGGAAGAGGTAGTGGGAACTGGGTGTTGAAATCACCGCATGTGATTCAGATGAGTAATTCACAGCTGTTAAGGTTATTGGAGCTTTGAATTCGGGAAACTAACTGTACAAAAATTTACAGCGTATCCCAAGGAGGTGCCACATAACGTTCAACAAAGAAGTTAGGTTTTGGATGCGTTTTACCGCATTAGAAAGGAAAAGTATAATCCATCCTCTTTTTCTTTCAACACAAGAAAAAGTTTAATCCAACAGAATTTAAAAAAATTCTTATTAAACCCCTCTCCATCTTCCACCAGACACTACCCGACTACTCCCTCCCCCTGTCGTCGGCCTGCCACCCGGCCGACAAAGCGCCGTGATGGAGCGAGTGAATATTCGTGAATATGTGAGTAACCTACTCTCTCCTACCCATTCCGCCCCAATGTAAACCACTTTGTTTTAAAAACACTGCAAAGCATTTAGAAACAAACAAACCAGAAATTAAAATCCAGCCGACTTACTTAGTGAATGCGGGGATGAATCGATGGTTCTTGTATAACAGCTCCTTCCTCCCGGAATAGATAAATAAGAGCCTTTCCTAGATGGTCTTGAGCGCAAAGAGTAGGTAATTGATTCTGGCATTGTGTAAAATCTGGTCGAAGTTATTTGAAAGCTGGCGGGGGTTGCGGCCAGAGAAAAGCCATGAATCGGAAGCCAGAATTGTTTTATGGTGCTTTAGTGGTAGCTGGAATAAAAAAGGAATATCAGACTGGATTCTAGCTAGGGGTAGATGCAGGGTATATTATGGTGCTAGAAGAGGGGGGTTGTTATTGGTAGGGAGGGCGTGGGGGCAAGAAGGGTGTAGGGCATTATACGGCTTACCTGTTAATGGGAGGTGTCCGTTCGGAGATCGTTCCTCCAATGGATGTCTCGACGAACAGCCGGCTTCCAAACCGTCGACAGGTTCGCCAATCATGCTAGGAGTGCAGAATTACGCTAATAAGCTTGATAGATGGTAAAAAAAATAGAATTAGTGTTTTGCAGAAATGACAAGACGGTCTGAAGGAATTCTCGTTAAAGGGTAGAGAAGGTAAGAATATCAAAATCCCGAACGATGAAATTGACACCTAACGATTATTATTTATAATAAGATCATTAAAATTAAAAGCACTAGCTTCTAGAACTGTTAATGCAGAGTGGAAGAGCCAAACGTTAAATGGCTAGGAAACAAGTGTTTAATGTTGTAAAATTTATAACCATCGTCCCCAAAATGGTAAAACAGCATTATGAAAAACTTGAGTCTTAATAATTATTTACGAAATGAAGCGCATCTTCAATCGGCAGCCAAAATTCTATTTTACAATATATGATAATTTCTGTCTCACTAGATCCTTTAAAATTTAGATTCGAATAGGCCATGAGTCAATATACGTTAACATCTCCCGCAAGGCAGGATTTCACCAAGGAATCCCTGCTACTCCACCAACCGGACACACCCTTCACCCCCAAAATACTACGGCTTCCCCTTTTCGGATTTATCTTAAAATGTTAGTAAACAGTTGATACACAACTAAAATGAACGTACGGTTCAAGTAGTGGTACGTCCATATAAAACGGGGTCCCCTCCCCTAAGCCCCTTGGCTCTGTTTTGGGTGGGCGGGGTCGCAGCCCTAGGGCCAATCCCAAGACCTAAGGAAGAAGCAAGGATAGCCCCAAGTGCCTCTACCGTACCCCTCTCACCATCTTCCCTATCTTCCGTGTACCAACCCAGTACCCGTTTCTAATTAAAAAAGAGACGACCTCCCTGGTACTTAGTCACCACGGCTTATTGCTTTTACCGCATGGCCTAACCCACCAAAAACGGTTGATGTTTGACACGCAACCAACAACCATCCCTGGATTACCTATTTTCCTAACAAACAACCAAGGAGAGCTCCTAACCACACTGCCTCAAAAATCTGAACCCAACGATACGGACTGGAAATTAGAAACAGGTGGAAATTACGCTTTTCCCGAGCACGCGGGGCCCGTAAAAGGTTGAAATGGCGCCGCGCCCAGCGACCAGGTGAAAAATAATGAGGGCAAGAGTATTTGGCTGATCAACCTGCCTGGAAAAAAGGTATTTTAGTCATACTATCACGTCGAGGGTGGACAGCACCTTACCCGAAGGACATTCCGGGCCCAAAAAAGAAATTGGGCAAAATGATGATGGGCTAGATGCAAAATACGATGACGGGCATTGCGCTACGAGGGTGGGTGTGGAAGAGGTCGGGTATGACAGAAGTAAAAAAAGAAAGGATGAGCCAAGCAACATTGGTTGTTTTGTATGAGGAAAATAGTCTGGCAAATTTAAGATTTTGTCCAGAGCACGGTAAAAATCAAGAGGATTTTTGAATACATGTTAAACTTCGAGTTGGATAGCTATTCGAGAAAAACTTGCAAAAAAAACCTGGTAAAAGCCGTAGAACAATATATTTTTAGGCTTGAAATTAATAAAGCCTTATTGTACAAATTTCGAGTTCTCATGAAATGCCAAAATGGGGGAAATAACGACCATGCCCAACCATTTTTAATTTAGAAATATACAAATTCAAAAAGCCTGCGAAAAATCGAGAACAATCAGAACAAAAACTAGCATTTTATTTTATAAAAACAATTCCGGGAAAATTCTAGAAGCTTCAGTGATTGAGCGCACCCAGAAGCCAGCGCTGAACGGCCATTTCTGCCTCTCATATTGTCAGCCCGACCATTTTCGGGCACGACGGCTGCGCGGGTGGGTGAAAGACGTCGCACATAATCCTTCGCTTATATTCCCAACACAACAGGCCTAACGAAATCCCCAAAATGACAATTCACATCCCCTCTCTCCCGCTGCCCCACCTCTCACGCCTCCCTTTCGCAACCTGTAAACAATTTGTTTGTTGCACTCCCTGACCAGACTCATTCTTTTTCTAAAGGCAAGTACAGTACCCCCCACAAACTATTGTTCTGTTTTGATGAATAGAGCTGAGATATTTGTTCAAAGTTTCTTACTGAGTGTGGCAAAGAACTACAAAAAGCTTAGCGGAATTAAGAAGCCAAAATGAATGGTTTAGGGCGTCATGCCGATTTCGGGGCCGATTGTGAGATTGTGGATCAAAGTTTCGCAATTCAGAATTGTCAAGTTGTCATCTAAGGAACTGTGATCTGGTATGACTATCGTTGCGAAATTAGGATATAAGAGCTTTTGATGATGGCGAGTCGTTTTTAAATTCATTGGACTTTATGAAACAAGAAAAGGGCACGGATTTGTGATTGGTTTGGGGTTTTGGAATTTTTGTTAGCAGGGATTTTAAATATTTTTGTGAAAGATTTCGTAATGCAACTTTTTCTAGATCCGGCAGGTTTGTCAAACCTTCTGTTCATAGCACAAGTACACAAAAGTTTTTGAGTATATTTTACAGGAATCGATTGATACCGTCAAAAGCAAAGATCGTAACACATTTTGCTGGTCTGGCTTTGAATATGTTGAGCACGAAACGCGTTAGTGCGATTTTCTAGGTCGGACAAGTTTGTCAACCCGCAACGACATCCGGTCTAATAACCACGACATCTATCCCGAAAAGGATTTTGATGTGTGGCGCAACAAGTTGTTGCTGAATGGCCCATCAGGACATCCATCAGTTGGCGGCGCACAGCCAGCTGGCGCTGTTCGGGCCCTATGGCCATTCCATACGGGGCCCCCACCCCTTGCCTCTAGAGGTCCCAATTAGGTAATGCACAGGGAGGGCCACAGGGGTCGTGCCCTCCCGATGTCAGATGGCTAGCTGGGGGGAAAGGGTTGAGTGCGGGCAATAGCCCCGCATCGTATAAAAATTATGACGCATTAGCGGACACCCAAATGACCCCTCACTTTGGGATGGAAGGGTGGAAGGGGAAGGGCCAATGGTATGGGTAGCTCACACCGGATGAGTGCCAATTGTTGGGTTCCGGGCCATCAAGCAATGGGGGAGGTTGAGAATGGGTACCGTATCCTTTTCGGAGGTTGGGGGGATGTGTTGAGAAAAACACGGGTATACGCCACAGTAGTTGCAGTGAACTGTATTCTAGTTTCAGGCGGAATCGGAAAATACAAATATTTGATAACCGTTACCCCTGGTCATATCACGGATCCATGTCCGTGACCTCTTCGTAAAATTCCACTTGAATGCCACAAAAAATGGAAAGTACCTTTTCGGCTCCATTTTCGGTGGTTAGTATTATTTTCTTAACTAATACTGGGGCCAACGTTTCTGCAAAAATTTTAATATAGCATTGAAATTAGCTGATTCTTAAAAACCTTTTCTGTTTGCAGCCATCTCAAAACCGTTACACGCGTAATGGTGAAAACAATTTTATATACGCGAATCCACGCACAAACCGTTTATATGGTAGAAGTAAATTCGTATAAACAGTTACCAAAAGTCTAAACATCTTTTATTACCTTTTTCTAGCAACACTTTTATTTTTGACGCGGTTACAGTAAGCCAAGGTTCGTCCTCCGTCCCCCTCAACACTCGCTGCTTTCAATTAGAAAGCCATAGAGCATGGAAATGAGAGAAGAATGTGTCGCCTCTATTATGTCAGCCCCCCGTCTCTACCGTTGAATTATGAATTATCCGCCCCTTTACCCGCATGCCATGAAGCCGCCAAGACAAGGAAGGCTGTGTATCTATGGAGGAACCCGCCCACTCATCACCCACAACCCATTTCCCCCTTCCTTCAGACAAAACAAAACAGAAATGCACACTGAACTTAAAGGGGCTCTGGCAGCAGGCCCCTTTTTCCACGATTCGTGGAAGCGTCGCGGTCGGGTGCGTCGCGGCAGGGAGAGAAAGAGCGCGCCCAGAGGCGAGACGCAGACACAACTCTGCGTGGCTGCCCGGTCCCCAAACTGCCGTAATCGGTGTGCTGCCAGAGCCGCTTTAAGGCTTCGCAAACTAAATCCTGGGTAATGACACCTTTCTTTAGTCCGCACTAAATCCGCAAAACTACGACGTATCTAGGCGTACACCCCGAATAGGCTACGAAATCGGTCGTTTAAGCCGGCTTCCTCGGTCCGCCCGTCTTTGCTTACAAATGACAATGTGCGTTGTCTACTTCCGCGCAACTCTTCCCAACAGCCCACACGTCGACGTTGTGTGGCCGCCTCCGGAAAAGCCCGGAAATCAATTTTTATTGGTGGCCGGTGGCTGGCAGGCTGGCAGGCTAGTGGGACGGAGCGGTAAAACCGGGAAATAACGACACTAAACCTGCGCGGAGCCCCACCCCTGCAGCTGGCTCTGGCTCTCCTTTTGGGGGTTTATGGATCTGGCCGTCTATGGGTTGCTTGTATTCATGGCTACTCGATAAATTTATGACTGACACGCCATATGGGCCCGGTGGCCCTGGAAAGTTTGGTGAAGCACAGATCCAGAAGTGAAAAAAGTAACAAGGATAAGTTTTGGCGCGATAATTCTGTTTTTAGTGTATATACAATATAGTGCATGCGATAGAGTTTAAAATCGGAGCAAGGATCATCTTTCAAAAACTGATGAACGATCACGATCTTCGGGAAATTTCGCGCTAAGAGGTCCTTTTTGCCTAGTTTGGTTCTGCTTAACAAAATTAGGACGCGAAGGAATGTTTTTTCGACGTCAAAAACGGGAATTTCAAGCTCTATCGAATGAGCTATTTTATAGCACAAACTCCATTATCGCCTAAAAACGTGTGATGATTTTCAAAAATCAAGGTCTTTGGAAGACATCTTCCAATGATTCCCGAGCAGTACATGATCAAAACAATACCTCGACATCATCTCCACAAAATACCCGAAATTCCGGCACACCAAAGGTAAACCGAAAAACACGGTTTTAGGGGAAAATAAGTAAACAACCCGGAAAAAGGGTTACATAGGACAATTGATGAATGGAAAGACGGCTATTTTAGGTGGTTCATGGGGAGGGCGGATGGAAGTGAGCGTCATTGGGTCCGACGGTGGAAGTCAGCAAAGCTTCAGCTGTTTTCCCGATTTTACCGCGCGACAATGCCTGTGGGCGAAAACCCCGAAATGACCAACGGGGTCTGAATGAATTTTCCAAAGCTAAAAGTTCAGCTAAATTTGAAATTGGATAAAATTTTATCCGGAAATGCGTTGTTCAAATGTATGTAATTCTTTAATTCAGTTACTAGAATTATTTTTAATTAGCTGTATAATTAGATCAAAAACAGACAGTTTATCCCAAAAAATAATTCACACGTAATAATTCGACACGCAAACATCAATATTGGCTATCACAGGTCTGATTAACGGAACGTCGAACGGCTAGCGAGACCTAAAGTTAGAGCAGAATGAAAGCTGTTGATTAAGTTTAAGTTCGCATGGCATGGCTTGCACTCAGCACGAAAAACCAAGAAAATCATGAAAGCAACGTGATATAAAGCAGATGGAGATGTACACAAGCCAATTTTTTATCTATTTCTGCTCAACGTCCCCACGCTCGACTACGACATGGTCGTTTGGTGAACTGGTTGAGCTTCGTCCTTCATCGTCCAAAGCTACGACCTATTTTGAGATTGATGGATGGTTTTTAAATACCCACCCGCTTATCGTCATCGTCTTCTAACACTTCCAAATCCTGATCCGATTGGGAAGAATTTTCTTTTTCAATAATTACGGGGCTCTCTCGTGAGGGTGTCTTCACCACTTCCAAGGACTTTACTGATTTGTTTGAATCATCTTCTAGTTCTCCATGGTTTTGATGTGTTCCTGAATCAACATTACAGGGACATTCTTATTTCCTTTACCCAATCTGGGAGTGATACTGGGATCTACTGAAGTTAGCGAAGTTGACCCATCATTTTCTAGCACAAGGATAGTCGATGCATCCAAGGCTTGACGAATAGCTGATTCGGGAAGTGCGGCATCCTTGAAGAATAATGTGAAATAAAATAGTATTGGAATACCTCTTCGACGACTTTCTTTAGCTCTGGTGTTTTTTCGATCAGGACCGAGGGTTCATCAAAAGCAATCAACTACAAAATTAAAATGTCATTTTTCAGTTTTCATCAGTTACCCTTCCACCATCCATCAGTAAAACACGATCACATCGAGCTACGTTCTCCAGCTTGTGAGCGATAAGCAAGACTGTGCAATCAGCTAGGCATTCCCTGAAGATCTTATGAATGCTCGAGTATGTCTATACAAACCATAGACATTGATGGATGAGCTTATCCAAAGAAGCATCTAAAGAAGCAGTGGCTTCATCCAAAACCACGATTCTGCATTGCATCAGCAGCGCTCGAGCCATGCACAGAAGTTGTCGTTCACCAACGGAAAAGTTTTCTCCGTCCGACGCAACCTAGGTAATGAGGGTATTTGCGTGGTGTTGTCTTTTTACCTTTGCTTCAAGCCCATTCTCCAGACGCTGAATCTTAGCCTTCATATAAGTCTTTTCCAGGGCAATCCAGATTTGATCATCGGTGAATACTCCAGATTTGTCGAGGTTGGAGCGGATGGAACCGGCAAAAAGGACTGGATCTTGCGGGATGACTGCCATAGAACGTCTAAAAACTCGACGTGTATACTAATACTGTCTTGATAAAAAGCGGTACGATTCATGCCTTTTCGCACCAACCTCAGCGTATGCAAGCCGATTGTTTCGATGTCAACACCGTCAATGTAGATTTTTCCCCAGGTAGTTTTGTAAAGACGGTAGAGTACGTTGGCAATCGAAGATTTGCCTTAAGTTTCGGTTTAGACTAAATCATTATTTTTCATACCTGATCCCGTTCTTCCAATGATACCAATCTTTTCTTTGGGCTTGATGGTAAATGTAAGCCCATTCAGAGACATTTCGGTGTTAGAGGGGTATTTCAGCCTACAAGGTGTATGGAATCAGGGTCCTTTAACCTACTTCACATCCGCAAAGTCAATTTGACCATTCCTGGGCCAGCCTCCGGGCACGTCAACTCCTCTGCAATACGTTTTTGTTATCGAAATTAATACTCTTACTTTGGAGTATCCCATAGCCCTTCTGAAGTGATGTTATCTGCGTAATGAACCACTCGTTCCACAGAAGTCATCTTCGCTTCCATATCGGTTTGATTGCGAACGGCGAATTGGAAGATGCCGGACATCTAAAGTTGTGGGAATACATTTATACATTCCTTGATCCTTACCTGAATAGCAAATGCGATAGCCATTCCAGCATCGGCAGGCGAGACTTTTCCGGTGAGCAACACGATACAAACAGCAACCGCAAAGGTAACGGCCACGACCAACAGATCGAGCCAAACAGCAAGCCATCGCATAGCCGTTTGGAACATAAAGATGGCACCACTAAAACAAAATCAGTTAGCTATATAAATTAACGATACCTGTTAGCATCGAGCCGTTGCTTCAAAGTTTCGATAAAACGATTTGTTTGGCCGTAACTGTGGATGACCGGGATGCCCTCCAAAGAAGCCGAAATATGATCGTATAGAGGAGATCGGGAAATGTTCTCCGAACGTTTCAAGCTAAAAATGAATAATTTTTGTTCTACGGTGCTTTCAAACCTTCGGATTCCAGCTTTAAAGCACAGCACAAAGATCAAGAAAACGCCGAAAAGAGGAACAGCGGCGAGCAGGAAATAAGGGAAAACCCAGGCGATCACCAGCAGATAGCCAATACAGGTAATCATATTTTGGAGAAAAACCTCGATCGTGAAAGGCAGCTTCACATCAACTATAAAAAAAAGAGTTTTATCTAGTTTTTTTGACACTTACTCTCATCCATATCCTTGGCGAATCGGTTCAAAATCCTCCCGGTCGGATTGGAATCAAAGAATTGAGTACAAGCATGCATCAGCGAGTTAAACATATTGTTGTGTAACTGGGTTGCAGCGTTCAGTGAGATCTAAAGAATAACACTAGCAGAATTCTGAGTTTTGTTTACCTTTACGAAGAGCGTAGCCTTGATGAGGCCGGAAAAGAAGAGCACGACAAGGGATAGTGCGTAGATGGTGGAATAATATTGGGTATCGGAGGAATCAGCCATTGATTGGTGGCCACGCAGCACTTCTGTTCCGTTAACGTCAACCAACTAAAAAAGTCATGTGAAAAATGTTCATTTTAGCTACCTGTTCACCATGTCCAGATTTTAGCCAGGTGCTCAGCCAGTATGTTGCAAACAATGTTGAGAAAACATTGACGACGAAAATGAGCATAAGGAATGCCCATATAAACCACGAGCCCGCTGCGACCGCATACTTCCTAAATCACAATTCGAATTAGAAGAAGTTTAGTTGACTTGTATAATCCGATTGACATCTTGGCCAGTCCAAGGTCTTCTTCCTCTTCGATAACTTTCGCTGAAATAGAATTCATTTTGGTCGTCTTATTTTAACGCCACCTTTCTCAAGTTCCTTTTTGATCGAATCAACCTGCGCTTTTGATGGCTGTTCATGGATAACCAGCGTACCGTCTTCCTTCTCTTCAACAAACGAATCGTCTTGGATGGATTGCCGAGGGGCTAGACCCAAAAGATTCATATTCAGTGATTATACTTACGATGCAAAGTAGCTGCTTCACAAAAGCCTCTGTACGAATCGCAAGCCTTGACCAGAATATGATGTGGATCGTCACCGACAATTCGTCCATTTTCCATGTAAATGACCCGGTCGCATTCACTCAACCGATTCACATCAAAGGTAACCATCAGCACGGTTTTTCCTTTGTATTTGAGATAGTCACAAATCGCGTCTTTGAAGATTCTGTCCGCAACCTAAATTTAGACAATTTTACTTAATGTCTTAATAACACGTTACCTTTCTATCGACGGAGGCAAGAACATCGTCTAAAAGATAAACATCTCGATTTGAGTATAGTGCCCTAGCCAATGAGATGCGAGCTTTTTGGCCACCGGATAGCGTAGCTCCTCGTTCTCCGATCTTAAATTGTCGGTTATTAACATTTTAAGATAAATATTCACTTCTGTTTTCTCCTTCTCTGGCATCTGCGCCAAGTCACGTTTAAGCTGGCAAGCATCAACAACTCGGTGATAGCGGATCTTGTTCTCCTCCAGGCCAAAGAAAACGTTTTCTTGGAAAGTCGCATTCTGGATCCATGGAGTCTGCGGTACATACGCGATGTCTCCACCAACTTGTGCTTCTCCGGTTTCTTGCTCCATCTAAGCACTTAGTTTTTGAGGGTTTTTCGCACTCACATGGCCCAAAATACTGTTCAATAGCGCAGACTTTCCGCTTCCGACAACTCCGCAGATTCCGATCAATTCTCTCTAAATATGCATATTTGTCATTGGGTTCCAGCAACCTTCTTGATTTTTAGATCAATGTTTTGCAGGTGGAAGACTTCGGTTTCCTTGACGGTTTCCACGATCGGTTCCGCTTCTTCTTGCTTTTTGCCTCGTCGTCTCCTTTGAGGGACTGTGGTGTTCACCGCCTCCGTCCATTTAAACGTAGCGTTCTAGGAAATAATAACTAAATTATGGATTCGGAACCTGGTAGCTGACGGCGACATCGGGGTTGCTGGTCGCTTGGATCGGTTTTTCCCAGTGTTCAACTTGTAAAACTTGCGAAATTCGTCGCAGGGCTACGAGAGCTTCACCCATGTATCTAAAAATCATCTTTGATTTTTTTCTCCGGGAGAGTGCTTACCTGCCACCATACGGAATCATCCTAATTCCAAACATCATCACGAAAAATACGGTCATGGCGCTGAAGGCATCACTAGCCAAGAGATCGTTTCCTATAAAAGTATGGTTTTTACGATTTCTTGATTACCAGATAGAATTATGCCCAAAAACGTCAGCAACGCGGCGATGACAGGTACAATTGGTCCACATGCAATAGCCAAAGATTGTGCATAACCTGCCGTTCTCAAGTCCAGTTTCTCTTCATGTCGCATTTCTAAAAATAGTGGGGTTGATGAGCCTCTTTCTTACTTCCAATCTTGTCGATAAAACTTTTCTCCCAGGCATTCATTTTGATTAGACGGATATGTTTCACAATTTCACCCATTAATGCTACCTAAACAGTCACATTAGCTTAGCAACCCCTGACAGTCATACCCGATTATCCGTCTTCTTGATTGCTCGTTCTCGGCAACGTAGCATAGTCATTCCAAGTCCATACTATAATTTTAATGTATTTGCTCATAATTGAAACTGGATACCTGGATAACGTCGAAAATTACAAATACAAGCACGCCAACCAACGACCACCATCCGATCACTACACACAGATAGATGCAACCTAAAATTGGGGCAAGTAAATGGATTAAATTTTGGCTACTCACCTCCGAAAAGGACGAACGGACCAATGAGAACGAGTGGCAAGAAAGTAATGGCGTCAAATAAACGTTGTCCATCATTCGCAAACATGTTAATGATCTGGAAATGTAAATGACCTATTAAGTATTAATTACCAAGGCAGTAGATATTTAACTAAGTTTTGCATACCTCGGCCGATTTTCCTCCTAGATGGGTCTTCGAATTGATCAACTTCTTGAACAACAGCCCAAGCACAGCCGATCGGACTCGAATTCCGGTACGGTAAGAGATTGCCCAAGTAGCACCGTACGCCAGGACCCGGGCGAATTCCACAAGCAACACCGCTGTAGCCAGCGCGAATCCATATCTAAATCAATTTTCTATGGAAATATTAATTTTACAAATTACCCGTAAGAAACCTCGCCATCTTTCAAAGGCTGTTCAGCATATGAAATCAAACCACGGATGAAACAGGTAGGACCTAATTACAGATCTATTTTTCGTACTTTAAAAAATACCAATAAACCCGAACACCAAGCAAAAAGCAAATACAGCACAAGCCGTCCATAGGCGCGTTGCGATAAAAGCATGGACCACCTAATTTTCATATATTTTTGTTTTTTAGGTTTTCCCAACCTTCCAAAGTTTAGGCTCGGCCGGACGTGCTTTTAGCTCTTCCTCCCACATCATCTCCAATCGAGTAAGATTTGTATTAGCTCCATCAAAGATTGAACAGGTCCATGAGGTTTCGGTGAGGTTTCCTACAGACATTATACCAGTTTTGCAAATTTCATACCTCGGTATGCCTGGAGGAGATATTCAAACACCCAGCTGTAGGTAACAAAAGAAAATAGCCCGGCTTGGTCGATTTTTGCGCATCCTGTCGCAGATCTGAGAAATTATGACAATTTTTAAGGGGTTTTTGGAGCTACCTTTCCACTGTTCTGACGGGGACAACATTCTTTAGGGTAGCTGCGTAGCGGGTAATATTTTTAGGAGGTTTTCCTTCGTCGTAGCGGCTGGCTGGGTCGCTGGGATTTCTAAAAATAATTTTTACGTATTATTTTATCGTCACTGCATTTTAGCAACACGTTTACAGGGGCAAATTTCCTCATTTCCAGGAAACCAAATCAATTTCGACTGCTTGGTACCATTAATTCTATAAAGCTAGAATCTTCTCCCTCTTTTTAGGCCTTTTGCGATCCCTCCATCCTCTTCCCTTACTGTCTGACCCGATAACAGAAAAAACACGAGGACTACATGCCCCCTCCCCCCAAATGCGATAAGCCCCCTCTCCGAGCATATGATGCAAGGGTAATTTATTATCTCGGATTTTCACGCCACTCGCATTTTTGTGTGCGATTTGGAGACAATGTTGGGGTCAGTCAGGGATTTTTTGCGAATTTGCACCTGTGATGCAAACAATTATGTGTGCCCCCGGGCGACGCTGAGGCGTATGGCAAATTGATAAGAGTCGACGGGCGGAAAATAACGGCCAGGGTGAGCATGTGATTGGGGGCATGGGGTATGGGTCAGTTAATGCGCTCTGGATCACTGAGTATTTTTTGTAAAATAAGCGAAGTGTGGAGGAAATGTATAAAAATTTAGGACGGACCGTTTGCATGGAGAGGCTGGATAAACTTCATCATCCTCATCATCATCTACCCGAGCACGGAGATGCGCTGATTCCGCATCATCTCGCATCTAAAATTACCGATATACTTCCTAATTTCGAAATCCCATGAACAAATTCCAGAACGAAAAGTGGAAACGGGAGAGTTTGTTTCTCTTTCTGGACAAGGCCCTCTCCTGTTTTAATTAGCTGATGCCCCGAATTTCGAAACGACTCTCCCACTCGAAAAAAATAACAAACTTCAAAAGTAAGGCAAACTAAAGCCAGAAATTCCCCAAAAATCAAGGCAATTTTCGACTTATTCGACATCGTATTAAGAGCTAGGAGGGGGGAAATGGCCTCTTTGTTGTTTACAGCCACTGGAATGCATCGATCTAGATGGATAGTGCAAATAGGGAAGTTCCACATAAAAAAACTAAGAGAGAACTACGTAGAGCCAAAACTGGCTTCATTGTTTACGGGTCGGTGGGCCATTGAGGGCTTGATGGTGGACAACAACCGCATCCTGACACCGGGGGAAATAAACAATTTGAATGCGAGGCATAATCGCCCCGTATCCCCGCGTAGTTCATAGCATCGGGCTTCAAGAGAGCAGGGCTGGTTGGTCAAGCAGATGTTTTCCGAGATGCAGAATGGCTCACCTAGCACATTAATAGTTATTTGTCAACTTATTGGATAGGAATTTTGGCCCGAAAAATCTAATAAAAGGGAATAATATAAATTATTTATTTCTTCCATGAGCGAACTTGATACAGCAACTAACTAGAATAGTAAGTCATAAATTATAAATTACGCTACTATCCAATTCGTACTTTATAAGGTTTAGACATACACAATTGCCTCTCGGGAGATCCTTGTGATTTCTAATCCGAAATGTGACAAAACTGAGTTTAAGCAAGTGGGTATTTTAAGCAATCTTTTTCTTTCGTTCAATTCAAATATTTCACCGGAAAATTCGAAGCACCTCCGGGAAAATATTCATATCAATAAAGAAAAATTAAAATTGATATTCAAAAGTGCATTTAAAGTTTAAAAACACTTTTTAGAGTTTTATAGAGCATTGTACGAGCTAAAAGCGCCCCTTATGCACCAATGATGATTTTAGGGAGTAGCATTTCGCAATATTACTTGCCAAGGCAATCATCTGCCCCTCAAGACAGCCCGGATGTAATAAGGTTTTATTGTATCCGGGGGGCTCCCCGCAAAAGGTGAAAGATGGCCGATGAGAGGAAGAAAGGGGCGGGGCGCCGCGTCGCGGTACTTCTAGCAATGAAGAAGAGCAGAGAAGAGAACTATGCAGATCAGTCGAGACCCCCTTTCCTTCCTTTCCTTCTTATCAACGCAAAGTCTCGAACACGGGAGTCGTGGTGAGACGAGGGCTGGACAATCTGTGACACAACCCAGCGCTTCTTTGATACCTTTGAAATTGTTGAACACTCGAAATCACAGCAGCAGGTTAATTTTGAAAATTTACATATAAAATTAAATTTTTATTTAACTGTCACTACCGCCCACCCAACAAAGTGAGCATGCGAAGGTACAGGCAAGTTGACTATATATACGAATGGATTCCACAAAAAACCCAAATAAAACGAATAAAAGCATTTTGCTACTTTCTGCGTCATAATTTTTCTACCAAGCAGTAGGTAATTCCAAAATTTTATATTTTCAGTGCCGTGATGGAAAGTAATGTAAATACCTACACTAACAGCCGATTCAATGGCTTCATTATTCTGCGAGTATTTACAGTGCCGACTCCCCATGTGATCCCCACCTTATCCCCATCCGAAAAACAAGGAGCAACGGCTTTGCCCACAAAAATGGAAGATTAATTTGTGCTAGTGCTTCTCTGCATTGCTGCCCCGCCGTGTATAACCGGTATTAAAAATCAAGCGTTATGAAAGACTTTATTTGAACTTCAACATTAGCAGCGTTATTCCAGAAAATTAGAATGGGATTAAATTTAGGAAACAGGAAAACATGCGAATTCACAGACCATATGGCGGTGGGGACATTCCAGATTTTGACGCTTCATCACGGACCGCAACCACAATTGGCAAATCATCACAAGGCATTGAAGCAAATTTCTGAGTAAACGTGGCCACCTCGAACTTTTGAATAATATGACGTTGGATCAGGAATAGACGGTAAAGGTCAAAATTGGCAACAACGAGCACGAGAATTGGGATCCCAATGTTCGTGAAATAATACGATACGATATGGTTGCAGAGCAGGATCAACGCGATGAAGATTTTGATTCCGAGGACGCAGCTCTAGAATCGATACTTCAAGGTAAAGAAAGTTTCAATGCTTACGATGATTCCAAAGCTCGTAAAGAACTTTTTGATGTGTCCGGTTTTCACGCCATGGAAGGCGAAAAAGTCTCCGATGTTGGCCAGCAAGTATACGAGGGTGTACAGGCAACGGTCGTTCGTATTTTTGCTATATATCGAATGCAAATTGTATATCAGAGTGAAACTTACGTGCAAAGGATTAGCCCGATACATATCGGGAAATTCAGGATAATCGAGATGAGAGTGTAACGTGTGATTTTATGAGGGTCGTTTTGGATCTGGAATTTTCTTTAAAAGACTTTAGATGCTCAAAAAAGTATGTATTTCATTAATTCCAAGCCATTAGTAATTTGCTGCAGCTATATTTACCTGCGGCAAACTCCTATAGAGATTTTCTCCAACCCAACGGAAGCTAGGCCGATTGTAAAAATAAGCCTTAGGATTCATAAGGCTCGAATCTTCAGCAGGATAGCCGTTGCCAACCATCACGGCTCGAATACTAATAATCCAAAGGCAAGCAGCCCTTCCCACAATTTGGTTCCGCTACAGACATAACATAACATTCGCCTCCGCCTCGCCGCCATTACTGTTCAATTTTGATTAGTCCTTCCGCAAACTAACGACTGCCGGAAACCAAATCAACAAAAAGGAGTAGCACTTTATTATATTAAAATTCTTCCAAATTGTCGACAGTAATCGCCGAAGGGTCATTATTATTGTCGGTTGGATTGTTGTTGTTGGTGGCGCTCCTTCGTAACGCCGGTTTCTTGATCAAGCCTTTTGGGTCACAAGGCAAATGGCTTTGACTTCTTGGAAGTTCCGGTACGGGCATGTACTATAAATTGCGTTATATATAGTTTTTTAAAAACCTCAGGCAGCATATTCCCGACCAACGGAAAAGCCTCATTTATGGCTTCGCGGAAAGACGGTAAATTGCTAGAAAGAAAATCAGATAGCATTAAGTGGCTAACCAAACTAAAAGAATTGGATGGATGGTAGCAAGGGCAAGTGGAAGGGCAACGAAAGACACTTCGAGGATACGGTCGATACACTAAAGTCCGAGGTGATGTGTAATACGTAAACTTACTGGAAGACAGGGTTCCAACGCCAGATAACGATATAATATCACGACACCGGAAATTAAGAAGCATAAATGCCAGCATACCCCTTCTAAATATTTTTTATGTTACTTTTTAAAGTTTCTAATTGTATGAATAAGACACCCACCTGGCACTAAAATATTCTTCAACGAATTGAGCAAAAAAGTTGCCCTTGATTTATCCTCGATTCTTTTCACTGATAGCATACATATTGTGACGACTGTAAAAATGTAATGTTTCAACGGAAAACCCACTCGTTGCTGTGTAAATAAAAATTAGACCAGTAATCAGGATGAATGCAAATTCGGTCTGTCGCACGGCCAACAATAAGAAGCACTGAAAATGGGAGGAGGATAAATTGAAAGAATGGCCGCTTGGGTAAATCACCCTATTCATCTCGCGGGGGTTGACATCCGCGTCGAATGCCGTGAAAAATAAGGCAATTGATGCAGCCAATACCGCGATGCAAGCTTGCCAGACGGAACAAGTTGTTGACAGAAATCCGTGCTTTTTGGATTTATATCTAAAAGACTTAATTAAGCCGATTAAATTAAGCCACAATAAGATTGAACAAAATTTAGGTGTTTTATTAGCAACTCGATATAGCATAATTATATATTAAAACCTAGTTAATATATAAATTTCCTTGCAACGTACACATATTCTGGTATCGTCTGCAACGCAATAAGCATCGAAAGTATTGCTCCATGAATATAGCAAAACAACAAAGGAAACTCTTGCAATTTACAGCTGATCGTATTCATGATGTTCAAACATGGGCTGTAATTAAAAGTTAGAGTTAACGTCTACAAACCCACTTGTAGACGGCGATCAACAAATAAACATTTCTCGCAAGCTGGAATGCACAGAGGAGCACAAAATTTATAACTTGAGAGGCCTAGAAATGTTGGTTATCCTAGAAATGGATGAAAAAACCACCAGAAGTCGTTTTTGGCCCAGCGGAATTGTGGAGATCGTGTGAGTTAGAATAATCAATGGGCAGTTAAGGGTAAGACCGGTGATGGCTAGTAGACCTTCGAATAGATTTAGAGACCTAAAAAGTAGAATTAGGGCTGAGTGGATCGAAAAGCAATTACTTCTGCAGCAAAAATTAACTTTCAACAATGCGGGGGGGCTGTAGCAAAATTTTACATTTTTTAAATCAGCTAAATGGCTTTTAACGCACCATGTATAAGGATCATCATAGGTCAATGGACACTGCTTCCGCGTTAAATTCTTAAATTCAAATCCCCTCAGATCGTGGGCCATTGCAGTAAATGCAGCTCAATGTCAACTGGGCCCCCTAGAGGGCCCCCAGTCAATGTGTGTCGCCTGAGTTTGGAGGCCTCCCTTCTGGCCGCTTCTCCACTAACTAGGGGCCCGGCCCCTGCATCTCTTTTTCACTCTTTCTCTCGCATTCTCTTTCCCTGCCCTCTGAAAAAGGCATCGAAAAAATATCTTATTCCCGACCCTCGACCCCGCCGGCATCCATTCCTTCCAAACACGCAAAGAGAGAGACCATGATCCCCTTTTGGGAATTGGGGCATTGAAATGTTGGAGTGGAAGCTGCACCCACAAAAAAAAAATTGAATTTCAGCTGCTTCCCGCAGATTGAAGACTTATTGTTGTTTTCCTAACGCTATGCAAAACAGGGTTTTTTTTTAGAAAATATGGCTGTTTGATTTCCAAACGCATGAAGCTTTATCGCGCACCAAGAAATGACAAACACATAAATGTCAATGTATGAGAAGTATGGGCCGGGTGGGGAATAGATCTGGGTGTATTCGAATTATGCGCACAAATGTGAGATGGGAAATGGGAGAAGAGACGGAGTTGATCATCCCTACGTCTCGATCCTTTGTACATTTAGGTGAAGAAAATTGTGAGTCCGATGAGGACAATGTAGGAGGCCACTAGGATCCAGTTGAAGATCTGAAAAAGCGGCAAATTATTCATAACTGATTAATTTATTTCTTTTGCAGCTGTATCGTGAAAAACTGGATAACCTACCGTAACTGCTATAAATCTTCCGTGATATACAGGATGCCCGGCAGATTTGTCACAGTACCAGGATTCCAAAGCCGCAGAAATGATCAGCAAGCAGAGGCAGATCACGTATACAATCAGTAACTAAAAAAATAGATAATACAATGACTATTTTTAAAAGTACCCTGGATTATCTAAATTTGAAGAAAATTTGGACTGTTCTCAAGGGAAAAGTTTTTAAAAAGGATCTGAATTTCTCAAGAGCGTATATTAACAGTTACCTAATAATAATTTTAAACTAGGCACGATCGGATGCCTTTATATTATTTATAAAGATTCAACGTTTTATAATTATAATATGAACAGGCTTACCCTCTTTTTTCCAACCGTTTCCTGTACGTCTCGCCCCAAAAGATTGTTCAAAAGCATCGCGATGGCGAAGATCCAGGTAAACAATAGAATAAATACAATCAGCGTTTGCCATCCAAACCCCTAAAACACATATAAAAACGATTCTAGCCAGTACTAACTACCCTGTAGATGAATTGAATATAGGTATCCGTGTTGTTCCAGACGAATGAGCTAGCGAACAGTGCAGCAAAGCCACAAGCCTGAAATCAAGTAAAATATATGTTTTTATTATCTAAAATTAAGTTACTATTATGTTGTTCTTTGAATAAACCTACAACTTGGACGACATTTATAATACCCGGCAGCGTCAGTAATCGATTAATATCCACCATTTTAGGTTAGCTGTTCAGTCAAAAAGTGTAATCTAAATTGATGATGAATAAATTGAGGCTTCGAGGTATAATAATGACATTGTACAGAATACAACAAAAAAATCTCCCGGAAATCGTAGCGGTTTGTCACCGACGGCGCTCAGTGACTGGATTACTGAATAGAGGGGCTACCCCGGGCATTATGAACGTCGAAATCGATTTGGTCAGTCTGTCAGTCAGCGAAAAGCGAAAATTTTGGTGCCGGAACTGGTCGACAACAGTAGTGTTTTACTGTTTTACAGTTCGCGTATCAGCGCATAACGTTTTCTGGTTATGGCTTTTCAAATAGTATCGAATTTTGTTGCAAACGCGGGGCTGACCCCTACAAGCCCCCCATAAAAACCCATACGGTTCCGAAACGGCGAAATTTCTATGAACATAGCTGCCCACAAGCAAAGAAATTAATTTTATGTTTTTTAGAACTTAATTATCAGCTGAAGATTTTTTAAGGGTATCAAATTCTAACCCAAACCCCCGTTTTTGACCCCTTCAAGCACCCCCACCACTACCCCCAATAAAAATCCATAATGTTCCGAATGTCAAATAGCCCGAATTTCCAGTAGGGGTGGCTGGCCACGGGTAACCCGAGAATGAGTCACAAATAAATAGAAATTGACTTTGGAAGGGGCTCTGTGGCACGAAGTTCTGACGGCTCTCGAAGGGCCAGAGTCGGGACCGGCGTTTGGAGAAAGGAGCCGGTAAAGTGTTTGGCAGGAGGATAGCACATTTTCTTTTAACAATAAAAAACTGAAGGTAGTTGATGTTTCTGGGAAGCTCTAGCAGCTTTTGAGGGATATAAACAACAAAATATAGCCGCAAATAAATATCCAAAAATTGAAATTAGCATTTTAGTAGGCATGGGCGACGGTGCGGGTTTAGAGGAGAGAATTATATAAATTCGATTCTAGAAGAACAGGCTAGGTATGATAAGCTACAATACATTTATAGAAAGGAATCTAATTTTTCTCACTACTTGATTAACTTCAAGTTTACTAACTACTACTCGAAACAGCTTATCACCCGTAAGTCAAACAATCGACAGTCAAAAATTTCCGCCCAACACCTACATATAAGCTGGAGGAATTATTAATACAAGGGCGTGTCTCTCGGGTATGATAAGACGGATGGAGTGGTGGGTGAAGGCGCGTTGCTGTGTTTGGGGGGCGCAATTTGTTTGCGGCTCGCGGAAAATGGTGTCCAAGCGGAAATACCGGAGGTTGGGGCAGGGGTGGGATTTTGGGCCGGTTATGCGGAATTTGTTGTATTTTTGGGAGCAAGAATATGGAATTATTTTGTCCACTCGGCCCTTTAAATCGACACTTTTCAAGGTATTTTTGCCTAGCGCGTCAAGCATAGGAAAGTGTCATGCCTGGTTTTTTACTTAGAAGAACTGAAATTCTGACTTTTAAGAGGAATACGTTGTAGTAATAACCTGAGAACTTTTATAACTACGGCATTTAAAAAATTTAATATTTTTTTAGGGAAACCGCATCGAAGACCAATGGAAACTAATGTATCGAAATTCCAATACGGCATGAAAGATTGCAGCAAGAATAAAAATATACCGGAGCACCGGAAGTCCGGCACGACGTGTTTTTAACCTTTTCTCATTGCAGTTATATTCATTATTACAGAAAAGCCGTTGGATAAGGACGTCGCTAATCCAGACGCATACGTCCATAACCTTAGACTATACTTCTATCATTAATGAAAAATATGGCCTACAGTCAGCCCAATACCCCACCACCTCAACCCAAAAAGCAACTGCGCCACCTCATCGGTCAGCAAAAGCCAAGGCATTAGGACCCAACGGATTGGCAGCTGGACGAAGAGGTAGATAGATGGAAGAGGACAGGTTCACTATGTGCCTTTCGATGAACCCACGAGGGACTATGGGAAGGGGGAGCATCGCCAAGGCCCAGAACAAACACAACGGCATAGAGGCCCCGGCCACCGCCATCCCCCAAGCGCCACCGTCTTCCACATCGATCCTCTTCGACACTCGATACCGAGGCTACCTAGGTAAAAGGGCCAACACCAACCTATACAAAGGGTAATATTGGGGTGAGGCGAGGTCACCTTTCGATCAAATATGAAATGGTGTATGTTAATGGGGTATGGGGTTCGGGTAGTGTTCCGACGGACAGCTAATTTCTAGAGGTAAGAGGTTTCCATATACATTCTAGCGCCTGAAGAGCTCCTGAACACGATGCCGACTTTTTGAAATTAGATTTTTAAGAAAAGCTAAATTTAACTATTAGATCTATCATTTTTGCAAGTTTCGATGTGGCCGCTTTCCAGCACTCCCCAAAAGGAGAATTTTTACAACATCAAATATTCTTACATGCATATCAGCCGTTCCATTTTCATAATACAAAAAGGACGATGACCAAAAACCAGCCGCGACTTTCAGTCGTCAACAAAAAAAATCCAATCTATAACAATTCGGGTCCCAGGTATGCGATTTCATAACTCTTTTGACACAAATCACATCCTTCCCTTCTCTCGATCCAAAAAGGTACACCCCGTCCACAGCCGAAATTACTCAATGTTTGTTTGTACGAACTACAACTGACCACGAGCACAAAGTGACCCATTGATCAGCAAAGCCTTTGAAAGTGAATTTTAAGTGAGTCGCAAGGCATAAGCCACTAAAATTATCAATACCTTTATGCTGGCATAAATCGCAATTGAGCCTTCTAGTATGCAATTGGACAATATAGAGGTGTGAATATTTACATAGCAATAAAATGCATAAAATTGACGAAAATTTGCAGTTATCAGCTTCCTTCCTTCTTTAAATTATTGGAAAATTAGGGTTAGGACGAAGAGGGCCAGGTAGACGACAAAGTTCAACCAATTGAAGATCTAAATCAAAAGAAACATTTTGAGAAAACGGTTGGTGACTTACAGCTGCTGCAATATAGCGTGGCCTCAAGATATGGCCGACCCCAAGGTCCTTGTGCGTTTTTGAGGCATACCACGAAATTAGGACTCCGGCGACTATTAGGGCAAACATGCAGACACCATAGCAGATGAGAGCCTGAATTTAAATCTAATAAATGCTAAAATTATTAATTTAAAAGATAGCAATAGAAAAGTTATGTATTACGATCTTTTTAAGCTGTTTATTACTAATTAAACTGCTTATTGGAAAAGCCTTGAGCCTTTAGCCCTTGAGTATGTTTTTAGCGATTTTCTTGAAAAAATTTGCATCACTCAATCTCTTGACTTACCGCCTGTTTCCCATATTGATTAATAATTTCGCGACCCGTCATTATTGTTAGAAGCAGCGTCACGGAGAAGAGGAACACCAGGAATACCAGAGGAGCGAATAAAATATGCCATCCATACCCCTAAAAAATCGATCTAAAAAATCAACACTTCTTACATCAATAAAAATGTAGAAAACCACGCTACCACCAGCCCACACAAAGCAAATGCAAAATAATTCGGCAAAACTGAGCAGCTGTAATGGGATTTTGTTTTATAATGAGGTTTTTGGATGTCTTACCGTCGCCACAATGCTCAGGGCGCCCGGGATAGACATCAACGCGTCGACGCCCATGGCTAAAAGATTTATATTTATGTTAAGAACGTCATCGTTGTACGTTAAAAAAGATCGTTTTGAAGGGTGTACCAATGAATTGCGAAAATTGAAATGGCGCCTGTATTTCGGGGCTTTGGCCCGGAAAGACACGATAAGAGGAACGGTCATCGATTTTAGAAGTTGGAAAGTCGGGGCTGATATGGCGGCGAGTCATCCGGTTTGATCGCTATTATGATGCGGAATTTTAGGGTCGATGAATCATACATCAAAAAACAGGCGTTGGTTTGAGGATTTCAACATTACATCAAAAATTGGTTATGCAAAGAGCTTCGGCCGAGAAAATTTGCAAAAAGAAACATTATTTTGTCAAAAAATTGTGAAAGAAATTGCATATTTGATTTTATAATGTAGATTATTTTGAAAACAAAACCTTTTGAATTAAATCTATTTTCTGTCAAATTCATCAAGATCTTAAAACAAAATAAATATAGATGACACTCTCGCTGTTCGAAACTTTATTCAAATAATGTCATCCACAGAGATCATCCAACATTCATTTAATACATGAAATTCAATCCGAGCAGAATAGCATAAGTCAGCCAGGTAAGCCATGTGAAGACCTGAAAAAAGGAGGATGAAGCATGAAGGGGCTCTCCTGTGGCATGACATGAGCCAGAAAAGGAGAAGGAAGAAGAAGGGCTGGCTGCTGACTGTTTGCCCAAGATAGCGTTTCGAATACAGCTCTCACGATGCTTTGATGTCCCCTCATATCACAGCAAATGCCCTATCCTCTCATGGGAGACACCCCGTTAGCTACGCAGATTATTGCCGTAAATAGTTGTTCTTGCAAATCGAGGCGTTTGGTTTAAGGTTGTGTTTGTTCAAGTCGCAGAATGTTTGCTTATACAAATTTTTAGTTAAATTTGGCGCATTTTTGCCCGTTTATTGAATAAATAATTTTGTTTGCAAGAAGCCAGGGGGTCTTAGGAGAAATTACTTTTATATCAAGTTGGAGGCACCTTTCAGAGGCATGCTTTCACATGTTAGCAAATTGCTTCTAAATCTAAGTAAAGCTGCTTGGAATGTGTTAACTAATTATAACCGATTTTTATAACAAAACTCAATATAATTTTTATTGGTATGTTCCAAACGGTCTAACTTACTCCTTTAGAAAAAAAATCTTTTTTTTTGATTCAGGTGACAGAATGTTTGCTTGTGTTAATTTAGAGGAACGTCTTATTTAATTTGTCGAGGCGTATTTTTATTGATTTATCGCTAATGGCTTTCAAACTGCCAAACTGGTATATGATATTTGATTTTCCTTGTTTTTTTTGGCAAACATAATCAAGTTTAATTTTGAACTCTGAAATGCAAATCGGTGATTTCGTTTTTATACCGATTTTCAAGCTTCCTCAACGCTAATTCGATTTAATTTCCGAATAAACTTACAGCTGTGGCAATAAAGCGGGGTCGATAAATCCCAGCCCAGTTCCAATACGCTCCAGAAGGCTCGGACGATGCCAAAGTGGCATACCATGTCTCCAGACTACCCGCAACGATCAGCAGCAAAAATATTAGCGCATAGGAACTGATAGTCTAAAAACGATTGTACTATTTTTCTCATTAACCTACCTTTGGCTTCCCAATAGTCTCCAACAAATTATTGCCGCCCAATACGTTCAATATCAATAGGAAGCATGAAAATATGAATGTGGCAATCAGAATTACGTTAATGAGAATCTGCCAGCCATATCCCTAAAGCTAACGATGCTTTCTGGAGCCTGATGTACCGAATAGTATATAAAAAGTGCCACATTCCCGACGTTCCAAATAACAGAGCTGGCAATGATTGCTGCCAAACTCAAACACTAAAACACTCCTTTGTGACGAAACTAAAACTCTCGCTTACCACTTGTAGCACATTCAAAAATCCCTCACACGTGCATAGGTTTCTAATTTTCGGCATTTTCTTGGAGCTCTGAATTCGGGAGAATTTATTCAAGGAAAGAGTGGCAATGGCCGAAATGGAGGTTGAAAAATGTGTGAATCACATCGTGAGCTATTCAGGGTAAAGGGCACTGAATACAAGTGACATTTTCGAGTTTTGGGAAAGGGTGGAGAGGAGAAATCAAAAATTGATGAACGAACAATTATGAGGACCACTTGAATGCGGTCGTAATCGGGGGTAGTGAAAAGCCGAAATCAGCACCGGTGGTCAACAGAGAATTGGGGGGGGGGGGGGGATGGGTGGAAAGCCAAATATTTCGACGGGCACTGACTGTGTCGGGGGCCAATTGCGGAGCGAAATGGAAATCGCAATCAATAACAAAACCTCTGACTCCACACACCGCTAAGCAACTAACCCCGGGCCCGCTTTTATGACGAGCGTATTTCATGACCGTAGAAATAAATGCAAATCCGCAAATTTACTATGCTACAGCCCACACACTCGGTCTTTTTGAGGGTGGGCGGTAAACACGCACTAAAATAGGGGTAAGCCATTCAAATAAATAGAATTTAGTGGATAAAAGAGGTTTTGAAAACGGGAGCATATTTTTTGATGGTGGTACCGGTCTAATAGGCGTAGCAAAAAGGCTTGGGTTATGAGAAAAATATTCGCAAGGAGCTCAAAATGAAGACGGGTATCAATGAAATGTAGAGTGCAGATCCGTGGACTAGCCGCTCCTCATCCATACGGTTATACGAGTCCTGAAAATAGATGCTAAAAGGGCGGACACGTCTTTCCCCATTCACTCCTCGAACTCCCCTCTCTTCTCCTCAATAGCACGACATTCTTTTCGAAATTGGTCAACAACGTGATCGGGGGGTTATCGAGTCAACAGGAGGATTTACAGGCTATTTTTCAGGAATGATGCGGCTTCTCTCTCTCTTTTCTCTCTCTCTCTCTCTTTCTCTTCCCCAAAAGATAGATTATCTCGACAATGAAAGCGTGAACAGCTGAGCCATGCGCATTCCAGGGCTTTTGCTTGGCCCAACTTACGTTCAACATTTTGGCGATTCGTTGGATTTTGTTTGGATCTTTCGAATTCACCTCTTGTATCGCTCGATGTGCATAAGAAGCTGAGGAGTTGACATTACGGGATACAATTGGCACCCAAGCGACACGAGGGCGTTCTAAAGGTATAATCATCATCTTCATACTAAAAAAAGAAATTTAAAGCTTGTTACTGCCCCTATACCATAAATTTTTGGGGTGAAATTCCTAGATGTGAGACCTACACATTTCAAACCGTTCAATTTCTTATAAGCATCCAGCTATAAATCAACTGAAGTGCGGCTTGCACTTGAGGGTCAATGGCGTTCAATTGCTCACCGCTAGGGGGCTCTTGCCGGGTAATTGGCTGCGGATCCTACGTTCTTTCCCCTTTTCGTCCTCCTCTCCCCCACTCACCCTCACCATCTTCATCATATTCTGCGAACAGCGACTGCGAGCCAACAACCGCTGACACTAGGCTCAACACGATTATGATTGATCGATAGTCGGCAGACATCTAAAAATGAGAATTGAGGCTAATTGGCGGAAAAGAAGCGGAAGTGATAATAGGAAAACCCAAAAATAGAATAAATATACGATTATTATAAGCCGCTTACGTTAATAGAAAACCAAGATGCAAAGTTTTTCGTGATTAAAAATTAAGAGGGGTGTAAATGCGTGTTTCTACAACTTACTACAGAACCAACCTATGTATGCAAAAATATGAATCTCCTAGCGTACCCCAAAACCAACCCATAACTAAAGAGATATACCCGTTGTGGGACCCCAAAGGACCCTCCGAAAACTCCCACATCAAAATGGCAATTCCGTGGAAATTTACAGCCACCAAGGCGTCGAGGATGAGCACGATGAGGGGGAGGAGAAGGAGGAGGATTGGCCTCCCCGGATGGGGGGGTCTGAACGGGCGAAAGATTATGTAAATGGAATGGCTGAGCCACATTCGTGTGGAGAACGAGTCCTTGGCCCGGGCATAGGGTGCCCAGATCGGCACCTCACACACAGCCCAAATTGACTTTTCAAGGACCACCCGCTGAGCTGGAGAGGGGATTTTTATAGCAGGGTAGGATTGGATAAACAATAAAACTAGGATTAACGTATTTTTATTTCTTAAATACCCCAAAACAAGCGAAAATAGGCTGTAAAATCCATATACTTTGACCAATTCCATAGTTTTCCGAGATGTAACTGCTAGAACTGCTAATAATACAAGTAAAACGCACTAAAAAAGTCCGGTTGACATTTTTTGGAATTTCAACTAAATTTTAACACGTTTTGCAAAAATGGAGTCATATTATTCAAAAAATACACTTATATCCGTATGAAAATAAAGTATATGTAAGTAGTTTTCCGAAAGAACCCAGACTCAGCTCCTCCTCCGCCCCCAATTTGTCCCAATTCCAGCCCTACTTTTTTGGTAGAGCCGTTCGCCTCCATCCCCGCGACAACACACAATAATTGCTAGCTGGGGGCCCACGTCCCAACTTTCACAACCAAAAAATGGATCCAGACACCCGATGCAAAATAGCCGGCAAGATAAAATGTATATCTCCGGGGGCGCGGGAATCGCTTGCATAGATTTCTTTCGTGACCAGAGTAATGTGAGAAGGAGTTATTTGACACGACCGCCTGCAAGAGGGAGGGGTTTGGAGGGGGTTCGACCCGGCCGCGGCTTTTGCCGAAAATAAAAATGATTTTGGAAAGGGAGCCTGGGATTTCGAGGTCGCCAAAGAGGAAACGGGCTGACTAACTGGGGGTGTAGAAATTCTGGTTGCCAGGTTATGCAAGGGAAAACGAGGTCTAAAAAGAGCCCTGAAGATCCCAAAAAATTGCCTTTATTTGGAAAAATGTGGTTCTGGCTGTAAAGTCATTGCTCGCGCCGAAGGAGCTTTACCCGATAAGCTAGCTAGCCTCCAAGGCCCAAAACTACAATTTCAAGCGCTGCTAAAAAACCGGAGCTTCAAATCAAATTTCATGAAAAAACCAGACGTTGAAATCGGAACTGAAGTGGTGGTGTGGGCCCGTATGGCAATGCCAATAAACCGCCGGAGCCGGGCAGTAGGGCGAGCAAAAAAAAATGCAAAGAGACTTTTGTGCCCGGGGAATCCGAGAGGCACCACATGGCCCAAAATCAGGGGCGTTCATTTGAGTTGTGTGAGGAAATGTACATGCATTATAATAACATTATTTCAAATCATTTTTATGGTTAAAAATGTCGCATTTACCCGTATATTGATTATAGGGTTATATGACTTACAATGTTTGTTTTTTTCTATTTGTATCGTTTATAACTAATTTGACTACGTTTTGACTACGTCTTGATTTCTTAGATTGTCCATAGATAAAGCTCTAAGAACAGCCATAATATTATAATATATAAAAGCTTGATTTGGGTTCTATTAAAAAAATAAGATGATTGATAATAATGTTATTTTAATCCGTTTATTGATTGCTATAATTAATTTTTAGTTAGTGTACGGCTGCAAGGCTCTAGGGAAAACTGAAGAAGTGCTCCAAACACTTCAACGTAAAGAGAGAAAAAGCGCACAACTTCTTTGAAGTCCCAGGATTCCACCATCCGCGTAGATAATCAGAATGCGTGGAGCGCTTGAGCAAAGACAACAATCAAAACGTGACGTGAGAGAGCGCGAGCCAGAGAAAAATAGTGGAGTGGCCTCGATTTGAGTAGGGGAGTGGAGGCTGTCAGTTTGCATTTGGGCTATCGAGCCGTTCATCCTGGCACCCTCAGCCCTGGTTCGCGCCCCTTGATGAAAAATGGAGCTCCCCCGGGGGCCAATTCGGGGATGGACGATTGGGCCCAAACTTCAGGAATATTATTGCTCATGCGCTGAAGAACGAAGAAACTGAAGGTATCATAGAAGTGTCGTATTTCCTCAAAAATAAGCGCGATAGTTTTATATTGATCAACTACTTCTCATACATCCTAACCAATATTTTAAAATCATGAATCTTTCGCTAGACTGTACCAAAATTCCCCTAAACTATCCCTGGAAACGCAAACAAAAGCCTGAGGAACCAACCGGGAGAAACGTCCTTCAATTTGGTCGCGCCCAAAGGATTAGCATCTGCCCGGAATGGACGCGACTAGGAAAAAAAGTGGTGCTCTGGTTTTCAGCAACAAAAAGAGTAATCGCCAAAAAGCGCGGAGGCACAGATGGACTAAACCTCGTCTGTTGTTAATTTCAATGACATTCAAAGCTTTTAAAGCTGGAATTATTGCTAATAAGTCGTGCTTCCAACAGACTGAATCCATGTTTTGACGGGAAACCTGCAAAACCGCTTAGCAGCCCTCGAAAAATTCGATCTCCGCCACCCATCCTATGACAGACGGCGGCGAAAAAATCGTAAAAATTTGAATGGCTTGTGACTAGCCCGAACCACACGGTTGAGCGGGTGCGAGGTCGTTCGACCAAAAGGTGTGGGGCCATAATCTGGGCGAGGTGGTGGCAGCTGGTTAGGCCCTCAAGAAAGCGAACGGCTCATTAGGAAATACAATATGCAGTTGTGGGAATGGCCACACGAAGGCTTGAAGGTGGAGCTATTTGGGAAAGGGAAGGAGGAGGAGAAGGGCGAGAAGGACACTCTAGGGGGGAGGGCAAAGGCTGGATTATCGCCTAGCAGATCGCACGCAATCCCTTCATGGCCATCGACCTGAAATTACGGGTCGAGAGGGTTGAACTAATTAATGAGAGGGATGGACTCGAGGTTCGATTGAATCTGTATTTTTGCATGTATCAATCTGTGCAAACAAGTTGGATTTGAATGTATGAATATTTGCTTTTTTTAGTCTGGGATTTTGGCCATTAGCGCCTCGTTGCGGAGGCATTCCAAAAATTTAGCCGGGAGGCGATATGGTCTTTAAACAACCAGGAGAGTTGTGATTTTGGCGGGGGCAACTGAATTGCAAGGTTCGTAAGCGTTTAGTTTTTTGTTTGGTTGGGCCCCTCAACCCGACGCCATTCCCAGTTCAGAGTCAAGCGACCTGAGGGTGTCAAACTCAAGCCCCGGTTTTTACCGATAAATGGCCCGGACGGGGAGCCGGGATGTTTCGATCAAAAAACATCCATCGAGCCCTCAATCCCACAGCGACTTTTAGCAAATGGCTCGGTGCCTCGACCGCCACCCCAAATGTCGCCTTTGCTCCTCGCCGGTATCCTTTTTGAGGGCGATAGGTTAGTCGAGGGCTTGCTTTGGAATCGTCCGACCTCTCTAGCCAAAGGCACTTGACATATCCTTCAAAAACGGATTCTCTTACCTAGAGTATTTTAAGGAAAGCATGTGATAGAAATTGTTCGCCATCAAATCATGTTACTTAACGGTGTTCTTGGTTTGCCGGGTCGGCCACTTTGCGAGTCCAAAGAAGCTTGGGTCATCGCCATAAAAGGAACACGTAAACGTCGGGTTTTATTATCGACATTTTAATAGGAGTTGCAAAAGGTTTTGTACTGTCTGTCAAGAGTTCCAAGAGCGTAGAACCTGAAATCAAATCGCGACCAATAAGCTATATTTTTCTCTACTTCTTTAGGGCCTCCTTGCGGAGGCATTCCAAAAATTGCCGGGAGGCGATATGACTGTTAAGTCGGGGGTTTGAATGTAACTTCAGCAGTAGCACTGCCATTGTTTATCCTTGCTTTTGGGCCCCTCAACGCGACACCATTCCCAGTTCAGGGTCAAGCGACCTGAGACATCCAAAACGGAAGCTGCATTCTGTCCTTTGGATGGTCCAGAGGAGGCACAGGGATGTTTCGATCAAGGAACATCCATCGAACCGTCATTCGTTAATGGGTGTTTATGATGTAGAAGGACATACGGCAAATGGTTGGGTGCTACGAATATGCGTCATCCTTTAATGGATGGTGCAGACCGCTGAATGTGACAATAAAAATAGATCCTTTTTTAGAGCCTCCTGCAAGTGTGGTGCATGAATTCAGAAAAAAAACAAATTAATAAAATGAAGCGATGCCGCAAATGTTCTTACACACTGGTTTTTTCAGTAAAATTTGATGATCCTCAAAAATATTTTTTTTTAATTTCATACTCTATTACATTTATTACATTAGCGCCCCCTTGCGGAGACATTCCAAAAATTAAGCCGGGAGGCGGACGACAATCGTCGATCGAACGTCGAAAGTCCATTGGGAGTTTAGCGTTTAGTTTGTCGTGTTTTTTTTTTGTGGGCCGCAACCCTCCGCCTTTCCCAGTTTGGGTCAAGCGACCTGTGGCAGTCAAAACCCGAGATTCTTTATGGCTGATGGAAGGTTCGGATGAAGAGCCGGGATGTTTCGATCAGAAAGCATCCATCGAGCCCTCAATCGGTGGGGGCGGTTCAAATGGCGGTGCCCCCTCCCTCCGTCAGCTTCAAATGTCGACGACGGGATTGGACGGTATAATATTTTCGGACGGTAACACGAGGAGGCTTTTGCTCGAGGCATTTAGAATCACGAGGGGTGGGTTTCGTCGAAAATTCGTCATCTTTAAATGTCCTGCTCAACGGTATATTTGACATACGACCTTTCACCGCACTATGATGGTAGCTTCAGCAATATTCATCGCCAACCTGAGGACAATGAATTAAAAAATTGCTAACAATCTGATAAAGCCACGCCCACAAAAAAGCGAGAGCACAATGTTTTAGCGGAGAACCAAATCCCGGGTAAAGAGGGCCGCAGAGGAGGGTATATTGAACTAAGGAAAGCAGAATGTCCTAGGCAATACCCCTCTCTTCTGGTTCATTGTGTCCGAACCAGAATTTCCCCGCAAAGCTGTGCCCTGCCTGGCTGCTCCTGATTGTGAAAAAACATTCCACTTTGGAAAATTTGCAATTGCCGTGATTGGCCTGAAAGAAGAAAGTGGTAGCCTATAAAAATTTAATTAGACAAATTAAGAAAAACTATTCAAAAAATAGTCGCGGCAGAAGCTATGGTAGATGACCACTTTTGCGGGTAAGTATGAAAGATGCTTTCATCTTAATTCAAATTATCTTTCAAAAACAATTAAGAGTAACTTAAAAATAGTTTTAAGGCCAACGAATAAGGAGTTGCAAGTGCGAAAGAGGCAGTAGGCTAAAAGCCTCTCTCCAAACCCTAAACGCACCCAGCGCAGCAAATTTTCCCCATGAAAGGCACTTAGCATTGAAGGCGCCGCAAATAATTGGCGGTTTGGTGTTCGGGTCGAGGATAGAATAGGATTCGGCTTGGAGCAGCCAGCTGTGGGCAATTCGGACTTGCCCAATATCGTCTCCGCTCGGAACGGCTCCCCGAATTATGAAGGATTAGCAAGAATGGACCCTGAGGCTATGTGACCCCAACACATACATACACAAACTAACACTTAGGACACCGCCTGCAGGGCCCTAGCTGGGAGAGTGGCCAAATTATGGCAACCGGGGGAGGGATACGCCTTATAATAAACAACAAATATGGGGTAGCAGCTAGGGATGAGGTCGGTGAATGAAAAGGACATTAAATTTTGTCATTGATTAAAATAGCAAAAAAAACTTTATTTCTGTTGTAGGTGTGGGTGTGCGTGAGTTCTTGAGTGCTGGCTCACTCCAAGGGAATACCTTGCGAGAGAGTCGTTTGACACCTGAATTGATATGACGAAAGAAGAGAGGACAAAGTATTTATCTAGACAACGGCAATAGCCTAAAATAACACAAGCAGCCAGACAAGACGGGTGGTGTGGAAGGAATGAAAAAGACACGCACAAAAAAGGGTTATCCCGGGGGGAGTGGGGAGCGCACACAGGGCGCGGTGCAAAGGGGTGCGCCGTACTGGCATCGCGTAATCGAATCAAAAGACTTCTTTTCTTGCTTCCGCAACATCTTCCTCCTTGAAAGAAGAGCTTGACTTGAAGATGAAGTTGAGCTTGATGGAGACGACGTTGACGGGCACTTCAATCTTGATATCGCGACGGCGGCTTCCGGATGCGCTTGTGGTGAAGAATCGGTCCAAGGGTGTCGGTCTTCTTTGACTTCTTCACAGGTTGTGCTTGGTCTTGTTGACGAAGTTCAGGTTCTTCGTCGCGTCCTTGTGGGTGGAACAACGTCATCGAGTTGTTCAATTTGAGGGTGTTGCGCAGCGACTTCGGGCTGGTCAACTTGAGGTCGTCGCGGCACGGCTGGTGATCTTGCCGGTGATCGTGGGTGCGACTTCGTTGGCGACTTGTGGTGTTGTCGGCCGGTGAGCGGTGGGATGGGGAACATTCGAACAGGTGGGGAACAATAGGAGTTTTTGGCGGATGATGCGGCTGACTTCTCGAGAGGCTTGTCAAGAGGTGGAGCATGTCCTGCCATTGACTTTATCATCGCTGGCAAGATCGAACTCTTCCAGGATATCATGAGCACGTCTCGAACGAATCGAGCACGAAGTTGGGCATGTCGACGCCAAACGACTCCAGAGGTAATTTCAACCTCAGTACATGGACTTTCCACAAATTTAGAAATACGTCCTTCTACCCAGATAGGTTTGTTAGGTATTTTATAATCTCGAACCCAGACGGTCTGGTCGATTTCGTGGAACGCTTCTTTGCGCCGTGCTTCCGGTTGTATTGTCAACCATCTTCATCTTCCCCCTTCGGAAAGGAGATTCGCAAATATTGCTGTTGCTCTGAGGCAGAACGCAAAGCGAGCAATGGGAGTAACGAGCTTTCTCCCGATAAACCTTTCAGCCGGAGATAGCTTTTTCTGGTGAAGATGGGCAAGGTGGACCGATAAGTTCGCAGAAAAATTTGCAAAGTTTCAGCGTTAGTCAACCAGCGGCTTTGCTCAAAGCGCGCTTGAAGGTATCGAGAAACGTTCGGCCAATCCGTTCGACTGGGGATGGAACGGCGGCGTGCGAATATGGTAATTCCAGTTCCTACAGAAATCTTCAAACTCCTTCGAAGTGAATTGAGTTCCGTTATCCGAAACAGCGTTTCCGGATCTCCGAACCTCGAGAAAACTCTCTCAACTGGGCAATCGTCACCGGCTTTTGCCACCTACCTCAAAGATTTCAGGCCATCTTGAGTAAGCGTCGACAACGATCAAATACATTTTTTGATCAATCGGACCGGCATAATCGATATGCACGCGCTCCATTGGACGATTTGGGGTAGGCCAGGGAGTCAATTCACTTTTTACAGGCATCTTCTGGGCTTTCTGACAGCCTTCGCATTCTTTCACGATGCGATCGATGTCTGAATCCATGCCAATCCAGTACACATATTGCTTTGCGAGCAATTTCATTCTCGTTTGGCCCGGGTGGCCTTCATGAAGCATTTTTAGGATTCGCGATTGCAGCCTTTTCGGCACAACAACTCGCTCTTTCAGAAACAAACAGCGTCGGTGAATTGACGTTTTAAAGACTTTTGTAGGCGTACAGCGACGAGCCTGGCAAACAGTCTGGAAAAGAACCACTTTTCAGAGAGTCAATCACGCTGCTGAGTGAATAATCCTGTTCAGTTTGCTCAGCAATTTCCTTGTGTGAAACTGGGATTTGCCAATTTATCCTCAAAACGGTGAAATGTCGATTTCTATCTGCAAATCAGACATCTTCTTCAGGATCCGATTTTGGGGAATAGACGGGAAAGGGCATCCGTTTGACCAAACTTGGTCGTGTTACGATATTCAATCGAAAATCGTAGTTGTTCAATTGCAAACACCACCTTTGTAAACGGTTTGGGGTGTTGTGATTCCTTTTTCGACCCGTATATTGGTAAAAGGGGCTTATGATCCGTCAGTAATACAAAACGCCTTCCGTAGATGTATCTGTGGAAGCGCCGAATTGCGAATACGGGGGCTGCCTTCTTTTCAATCTGGCTATAGTTCTTCCTGCCAGTCAATGCTCTGCTAGCATGTGCGATTGCTTTTTCAGTTCCATCAGCGAATCGGTGGGATACGCCCCAAGGCCTGCTCACTGGCATCAGCGGCGACGACGATCGCAACTTGGCGTCATAATGACAGAGTAACAAATCGGAAATTACAATTTCTGAGCGACTGGAACGCTCGTTCACAGTCCTCAACGCCAGAGAAACTTTGCGTCTTTTTCTCTTCAACTCGTCAGCGGGCGCGCAACTGCCGCATACGAGGAATAAAAAGACTGGTAGAACGAAACCATGCCCAAAAAGCTTTCAACTTCTTTGAGGCAGGTAGGTCGGATATTTGCTATCGCAGCCGTGCGTTCGCCATCGGCTCGGCCTTGAGCATCGAGAATGAAGCCAAGATACTTTACCGAAGCCCGGCCGAACGTGCACTTTTCCATTTTGACGCGCAATCCGAACTTTTCGATTCGTTCAAACAACTGACGTACCCTGTCGTCATGCTCCTCCTGGTTCCGCCGGTGATCACAGATCATCCAGGTAGCAGCATACTGTCAAGCCTGGATCAAATTATCCACAATTTTCTGAAAATACGGGGCTGTTTTCACACCAAATATCAGTCGTTGAACTGATAAAGTCCCTTGTGTGTGTTGATTGTCAGGTATTCTTGGCTAGAAGCTCCAACCTCGACTTGTAAGTAAACATCTTCAAGTCAATCTGGGAAAAACACTTGTCCACCGTTGAGCTTGGGAAAATTTCTTCCGCTGTGGAAGAGGATGATGGTAATCTTCACGCATCATTCAAGCCGGTAGAAAATCACCGCAAAGTCGCAATGAACCGTCCTTCTTCTTGACGGGAACGACCGGAGCCGCCCATTGCTGTGACGGTTTCAAAACAGTCAAATCAACGAGACGTTCAATTTTTTTCAATGGCTGATTCCATCGGGGAATGCGACACGTCGGAATGGCAGAAATATTGGCGCGCATCGGCTTTGAGCTGCAACTCAGCCTTAGCAACAGTGCATGTTGACCATCCGTAAATACACTTGGGTATTTTTCAACAAGTTCTTTTTCCAGCTTTGATTGTCATGAACCTTATTGACACACAATTCATCGAAACAGGATGCGAATTGTGGCAGCTGATTGATCCAATCCAGCCCCATCAACCGAATGTCTTTGGTGACGAAGCAACGACCATGCCCTTCAATGCCTTTCACTTGAAAGCGGGTTTCAAACAGTCCTTTCACGTCAATTCGACTACCGTTGGCAGCACGTAGTTGAATATCGGACGGCGTAAGTGGTGGGCGATTCAATTGATGCCACACAGCCTCGTCAATAATCGTTACTGCAGCGCCAGTATCCAATTGTAGCGTAAAATGGATGTTTCCGATTGAAATTTCGACATCCTTGCGCGTCGAATCAATAGCATTGATTTGCACAATCTGGTTCACCTTCGGTTTCCCCGTCCTTGTTTCGGTGGTTTTGTTTTCCTTGTTGGAAAAATTACCTCCACGGTTTCCAGAATCTGAGCGACACTCATTTGCCCAGTGTCCTCGCTTTCCACAATGATGACACACATCATTACGCTTGTCTCCACGGGGCCGATCATTGGTATCACAAGGCTTTGGGCCACCATTGCTAGAGGTAGGCTTTGGGCCCTTGTTCCAAGTCTTTCGGTATCCCGACTGCTGGATACGGTTGACATTGGCATGCTGTTCGACCACAACATCCATGTTCAGGCTCGTCTGCAGGTCACACTCGGCAGGATCATCCAGTTTCACGTCATTCTTTGACTCAAGAATAGGATCAATTTCTTGCGGATGTCGCGATTGCCTGGTCAGACAGTCCAGCAACGAAAAGTAAACACTTTTCTTCATCTTCCTTCATTTTGACGCGACCTTGCTCGTATAATTTGTTGACGCGAGCGGCGTAGGATCGCATATCCTCATCGTGCTCTTTCGCAACGCGAAAGGCGAGGAATCTTCGACTGAAAAGCGACAGCTTTTCTCCAAACATCTTCAGTAATGACATGTCGTCGTATGCGATGGAGGACAGCTCGTGGGTCAGCATGATCCCTAGCAAGCATAGGATTTGGCATCCAGCATCCCGAGAACAAGATGCTTTTTTTCTCCTCCGATATGCGCGATTCGGTGGCGATGGGTTTGTGAACCGCTCATGCCATTTTTCAGAACGTAATCCCTGGGACGGTCATACTCGAATCGACTTATGCGAGTGGCTAGAGCGCCAACTCGACTGCACAGAGGCCTTTTGCTTTGGCTTGAATCTTCGCAACCGAGTCCGTATGCGTTTGGCCTCGGCGCGGATCCGCTCGACTCAGCCATGAGCTTGGCTCTCGTTGCCCGGCGACCATGACAGCGGTCATCTGCTGTTCGCGGCGGCGAGCTGCTTGAGCACGTCCTTGAGCTCGGGGTCTCGGCCATTCTTCACCCGCCTGAATCCTTGATCGCCAATTGTTGATGTGGGTGGTGAGTTCTTGAGTCGGCTCACCCAAGGGAATACCTTGCGAGAGAGTCGTTTGACACCTGAATTGATATGACGAAAGAAGAGAGGACAAAGTATTTATCTAGACAACGGCAATAGCCTAAAATAACACAAGCAGCCAGACAAGACGGGTGGTGTGGAAGGAATGAAAAAGACACGCACAAAAAAGGGTTATCCCGGGGGGAGTGGGGAGCGCACACAGGGCGCGGTGCAAAGGGGTGCGCCGTACTGGCATCGCGTAATCGAATCAAAAGACTTCTTTTCTTGCTTCCGCAACAATTTCATTATTATCGTTTATTTACTGATATAGCTAACCTCGCCATTCAGGAAAAATCAACTTAAAACAGATCCTCATTACCAAAATTTTAGCGCTGCTACAGAGGAAGCTAATTTAAGAAAATTGCATTAAAAAGATGGATACGGAAACCTTAATTTCAGAAACTCAAAACTTTCTTTGTTTGGCGGAATTAAACCCAGTACATAGCGCTATTAGTGCGCGAACTCATTGGTGTGGCGCCAAGCCCTGTCGCGGCAGAATTTATCGATTTCGAAAACACTTCTGATTTCTGCTATTGAGTTCTGCCCGCGTGTTTTTTTTATAAATAATGTAATATTTACAGACGAGCATAGGACAGAATGGTTTTATTACATTCAAATTCTCGAAAAATCATACTATAATCGTTTTGTACACGGAAACGGCGGCGTATTCTGCATGGCTTCGATGAAAGAGAACACAGTCACGTAGCGAGATATTGGAAAGCCAGTGGGGGAGGAAACTGATGGAAATCAAACGAATACTGGAATGGCTCTTCTTGGGTGGTGGCAAAATAAGATGACAACAGCAATTTTTGATATGGACACTTTGGGCGAGAGGCTGCTGGGGGGCGGGGGACAATTAATGGTCAATGATACTGATTTTGCTGTATGGTCACATAGAACTACTTTTTGATCGGATACCCGTGTGTTGAATAGAAATCAAATGCTTAGAGCGACTAAGATTATGAAATACAACCGGACAAAAAAATGGCAAGGTCGGCAAAATACAGAAAAAAAGGAGGCTGGTTACGGGTCGATATTGAATTTTCGTTTTAAGAGCAAGTAGTTCTCGTCGCCGATTGGATTTTCGCGGGTACCGGCGCCGTTTCGAATCTAAATTATTTTATTACCCTGTAGAATTGGGTTTTACTTACATGATTCATATACTTGCTCACAGCATCCCTATGTATCGTTTCGATAGCATATGTGGCGGCAAGGAGGTTATCGAGCGTAGCGAAAAGCTGTTTTCGAACTTCCTCATCCTGAAAATATATCAATTTTTTAATGTTTTCTCCTGGTTCTCCTCGTTCTGATGTTTTGCTATTTATTAGGCCCACCTTTGGTTCCAGATTTTGCGGAATTGTCACTGCTGGTTCTGACGAAGTCGAAGTATTCTCCAACGAATTCCGCCATTGGACGAAGACGTTCGCATGTTCAACTAGGATCAGATGCACTTCTTCCAGAGCCCGTTCGACATCTGCATTTCCCATCACGGACAGCTCTTCTCCAAGGGTAACGCCATTTGGATCGCCACGTAGTCGCTGACGCTCGATCTCGGTAACCCTATTTTTATCTTGTTGATCCCGTCTTATTTTAGAGTATTACCAATCTTTCATCTCTGCTGCCGAGGCGGCTTCAAATTCCACTTGTACATCGCCCGTCTCAATATTGAAGGTATGCCGCTCTCCGGAGGTAATTTTTTCGATGGTCCCAAGCAGCACAGAGCCCTTGTGATCCAAAACCCCTAAGAGTACTCGTAATGTAATTTATTCCATGTGACACTAACCTTTCCGGCTTTTTTGCCAACACAATGAGTCCTCCGTCAAGTACACAAAGCGCTTTTTCTGTTGCGGGATGAGGCTCCAACGCCTGGCTGTCCGGGGTCTGCTTTCGACAAGGTAACTAAATGAGAAGTTCGTTCTTGCTTTTCGCCTACTCACCCCTCTTTTATGACCGCCAAGCTTTCATTAGCCATGGCTTTCGTGTCGAGCTGTAGAGCGATCTTGTCGAGAAAATGGATCATTGTTTCCTTGTGGGCATCATCTGTCACTTGACGAAGGATTGGTTCCAGCCAGGGTTCCTAAAATTCGGATGAGGTGAGACGGAAAACAATAACCTTGGATGTCAACGGGTTCGTGGCAACGCATTCATTAGCCAATCGCTGGAGGATTTTTGAGATTAGGAGTAGTGTCCGGGAGGCTCGCGAGTCCTGGAGGATGGATTATTTTCCAAGAGCTGGCCATGTCATACCGGTTGATCTCGTTTGATGCCGAACGATTTGGGGTTGAGTAGGGCTGCTGCGAAGAAGCGCATTATGAGAAATGAAGACTCGGCTAACCGTTCGATTTCTACTCTTCCAGTTTCGGCCGATACCTACATAGCGATATTTTTTTCCAAAAGATACGATGGATATACCGTTTTTCTGAGGTCCGCGAAGATATTTCTGAGGGAAATGGGGCATCTGGCTGATGATTCGACTATTCGGTCAAAGCATAGGGTGAAATAGCTGAGGAGGGTTTCCTGGAAAAGGCTCTTTAGATGATTGCAAGCTCTATCGAATGAGCCATGTATGGAGCGCCACAAAAACTCTTCCATCGCTGTCTTCGGTATGCTTAGTGCTGCAGCCCCTATTTCCACTCATCAATTCTTTGTTTTGCAAAGATTCCCCTGGAGCAAACACTGCTAAAAATATATCCACTTTTTCGGTCGTTGGACCAGCCGGGAGGATGGGGGTGGGCATATGACACCAGCGTTTTGGGGAGGGTCTCAAAAGCAAGCCAAGTGGGATAGGGGGGCAAAGCTGCCCTTCTCTGCCTCCTCTCCTATGATGTGTAATCACCACTTCCGGTTGCTTTCCGGACCGGCCCGGGCCGGGGGGCGTGAGACCGAACGATCAGGGCAACTACACTCAACACCTGACAACATATGGAAACTCACCGTGTTCTTCTCGATTGAATCCCCATTCTGAATACGGGCCGGGTCGATCTCACAACTTTTCCGTTCCGAGTAAATCTAAAATGTGAAATATTAGATATCGCCTTTCTTGCCCGACCTTATCGATCAATGGTTTCAGGGTGGTAAGCAGATACTGGTGCCCATACGTTTTCATCAGTTCGAACAACATTCGGCTGGCAAGGCTCTGGCTCCGGAACAGCGTGTTTAGGTCCCTAAATTTCATTTTGAGAAGGGAAATTCATAACAGACACGCACCCCTCGTCAACAACTAGAAATGTGTATCGCTTACTGGCATTTCCGGACCTCCTGACGATAGACGAGATGGAGCAGGCTGTGGATGTCACCGCTGTGAGCAAAAATTTGGACGAGTGGTCGTGCCAGGGCACCCAGGTCGATCTGCAAAAGCTTTATCAAATGAATATATTTGCTTTTGGACTACCTGTGGAAGATTTTCCAAAAGAGCCACCGCTGACGCCTTGTACTCAATCTTGACGGAGGTCGTAAGGGCGTTGAAGAGAGGTTGATACGTAGTGAATGGCAAGACGTGGTCCGCCGTGTAGGAGAACCACAGCTTCATCTCACCCAGACCGGCCCCCTCCTTCCGGGACTGCAATATGGGAATTTCAGATAAGAACGGCGACAGTCATTACTCCGAACCAGCAAAGCAACCCACCCAACCCCGCAAAGTCATTACTCAAAAAGTGAATAGCCGGTGCAAATTGGGGCACACCGGAAATGGGATCGCAAGCATTTCTCACAGCCAAGACGTGGAATATGGGCAAATTCCTAATTGCGTGAAAAGTCACATAATGGAAATGGCACCGAAAAACCGGGGCAACGAGAAGCGAATCTTCGTGTGTGGTCCAATTAGGGTTCTATTTCTTCGAAACGCGACAAAAGTTGTGACGTGTATGTCAAAAATTTTGTGATGAAAGGTCCCAAGGGGGTAAATTGGATAATTTGACCACCGGGCGGTTGGCGATAAGAGCGAACTAGATAGGATTAGGTTAGTGAAATTGGGTAGATTAGGTACGCAACTCCGGGGAAAGGAACGGGCCTGTATGCATGATTAAAGTCAAATCGGAAAGATTTTTAGTGCAGACCTATTGGGAACGCTAGAGTTTGGGCGCACAAGACTGACTTCCCCGTCCCTTTAAACCCACAACCTTCAAAGATCACGGCAAAAAGCTTAGAATGAGGGCAATACATCTGTGGCGGAATCCACAGCGGTCTCGTTCGTGCAATAACTTTGTTCGCGGCTTGCTTACGCACACAAAAGTCAACGGGGCCATGTGCACACAATGTGTGGGTTGGAAAAGAAAGAGGAGGAAAAGCTGGTGAATGAGAGCAAGGATGAACGGAGGGGAAATGGTGGAAGTAGGAGAAGGAGGTAGACGAGAAACTATGTGGACACCTTCTCAAGTGTCTGATCACTGCACCAGGCAATGTCTGCTGTTCGTTTGAACAGAAAATGGAGATTCCTGCACTTGATTTGAAGCGGGTTCTATTTAGTTTTGCGCTTCCGGGGATTATGGTTAAACGGGGCCCCGCTAATTATGTAAGTTTTGCGAAATATTGGTCTCAGCTGCCAGCAGCAGATCAAAATAGACTCCAAAGCAGAGCTAGGCGACATTTTGAAACCTATCCTACCCATCTCCGACCAAAGAGATGTGGGCGGGGCCCCCTATTTCCGGCGCCCTGCTACTTTTATCACTTCCGCCATAGCAAATACTATGAGCAAGAGAATGTGCACAAAAAAAAACATTTTGCAATTTATCGAAACCAGAAGAATTCCTATCTATGCTACAACCCCCAAAACCTAATGAACCTCAACCAAGACCTCCCAATCCCCCGCTCAAGACCAAGTTGGCAACAATTTATTATGTGGCTGTCTTGTGGCAGTTGTGTGAGACGGACTCCCCCATCGGGGTGGGCCTTATCCCCTAGCCATGAAGGCTTGAATTTCAGGGCGAGTGCGGGGTGTTCCCTAAATGAATGCCTCCCTCCCCCTGCCATACACACCTTCTTTCCACCCTTTTTACACCGCCCCCACATCCACCACCCCTTCTCCATTCTTCTACTTTTTCCCATCGGCGTCGCGTTTCAGAATTTCATGTGGCCCCCGAAAACATCGCCGCGCCTCTAATAGTTTGCGTCTCTAGCCAAAAGTTGAAAAGGGCGATCTACGATTGAGCACGAGCTGAATGGCCGATTAGCGGGAATGCCGGAAGGGGGGCAGCAGAGAGGTGAGGTGATTGGTTTCACCCCGCCTGCTAAAAAACGGCTAACGTTTGGGGAGGAGCCGAGAAAAAGCGTTTGGCGACTGCCAGTTGCTAGTCGTAGCTAAAAAAAGTGACGGAAGGAGGACAAGTTACGGAAGTTCGACCGGCCAGTTTAACACGAATATTTTGGGATGGAGAAAACTCTGCTGCAAGCCTAACTTAGACACTCTAACAGCAAAATCCGATTTCAGAGAAATGTCCAGAAAAACTGGATGAAAAACTAGATATCTGATACCCATTTCCGGATTAGAATGCCGGTCCGGAAGTGGATGATCTATTTTTTCGTTGCTCTCAGCTGCTGCTGAGCCGATCCGGGCCAACGAATATCTTATTAAGCTGTTCCAAAAACCATGCTCTACTGCCCCTTTCCCCCTACGCTCTAACTGAATCGAGACATTGCAGAGTGCATTGCGACGCAACCATTTAGTCTAAGTGGACAATTGCGCACACAGAAGCCGAAGGGCCAACATTGCCCCCACCCCTTCCCGACCAAAAGCCTCCCCTTTCCGATTCTCTCGTTTTTGGCTTTGAAACGCCCTAACAAAGAACAAACACGGAACATTGAAAGAACTGCGGCATCGTCTGACCTCGTTCCGAAGGCCGGGAGCAACAAAACTTGATCAGCTATCGAGAAGGGGACAGGAATCAAATTTCGCCGAATGTCTGGATTTGACGCGAAGGGAACAATCGGGCAACGATCCTCGAAGATTTCTGCAATTCAAGGCCATCAACGGTGGGAAAACCGCAGCTTTCGTTTATCCCCTAATCTTTGAGGGTGGCCGTAATCCTGAACATAAATGCGTGCCCGTGTTTTGACTAGGCGCTCGACGAAGGCGCCAAAAATCCGGGGGTTCCGGGGGTGGTGGGCGAGGGTGTAAATAGGGAAAAGTGTACACACAGTATATCGTTTGCCCTTTCCATGGGTGAGCAATTTTCATGGAGCCTTGGGGGTTTTTTGTTGGAGTGGGAGGGTGATTCCGGGAATTCTAGGGTGGGGGTCTTTTTAATTGGTTGGTCGGGCGGGGGGGTCTGATGTTCCGGATGAGGATGAGAAGAGGAAGATATGGAGGGCCATGGCTCTTGGAGCCGTACGGAGGGGAGGGTGAGAGCTCGAATTGAATGCTCGAATTGAATTCGTCCCAAATTGCCCGGAGACGCCCTCACATTGCTACAAAGGGGACCCCAAAGCCACCACCCACCCTTCTGGCCTTCTGGCACAGCGGCGGCTAGTTGGTCAAGGCTTTAACGCCCCCTCTAACTTCCGGCTGGGAATGACCACGAAAATAGATCGGTTAGGTGTTCTGAATGTGTTTTTGGGTATAGCGAAAAAGTCCTTGGACGGGAAATGGATATGATATAAAAATAATAAAAATTTAAGATTCCTTTAAATTTTGAATTCGATTAGGCAGAATAAAATCTCATAGATGTAAATTAACACCATTTCGCAAGATTTCTAAACGATGCTCCTGAAAAATGATGGTAGCAAAAAGGGGCTATTTTCCGATGCAAATGTGGTCAGCATATTCGAATGGTCCGCACGAAAGTATCAACAATTTTTATAGATTATTGATTTATTTTTAGCAGGGTATTCACGAAGTCTAAAATCCAAAATAAATGGATTGGAAGGTAAGGAAACTTCTTTTCTTGAATAACACGGCTAGTGTATAAACCACTCCGCGTGACTGCCCCCTACCTAGATTCAAACAAAGCGATTTCTCAAAGTCATTCCAATCTAACCCATGATATCCCCCACCTGGGTGGGCTTAATTTCTCTAAACATTGAAAATATTTTGACGCAAAGGCCAGCTGTGCCGTTGCGGGATGGGAGGCGGGGAGAGGGTGATGACCCGGGCTGTCCAATGGGTGAAAAACGGCGCGTAAAAAAAGGATGGGACATTGGGCCCATCAGTGCGGACCGGAAGTCAGGCGGAAAAGTTGAGGGAAGCCGCTGGTCATAATGGCCTTAAGCCAGAGGTGGAGGCGGGTAGTTCGAGCTCATGTAATGAGGTCAAGGGACGTTATTTTTACGAGCGAAACGATACGTCGAGGTTGTGCAAGAGGATTTGAAGGACTGTTCTTCTAGCTCATAGGGGAATACATGCTCACTAGAATATTATCACTCACCTTATCGTTGTCGGACTGCTTGGGACGGAGATAAAACCATTTCGAGCCGTTACTCCAGCGATCATCGACCTCGACTCGGACCTGGCCGTGAAAGACGTTGTTCAACCCTTTCAGCAGTTCATGCCAAAGTGACATCTGAAACGATATTCTGTTTTTGCCGCATTTGGTTCGGTGCGGGCAATTTGCGGCGTTATACAATTGTTATTTTGCTGCTTTTGGAAGGTAACGAATTAAGTCGAAGAACTCGAGAAGTACATGACTATGTTAACACAAACCTTAATCGAAAGTGGCCCTTCACGCGGACAGTCCATCTGCAATTCCCCGGCCGTTCCGATCCGGAGCCGTTTGGCCTCCTTCGCCCCGTCCCCGCACCTAAATACCAAATCAGCTCCTTTTCCTGAATCTCCAAAAAAAGCCCCTGCCTTATCCTATTTTACTAACTCTGTTAATCAACATTCAGGATGTGTCATAATCCCACGGCCCGGCCCTCAACTTGACCAAAACCGTGAGAACTCACAGTTCGTTCAAAAGTGCTTTTTCTAGTCAACAGACATCCGCAAAAATGTGGGATTTGCTTCGAAAATTGCAAAAGAGAACTTTGTGGGAAGGTGTGCTCTAATCGGCATTTGTCATTTTAATCAAACGTTGGGGCGCTGTTTTGGACACGTCTTATTTTCTTTCCGGAAAATTGTTGAGGCTAGTCCATGACAGATTGGCAAAGTTTTAAAGTTGCTGCTTGCAAACTAACTTGACGTGCAGGTACAATTCGGTGGCGTCTTTTACGTTCAGATCGCTGTAGTCGACGACGCTGAAAAAAGGATTTTTAATAAGTTTGGTCAGGAACTAGAAAATTTAGGAAGGAGGGCATCGCCTTGCATCTCAAAATGTCAGGGAGCTTCATAATTAGGATCCTCTTTTGATCGGGGAAAGCCAATTTTCTTGGGACAACTACAGAAACGCAATGGAAAATTGGGAATATTGCATAAAACCGACATAAAGAAAGGGTTGGGTAGGAGGGGGAAGGTGGAAAGGTTTTTGAATGGACTGGCAAAGGGGCAGTTGACAAGATCCCAGGACACAGCTGACTCAGCGCCTTTCTCAATGCATCCTGGGTTGGGCTCAAAAAGGGCCCAACTCGGGGGGGGGGCATCATTTTTAAGGAGGGTGCCGGGTAAATAGTGGGCATAGTGGGGGGGGGGGACTCTTTAAGCCCTTCACAGGAAGAGAATTGTCTCTAAAGATAAATGAACGGGAGTAGACTATAAAGTGTAGTCCACTTGGAGAATTGAGCAATTGTTTTTGAAGAATTTCCAGTAACTAAAGAAGCGCTGTGTTTTCCCAGAATAGAAAAAGATTCTAACCACTTTCACCAAAACAAAATGGCTGCGTCTTCAGTACAATCCCACCGAGGCTACAAAAAAATTGTCGTCTTATCCAGCTTTAAGACCCCCTACGATAGATCTGGATGGCTTGTTGAATCATATGCTGTGGATTTGCTGACTGTTGCTGAGGTATGGGACCCATTTTCCTCGCTTTGGTAATCCGAGGCGCCCCGCTCGTGGCTTGCTCCCTGTTCGTCATTCGGGCTCAACAAGAAAAAGGAAATCTTAAGGTGGCCGGGAAATGTTAGTTCTCGGGATTTTAAATAACCCCGATAATGTAAAAAAATATTATGGAATTATCATAAAGCCCCTCCCTTAACAATCCACGCTCCCCAAACCATCCATCCGATCCGACCACCGGTTCCGTACAACCTATCTAACATTTTTCCGCTCCGTCGCCCAAGCACAAAGTGATAGCCCATTTCCGGGGGCGCCCTCCAGTCGAGGTGAATTTTTTTATTTGCATAAGCACGTGTGGTGGGAACCAACGGGCACCGGAAGGAATCAACGATGCGTAGCAGAACACTAGCCATTTCCGGAATGGGCGCTTCTACGCTGTTTGCATGGCGAATCGCTGAGGGATGATTAGTTTCCCGGGGAATTGAAAAAAGATCTTGATAAAAAGTGAAAGACGGAATAAAGGGTGTGTACCAATCGCAGCGCAAAAGATCAATAAGCAGACCCGCTGGGCGGACGATATGGGGGGGGGGTCATTTGCATAATACAGCCTTGAATAGGCCGGGGGCACAGCAGCCCCAACTAAATTTGACCTTGGCAAAATGGACATCGCGGCAATGACCGTAGCGGGCCGAACCAGCAAAAGTTGCGAAAGAACCACTACGGTATACGAACGATTGTTTGCGAGGACAGATAATAACCCCGTTCAGCCTCCTCCCTCCACGACTAGGGCAAAAAACCTTTCGTGTCAGCTCATCGGACCAAGGAGGGATTACCCTCTGAGAACACAGAAAGCAATTTCCTCGACCCTCCCCCACTACCGTCGGAATTTAGGAAAGGGTGAAATTCCTGTGGCCAATGTTGTCTTTGACGCCGAAACACCAAAGGGGCAAAACTCTCATTAGGAGATTGACCTTCTTTGGATATTTAGACACAGAATCAAAAGGCCTTTCAATATCCAGTTTATGAAAAGCAATACGGAAGGTTTAGTGGGCGGATACATTTTATGTTTTTAATAGGGCCCCATGGTTTATGGCAGCGTGATAATCCCGCTACAAATCTTAAAAGGCCGCCCGGTATGAATCACCTTGAAAAGTCACCCGTAAAAGTTTGCATTAAGCAATTTTTTGTTGTGCAACACGAAGCTATGATCGGCATTCAGGCTTGTGGAAGGGGCTGTTTTTTGAGACTGCAAGACCAGCTGTATGGTGAAAGAAAGCAGCATCTTAGTCCGATTTTACGATTCTCGGCCGCCCATGACAAATTAAGCGGCGGGAAGCGGTGGTGGGAGGGGGGTCTGGGAAGGCAGATGAGGCGGCTAGTATAGATGTTTTTATAGTGACTGTACATTTCACAGGAATGTTGGGGTGGTGGCTAGGTAGTAAATGATTTATGATTTGCTTGTGACTATCGAGGTTCGATTTAGAGTAATGCTGGGTGGGGCGATAGGTTTAGCTGCTAGGCGTGGCTTAGCATAAAAAACTGATAGCTTAGAATTGTTGTTTAAAATATGGATAATTGAAAAACGAAATTATGTTAATTTTGTGGCTTGCAGAAACGTGTGAATTGATAGGTTACTAATTTTGTATCGTAGTTGCGCAAAATTTGCTCAAAACTTATTCCAAGTCTTTTCAACATTCCGCACATTCTAAGAAAACGGTCTTTGATGCCCAAGGGTGTCGAAGGGGCATAAAACCAGCGAGCGGGTCACTGCTGGGCGGAAACGAAATAGTTGCACACAGAGCAGAGGCAATAAAAGACAAGTTACCCGCATACTTGGCTGAACTATTCGTAGGGATTTGGGGCGAGGGAAATGCGGGCGCCTCCGTTGCAAAACCTGGTGATAAAGGGAACCGGAAGGCTTGGAATCGGTGAGCACCAGAAATGAAGACTCAGACAAAACATTTGGGGGCGTACGATAAGCTTGGTTGTTTGCAGCTACTAGCGAATGTTTGTGTTTGTCGCTGCATACTGATCAAGTAGGGACGGGCTTTAGTTAAAAAAATAAGTTCAGAAAAAATTATTTTCTTGCAGAAAAAATATAGTTTGGATCGCTATATGAAAGGAATGTCGAGCCGGCAGCCGGAGCACCCAAAAAATCTGCGAAAAATGAATTTGATCAGAATTTTTGTGTACCAGTCGACGAGCCGTGCATTCAGCCGCCGATAACGGTGAAATTCGGGCTTTTTGTGATAAAAGATGGGGTTGTTCCGGAACGGCGTCAGTTGGGAATGAAAGGACCGATGGGGTGGGCTCCCCTTGGTCTACACACAACGAAAAGGAGAGTCAAGTACCCAGATGCCCCGGACCCAACAGAGACCACCCGAGATCTGTTTAGATTTGAGCAATATTGGAACCAGATGTTAGCTTTATACTCGTCAACTCTTTTTGATTTGATGACAGCTATTGTCATGACGTTGGTATTAAAATTTCGTACTAATAAAATTCCGGACCAGCGCGGAATTTTGAGATTAGCCAACAACAAGCCAACTCTCATTGACTTTCGGCAACTCATATTGTTTTTTTAATTTTTGTACCTACCGTATCGAAAAACTCGAGCTCATCCGGCGTATGTCGACGCAAATCTGTCCCTGTACATCGGAGAATTTGCTGACCACTCGAAGAGGGTAGAACTAAACAATCGTCGGTAATAGAGAATTCGAGCCCCCTGGCTGTCAAGTGTTTACCAGCCCTTCAACCCCCGCTTAAAAAGCTAATGTCTATGTTTTGCAAAAGCCTTACTAGCCTTTGGAATCAAGCCAAAATATGCCTGGTCTATACCTCTATAGCATACCTGGTCTCTCCCAGCCACTTTCATCAAATCTTTCCGTTTCACAGACACACGCCCGATTGGTCGTGCTGGTTTCCCGATCTTCCCGGCTTCTACAGCAACGAGATGTAAATGATTGAACGGGATCGAGACGTCGTAGGTAAATTCTTCCAACATGTCTTCGCTGAAAATGCTAACGCCATGTTTCTGGTTTTGAATATTACCTATCAGCTTTGGCAATGGCGGCGGATTGGAATATATCTTTGCTATCTAATTTGCCGAGGATATAGACGGGCTTTTGGGACGAGGAGCCGCGGAGACCTCTCATCGATAAAACTTTTACTCGTAATGTTTCGACGACCCGTAGGTCTCCAACCTGACGTCCCGGTAGTGGGTGGTCCCAGATAAATCTCTGAAAAAAAAAGAATGAATAGTCGGTTGAATCAGCAACCTCCATAATGTCAGGTGGTGTTATGGGCGCCGGCTTTTCCATTACACTCTGGGCCGGAATCGACTGCAATGGTCGTGACAGTTTTCCTTTTGGCAGCAGCGGATGCATAGTTTCAAATGATGGCTTTCGAATCGACTTTCTTCGCTCGGCAAGGCTTGTCGCAGAAGAAGAGGTTTCAGTGGATGGTCTAAATGTCTGAATTTACAGTAGCTAATCCAGCTTACTCGTTTTCCTTTTCATCTTTCGTAGATGTTGAAGGCTCCAGTGTAAACACCACCGGTTGTTCTCTTGATAGGAGAGTTCTAAAAGAAATTCTTTAATGAAGGGAGGTGTTCCGTACATTTCCGATGATAACGAAGCCGGGCGCTTCGTTTTTACGCTGACTTTCCGGAGTGATCGCTCTGGCGGTCGCTGTTTTGGGCTCGGCTCATTAATGGTAGATGCTGTATCACTCCTTGGGATGCACGCCGATTCAGAGCGTTTTCGAAAATCGTTCTCTTTTAACTGAAAAGCATATTGTACGCGGATAGTTGCTGGCTGACCTCCATCACATTTGGGTTTAGTTGAGGCTCTGGAACCGAAGGTTTCCTTGGGAAAAATTCCTGGGTGCTGTTGCGGGGGAACACCTAGAAAAATGGTTGGTCTCTTGAAAAGAAAAGTGGAATTTGCCTTTTCAATAGGGGTGTTGACGGGGGAATTTTCGGCGGACGTATTGAGCAGATCAAAGCAAGAATCGTCTAGTGTCAGGTCGCCGTGGCGGCGCCCGAACGAGATGATAGATTCAGATAACGTCGTCATTGACCCATCATCACTAAACAAATCCCATATGATATTCGGTTACGAAAGAAGAGAAGAGCGTCAGCTAACCTCATCTGTGCAGAATGTTTGTACTTTGGTGCAAAAAGTGGGCTTGCTATTGGGGAGAAGCAAGGAAGGCTGGGGAGGCTGAGCTCATCGTCCTCATCCTAATGATTTATGAATTCAAAGAAGATCGTAAACTACGATACCATATCTCGAGTTCGATTATCTTCTTCATCATCGGCATCATTTTCAGGTCCGAATTCCATCGAGTAACTGCTTGATTCACGTCGAGGAAGGCAACTTCTTTCTTGTTTCTCTTCCTAAAGTTGGTTGGATTGTCGAATGAACTCTATAGAAAAAAACACCGTTCATGTGCATTTGCATGAATATTTCGAAATATTTTTCACCGAGCCTTAGGGATCCTTTTTTTATAGGGGAGAAACGTCATTATGCGTAGAATGGGCTACAATCGCTCATATTTTCACGAAAATATGATTTTGCTATTAATTTGGATTTTTGCAAAATGACGGTTACCTCGTCGTTAGAAAACAATTAATGCACTAGGAGCTTATAAGGAGGGGGCAAAAACCGCGAAGCTCTTTTTCAGTGCGGGTGATTGCCCTAATCGAAAAAGCAATATCCGTTACCCACCGGTGGCTCCTTTTCCAAATCATCTGGTGTCACCTCATCGGATGGCTCCGACCATATTCCGCCAGATGGGCTCATCCGCCGCTCGACAGCAAGGGGAGAGGGTTGTCGGGTCTAGAGATAAGCATACCGTCACAACAGCCTAACGTCTTAATATCTATTTTGCAAATTTGTATTTGAATTCTCCCTGTCGGCCTTTTTTGTGCAGCCAATGCACATTTTTGTTGCTCCAATCGAAACTAGAACCCACCATGCTATGTTTTCTGGGTGGCTTCTCCTTAGCCCTTCTAGGGAATGTGCCCCCTGACCATGAGTGACTGAATGGGGGCAATGGAGGAAGGCCTTTTGGCGCGTCATTGGTCAGAATGGCTGGCCCGGAGTGCGCCTAAAATAAGAACGTAGTATAACAATAATGTGCCTTTGTTAAAGGGGATTTGTGGATAGGTGCTTAAACTAAATAAGAGTCGCCTACTTTCATGCTATTATAATTTCTGATCTACGATTTAAAAGTTGCATATCCGCGGGTTCAAACTCTCAATCATGCCACGAGCCAGACTGTCTGTCGGTCTGTATGTTTGCAGGAAATCTGATTGTCTGTCTCTCTCCCTGGCTGCCGTGCAAGTGGCATCATATCACGATGACGCCCTCACTTTCGTCACCAGGTCATCGGCCACCGGCTGCTCCTCCACGTCCACCGTCAACCCCCCGGGTGAAGCCTGTGATGTGGACGGCTGCTCGGCACTCATCTACATAGTTTCCAACTCTGAAGTGCCCTAAAGCGTAATTATATTCGTAAGTTTAAGTGAATCGCCAAAGTTAAAACTTCGCTTTGATAGAACGATACATAGCATGATTAGCAATCACCATCCCGAAAATCAACAAATTGAAAAACGAGATATCGAAAATCAACGTGGCAAAGGTTGATTATCTCAAGGGTTCAATCGCACGAAAGCCGAATCCCTGGAAAATTTGGTGTTTCGAAAATCGGTGGCCTCAAAATTACGGTAGAGTCTCATCGTAAGCATGAAAATCTAGAATTCTGCTAGATTATGTATTCTCGAAATAGTGTACTCTCAAGGCACTTCAAATAGGTATTATCAAGAAATTTTGACTTTCGTGTCGATGACAGATTCCGCTATAGAACGTAAGGAATTTTCGGAGCAAACTATGCTACTGGTCTGTCAAGTAGCACTTCATCCACTCAAATAACTGGAAGTTCCTGATCTTCCCAGAAAGCCGACCCTAGTTGCAAAAATAACCCGAAACCCCCTGCGAATCCTCCAACCACTTCCACCCAACCCGGATTAAAATTAAGGCCGATTCCAGTGTGCGGGGGGTGCATTTAGCAAAATGTTGCCGCTCCACCGCAAAAGACGGCAAAAACGATGAGAGAATGGGAGCAACCGCGAAGTAACAAAGATCAAACGAGTTGTGGATTGAGGAATGGATGGAGGATGGAAGGATGGAAATCCCTGGGCGGTGCTCGGGAAGGCAGGAATGTAATGGGTTGGAAGAAGACGCGTTCATCCGGGTGTGTCACGCTAACATCGTCCCCCCTTCTTTTGCCTCTCCATTGCCATCGGCCGTGCCCCAAATAGACCCACAATTAAGCGACAGTGCGCCGCGGTGTGATTTATCAGCTTTGGATTAGGTTGATGGTGAAATCGGCTTTGGGTTGGGATCTAGAGAGAAAGCGATAAATTTGCTGTATTTTGGCCACGATAACCGCAAGGGTTCCATTTTTCAACAGATCCGAAGGAACATTTTATTAAAGCCAATTACAAAGTAACCGAAAACCAAAATGGATTGATTTTAACCAAACCCATCGGTTTTTACAACTTCCATGGGCCTTAAGCCGCTCTGATGAGGACTATTTTCCATTTTTTGAATTATTAATCAAATTTTGACAGATTTGCCAGGGGTGGCCGATAGCAGAGTTAATGCGGTACTGAGGGGTATCTACTTGCAGACGATCGAGATGCAAATCGTTTAAAAATATCTTAAAAATCTGCTAAGGTTTGAACAGGCTCCATAAGGAGTTCGACAAAATTGCTGCCACTCCCCTTTCGCACCACAGCTTTTGTATCAAAAACGACCCATAAATTTCCAGGACAAAAAGCTATGTGAAAATGATGCAGAGACTGTTGGGGTCGATCACGTTAAACTGCTCTCGTGTGTTTTTTTTAGAAACTGTAGATCGGCAGTGCAGATTAAATTTGGGGGCTGCTCTTGTGTGATGGTTAGGGTAATAAAAAGCAATGTTGGAAATGCAAGATTGTAACATTAAGGATGAGGTTTGAGAGGCAGAAACTATATTAACTCGTTGGGAAAGTGACAGCCGTTTGTTCCCCCACCGGAAACGGTCAATGGCCCCAAAAAGCTACGAATCGCTTTATCTCAATTCCCTAAAGATATCAGTTATCTGAAAAAATTTTATCAACCGCCCACGACCGGCTAATCAATCAACGTCGATAGAAAGGGAAGATTGTAGAGAAAGAGATGAGATACAATAACGACTAACGAACGAATAAACGACAGGCGTAATTTGGAAACTCAAGACGGCGGGTGATCGTGTGAATCTCGGGATCCCGGGAGCACAGGTCGATACGAATGGAGGAGGATCAGTTAAATTGTTATTACTGGGGTGCGGTTTTTTGCCCCGCGGAGACGCGTGCCGATTGATATGGGCGCGGACCGCGGAGAGGGGGAGGGAGGGGCGGATTCAAGGCCAAATCTGGAGGAGAGCCAACAGAGTGGAAAGATGTGTCGGATATGTTGTCCGTCGCCACAGGGCGAGATAGCAAAAGAGGAGCAAGAGGTGGAGGAGCACTTTTCGAAGTGATTGGGTGGGAAGGAAGGAATGAAGGAAGGAAGGGAGGAAGGAAGGAAGCTGCTCCAAAGAAAGTCTAATCTGCACAATCGATTATCGCCACGTAAATCATAATGGAGGGAGGAATATTGAATGGGATTTACCAGGAAATTTGGAGGTTCGATGTCAATTTGGAGAAAATTAACAAGCTGATATGATCAGGTCCGTTGGAGGAAAAATTGGATGTAGCTTGGTAAGCTAAAAGACCTTAAGAATGTAATATATAGAAAAGAACTTGGATAGAGTCTGCTAAAACCCATCTAACAAAAAGAATTTCAGGCTTTTATGACTTTAAAACAGACACTGTTTCCGACTTCTGATCCTAAAAACAAAAATGATTATCTTTAATGCAACGCTGATAGCTTTTCCGAGCCCGCTTCAAAAGGGAATCTTTATAAAACAAAATAAATAATCGATTCTGCATCGAACACAAAATAACCGATAACGAAACCACCCGGAAGCAACGAAAAAAGAGAAACCAGCGGCTTCTTCACGCAACAAAATCGAGAAAGACCACCTACGAAGTCCGACTAAAGCGATGACAAAAAAAGAACCCTCAATCAGGCGCCGGCGATAAAAAGCGATCGTAATCAGTGTGCGTGTGTAGGGGGTTGGCTGTGTGGCGTATTTGGTGGTGGGAGGAAGGCTGGCTGATCATCGCTGTCGCCAGCAGCCGGCGCCAACGCCCCGAGAAATCATTGATGGGAAAATCGGGGGTAGAAGAAGGATTGAGAATGACGAGAAAGAGGAGGAGGAGGAGCAGGAAGAGGGGAAGGGGAGATAGATGCTGGAAGTGGCTGGTAGAAGAGGGGGTGTTAAGTGATATAGTGCGAGAACCGGGGATAATGATGATGGGTTGATGTGGGGCGAGTGGGAAAGTATGTGGGCTCAATTCTGATTTGAGGTACTTTACTTGACTTGGTATTAGGTATCACAGCCTGGAATGAAATATGAGGTATCAACCCCCCTAAATATGTTTTCGAATGCCATATAAGATGTGAAATTTTGGCAAAGCTGGCACGTACAAATATCAGATATGGGGGGGGCACAAGCTTTTTAGAGCTCCAGCTTGGGGTTTATCAATGGTGGGGGAATGTTTTGTGGGGCGTGCAGAATAAGGAGTCCGACTCCTTCGTTCAATTCGACCCTCTCGATTCGCACAGTCCACAATGGTACTATGTGCCCACATCCCCTGTCCAAGGAACCACCATCATTCATCGATCGGCCCTTCAGGGCATTTTCCCCCGGAAAATGCATCCAAAATTTCTATATTTGAAACATACTGTTTTCCTGTTTCTAGTTTTGTCGAATCTAATAGTAAATGATATTTTTGCTTCATCAAAACCGTTTGGTTTTCAAATCCCGAAAAAATACAAGAGGTTATACTTTCTTGCAATCCCTCACTACCTACGTAATTTCGTCATCTTCCTTAAATGAGCCTCAACAAGTGCATTCGCAGCCCCCAGATCTGATCCTATTAATTTGTTTGTTGTTGTGCGTCCCATCATCGCAACTCTCGTCTAATCTCGTGACCTTTATTGCAATCCCCACTAAATATATTCTTCTATGCCCTCCACATAGAATTCGTCATTTTCTGATTTCCGTCGGTTTTTTCGAAAAATTATGTAGTTCTTCTCGGCGTCGGAGAGATCCAATTCGTCAAGCTCGTCGTCAGTAAGCCTAAATACAAAAAAAAAATACGATAGAAATTGGTGACAAACACTTCGTCATGAAGTCGGCCATCGGTTTCTAGATACGGCTCAATCAATTCGATCGGCATGTCCTTTTCTAGTTGCCACATTTCTAACACCAACGTTATTTTGGGACAGAAAACCAGGTACCTCGTGGCTCTAACCCGCCATTGTTGTTTCGATCATAGATATTTAATAGCTTTTTAGGTTTCACAAGTAAAACGCTTTCAAGATAATCTTGAACCATCTCCACCATTTCGGTCTCGTTTAGCAAACCATCGCGATCTTGGTCATAAATCTGAAAAAAACGTCAAAAAGGAAAGTTAATTTACCTTGAAATGCTCCTGACTAGATCTTCTCAATGCCAACATTTTAGCAGCATCAAGTGGGGATTCGGTAACTTCCACATCCTCTTCTTGAGCCCCCGTTTGCTCGGGTTCTTGCGATTGATTTTCTTCAAACTCTTCCTCTTAATAAATTTTTTGCTGAAGATCAAACTAATCACCTTCATCCTCATAATCCTCCCCCTCTGCTTCTCGTTGGGCCGCAATTTCTTTTGCCTTCTTCGCCTTTTCCAAAGTTTTTACAGCTTTTTCGGATTGAATAAACTCCTCAAAATCGATTACATTGTCACCTGAATCACAAACCGATTAAGTAACAATCGGAAAAACCTACCATTAATGTCTGCGTCCAAGTATTCCTTCATTTTTCGGGCCACATATTCTTTATCGGTTCTGAGAAACTCGGAGAAGGTGATGTGGTTATCTTCATTGCGATCAAGGCGGAGGAAAACTTGTTCTGAAAATGAAAAGTTATGAAAAGTTATGGCTAACGTATAACATTTTTTATATTTTGCATTATATATTTTTGTATTTGGCTATTTATTTTTGTATATTTTTATATATTTTATATTTTTATATATTTGTATATTTTTATAATGATATTTATAAAATATATATATTTTATATATATATATATATTTTTATATTTTATATATATATATATAATATTATATTTTTGGCTTGATTTTAGAGTAGCTTATCCTACCAACCTGGCGTTTCAGAGCGTTCCCTTTCGATTGGAATTAATTGATCGCTTGTCAAACTTGAATCCGCAGTGATTATTGCGGCAGCTAAAACAATTTGATTTTTAATTTGAGTATAACTACAAACCATTTGCTAGCACGAAAAATGAAGCTCCGATGATTAGTAGAGCATGCATTTCAACCATTCTAATCCATGAGGGTGCTAGAATTTAGGTAATTTTGATCATAACACGAAGTTCTGTAATTTTCTTGAAAAGGACAATTACAAATGCAAAGTTGCTTGTCAATTCTCAAGTTAGGATTTTTATTTTTTTTTTCTGGCATCATTATTCGTCCTTAAAATGGGGTACTGTGAATTCTGATCAAAAACTTTATTTTCTAAATTGAATCACTCGTAAACAGAGTAAAACCCGCACAAAAATAACAATTGGTGATACCTTACAAGAGGAAAATAAAGAACTTTGGAATTGATGTAAGGGGAGATCGAAGTGTCATGAAATAATACAGTTCAAAATACAGCCAAAGAGAAGGAGGAGGAGGGGGGAGGGCATGTAGACAAAACCGTAAAAATGATGAATGTGCCGTTGTAAAATAGATATATAAGAGATTGAGAAGAGAACTCGGAACAAATGAGGTGCGACCAGTGAGCTGGCTCCAGTTATGCAAACATTTTTGGGATAGGAAGGGGGCGAGAGAGCACTTTTCGCGGGGTGTTTGGCGTTTTGAAGGGTCCCAATTGACAGAAACTTTGCTTTGGCGGTTTCCTTTTAGGGTGAGATAGATTGAGCAAGTTGGCCAATAATTCTACGAATTGATTTAAAATAACTTGTTAAATTTTACAGGGCATTAAAATCTTTCATTTTTGTTTTTTTTCGCTAGATCCAATCCGCAGTTAAATCTGGTGAAATATAAATCATTGATGCTCTAAAAAAACTATTTAAAATCAAGATAAAACGAATATAATGCACTAATAGACTTATCCCGGGCAACCAGTACTAATATTGAATTTATGCAAAAAGCTCGTATCCTCATTTTCCCAGACCCCCTAGGGTCGTAATACTAAAAATGATCGATTGTACTAGTACAGCCCAGCGAGCGGAAAATGATGGTGGTTGGGAGCTGGGTATAGGCTGCTCGCTACTGGTTGGGCTGAAAATGGCAATTGGGTGCTGCGGGTCTGCGGGCGCGCCCCGCATTATGCACGGATTAGAGGACTTTGTTGGCAGTTCGAGTATCCTCTACATACATAGACAGGCAGACAGACGTGGAGACACACAGACAGACTCCCGGGTGAGTTCACCGGTCCGCTAATTTTGACCCGGAAAGCTGTTGGGAGCCGCGGTTGGTGGGTATGGTTGAAAACAATTAATGGGCATGGACAAAAATGGAAGTAACTACGTTTTTGGATACCGGTTTAGGTTTATGATGGTTCCACGGTTGAGAAAACCCCAAACCAATTTAACAAACTTCGAGAATTACAGATAACGACTCGCCGAACCCCAAAATGATACTATATTCAAACTCAGCCGCTCTCGTCCCTCCCACCCCTCAAAAAACCCCTCAGGCAGAGGAGAGAAACGCATTGGTCCGGGTACGGACGTCTTTTGTATCACAATCCTTTTTTCGAGAGCTGGGCGGTTTCGGGCATGCAAATGGCAGGCGGCACAATGGAATTCCCGCATCGGAAGAAGAGTAGAAGGGGGAAAGAGGGTAAGATGAACGGAGTGGCGGCAGCCTTTTTTGCGGATACGGTGGCAACAGTTCGGGGCGTTGCTAGAAGTGTGGCGGACTTGGGTCGTCTTTGGACATGTTTTCGTTGAGTTCCTTCACCATGTCGAGCACCTGAAAATCGTCGGAATGGTGAGATCGTGTAGGTTTTGAGGCAAGCCAGCTGAGACTTTTCCAAGCCGATTTTGACGCAATTTTGATATTATGTTTTGTATTTAAGTAAACTTTTACTATTTCCCACCCTTAGTAAGCAAAAAAAAAATCAATGATAGAGTCTCAATTTTAGCCTTTTCTAGCTTCCCAAAAATTCAAAAACGGAGTCTATACGTTCTGGTCATTCCCCACGCCTCCAAAATATATATATCTAGTAGATACGTTCGCTTTCCTATTCTCACAAACATAATCAGCCTAATCCAAACCACCCAAAAAATGACTCATATTATCCCTTTTTGACCTTGGTCCAGACATAATAAAAGTCAATTCGAATCCACATCAACTGCCCCCCGAAAAGTCGTTAATATTCAATGGGCCGTACTCCTCACCTCATCAAGCTCGGAGATAAACACATAGTCGAGATAGACGATGTGTGCTGAGATGCCGAGTGGCACAAGCAGGATGACGAACAGCACCAATAAGCAGATGAACACTGAAATTACTAGAGTACTTCGGCTCGATATTAAACTGTCGTTACAAAGTAACGTCGATGTTTTGATCATTTTTATTTCATAAATTTATAAGTTCTAGACCTTAATAAGTCAAAATTGATCAGGAATACAGCACCAGGAAAATCCTCAAAATACTAGGTGATAATATCGCCATATTGAAATTTCACTGGTAGCGTATGAAATTTTGATACAGGAAAATTACAATATCATAAAGGTTCGATATTCTACATTTCGAAATCATGAATTTAGATATTTTAAAAATAGGCTAATGTTTTGGTCATCAATTGTTTGAATCCCAGGAAAGAATAAATATTTTGTACCCCATTCTTTCTGTACTAATGAATAGCCGTTAAACCAGCCGGGTTTTCCCCGCACTAATGAACGCGATTTGGGCTTTTGAAAACAATTCCCAGTGCTCCACGGGGGGCCCCCCACCCTCGAATTGGCCCTATTGTGACGTTTCTGATGGTGGCCCGTGTGTTGGTGGGGGCCCCCTCAATTTTATGGCTATCGCTGGCGCTTCGGCTGATCGCGAGGAATTAAGTTGTTTTTTGGTCTACGTGCCATTAGGGCGGGTTAAATTGGTTGTGGGGTAGGTCCAAAGTGAGAGCATTTGATGGAGAATGGATCTCGTTAGGATTTTTGGTCGAAAGAATGCACGTGATCAGTAATGTAATGTATTAATAAAATTTCAGAATTTGAGGGTTCGTCAAGCAAGCAAAAAAAATTACCTGTAACCGGTTGAAGACCGAACGGTATTGCTTGTGGTTTCAATTGTAGGTATAAATAACTTTCATGGTTGAACGCTGCATACGAACACATCACCAATAATAAAAATACGTAGAATATCAATATTGCCTGAAATTATAGGATTAACTTAGTCCGTTCCTCTCGATCTCTCCGTGTCTCTCTTGCTCCCCAACTCTTTCTCTCATGCTCCCTTCTCTAACTCTATAAACAAGATCTCTCGCCATAACTCACCTGTAAAAATAGAAACGGTATCAGACACAATTTGCTGCCCTTAAACGCTCCGTAAATTGTCGAGTAGGCCACACTGGCGAAAAACATTGCCGCGAACATGACTGAAAATAGATTTCCGCGGATAGCGCTCGGATTGGATTTGCTCGTACCGGAAGTGGCATTCCCGACGCATAGCAGCAGCGCTATCAATCCGCCGTATACCAGCAGGTATAAAAGTGAAATTACTTTCGTGACGGTCTGAAAATAGAAAAGTTGTTTTCAGCGTTCAGATTTGGGGCTCCCCATCCGGATTAACCACCCGAAAAAAAAAGGTTGGGCCCTCAGAAAGCGATGTTATTGAAGATGAACTTGGATATACCGTACATAGTATTAAAAAATGTTTAGAACGACCATTTTTGCGCGATTTAACCAAATTCCGTAAGTTATTTAAGAAAATGTTGAGGACACGCATCAAAATTTATAAAACTATATTGTTTTTTGGTTTACAAAATTTTTAAAAGAAACTTTGCATACACATGGTTTTCGAGGGTCCGCATCAATAGTAAAAATTTAAATCCGGTTGAGCGTGCTTATCGGCGGGTTTTTCGGGTAATTATCATCATGAAAAACTCACAGCTACGTGGCATTTCCCGCAAAAATAGTAGAAGATCGGGCTGCTGGGCAGCGGTTTGAGCAGCGTCATCGAGAACTGAAAAAGTTACCGCATGTGATATGTGTGTGAGCTATGAAAAAAAGAGAGCCCGGGCCCCGCACGAGGCGGGTAGGAGCAGTGAAGCTGAAAAGAGGCTACGGGGGGAGAGATTAGCCAGTCAAATTGAGGGTGGGACCCGGGAACCAATCCCCGATATAGAAGGGCCCACCAACACACTGAAAATGTGGAGGAGACCCACGGGTTAGCGCTAATTGGAATGTGTCGTTGATGTGGTTGGGTGGGGTGGATGTCAATGAACTATGAAAAGGAGTCTAGTACGCACTGCTAAGGTTGACTACTATTTGGTACCTGGACACGTCGTCGTTTTCGTCGCTAAAAGGGGCAAATTTGGTGGATTTTAGACATTTTTTAACACAATAGATATTCATGCTAGACTAAATACCAAACGTGGCGCATTGCCGATGCTAGTGAAACTACAGTGCTACGACCTAAGGGGTTTATTAAAACGATCAATAATCAAGAAGCTGCAAAAAAGTAACCCAATCCAGGTCACATATATTATTAAAAAGGGCTCAACTTGGGGCATTCTTAAAATTTTTAACGTTGTGAAATTTTGTGCTGCCGTGATAACCCAAACTTTGGAAATGTCGCCTTTCCGACACTAAAAAACTACAGTCATCCCTCGTAAAGCGATCAATCGTCAAAATGTCCAAAATCTAGCCCACCGACGTAGCAACTATTTTTAGAATAGGTTAGTTGTTGGAATTTTAAATATTCTTATGAACAGAATATCTTATCACCCATGAAACTTTAAAGACGCGAAACAGCTAAAGATTTGAAAGCAATCAATAATCAAAAAATATCTACAAAAACTTGACCCCTTATACGTTGCATCTGTTTTTAGAAAGGCCAATACCCTCAAAACCACCTATCCCCGGTTTTGACGGAGCCAGATGTTGCCACGGGTAGCCGCGGCTATTTTTGTTTTGGGTACAAGCCGACCGGCCCTCCACCCTACCCCTTAATAATTACCTAATTGCACCTGTCATCCCGGTTTCTAAGAATAAATAAAAAACGGGAAGGGCATTTTAGTGGAGGAAGGATCGAATTCTTTGAGACTTTCGCCTTCTCCAGCACCCAGCCCGGGGTGTGAACCCATTGGGCGGGGCCTCGTTTATCAAATAGGTTCGGGATTTATTTGGACGTGCCGATCGCCTTAGCAACACGACACACGACCTTCCGAGAACCCCCACCACGATATATTAGGGCCCAAAATCGGCATTTTAGGTAGCCGTGGAGTCAGCCGGAGTAGTCAGATGAAAATTTTATGAGGTGGTTTTCGGCGCAGGAAATGGCCCCGGGGAGGGATCTTCACTACAACTCCCCGTCGATTACCGGTTTCAGTGGTTTGTCTAGGAGGGTTTTGAAGGTCTTACAACCCCCACATCAACTCTGTTTACCCCCCCCCCCCCTTGACTAATCGCCCAAAAATGAAGCCGGCAAATCTGCAGCTAAGAATGGGGGATAATAATCTTGAAACCTTCGAAAAGCGTGGTCTTTTTCAAGGGTATCGTTCAGTTTTTGATTTTGAGCTTGATCGTTCAAAACAGGACTGTTAGGAGCGGAAGTAGTAATGGGTGATGTGTTGTGTATACCCGCCAACTTCCAATGCATCGCTAATAAGGCATGAGAACCACCAAAAACGGGCTGCCGACGGCAGGGGCAGCTAATGGCTTTTATTTTTGGGTCAACAAGGAAGATGGGGGGCAGCACTTCAGTTATCATATGTCCAGCGGAAAGGACATATCTTTTTTTGGTGAGGTAAAGATATATTGGGACAACAAGGAAACCGCCGTTCGGTCGACCCGGAAGCCAGATATCAGGTGTGGCCGGTGGCTTTTGCAGTAAAAAGGGGGGAGAAGAAGAAAAAGAAGTCTTGGAGAAGACGGTGGGATGGGGGCAAGGATGGATGGTGGTGCTAATTCCCCTTGGGACCTGACCATCATCCTGGTGGCCCGCCTTCTCCCGGTTGCCGGATTAGGGGCATCATCCCCACACCCTGTTACCCTTCTATGATGCCTTCTAATAATAAAATAATGTGTACTATACTAATGGTGCGTGGAGGGCAACGGGACTTTAGCTTATGGGATCCTTTACCATAACTGGTTTTTAAGGCTTCTAGGTTTTATGCGAACAGGGATCTCATGCTAACCCTGATTTTTATCAGAACCCTGCTGTCATTTTTGAACAATATTGCTAGTGCTCAACTTGTGGGCACATAAAATAATCTAATGTTTACAAATAATTATAGGCACGACTATTAGCATTTTAGATATGTCAGAAATAATACTGCATTTTGTAAAAAAAATTATAATGGCACGACGTGTGGTATCCTAATCATCTTAAAAAAATATACTGTTAGCCTCTGAAACTATTTTTTAGGAGCATGACCGTTAGGAATATTGCGAATACATTAAAAATGTCACAGATAGTGTTGTGATTATAATACCTTATTATTAATTTTATATTCAGCCATTCGAGCATAAAGCCAATTATTTTTTTTAATATTCACCTCTCTACTGACTCCTGCTCGCTCCAAATCATTTCGATGCGTTTCTTGCAGATAATCCTTCTCGCTCTGATGCCTCGATGGAAGATCCGGTCTCGCACTGTATGACCCGTTTAACCTAAATCAAATTACGAATTTTGTCTAATCGTTTCAAATCACCACCCACCTCCCGCTTCTGACTCACCCCTATTTTCCCCGATTTCAATAAAGCGTCTAGCTCATTAAGCAGAAAAAACACCCCCAAAATCCGTACCTTTTTTGGTCCCTCCTGGGATCTCCATATCGAACGGGCGGCGGTCGCAGCTCGTTCGACCGCGCCGAATTCGAACACCCAGGTTCGTAGATGCATCGTTCTTTCTTATTGTGCATGTCACATGCTATAAAATGTACTTTTTAATGAAGAGATATATCTCGAAAGAGAGGTATTCTTAATTTCGAATTCGAACGGAAAGGACCCAAAAATACATCGGCGAGCAGCCTGAGGGCTGTTCAAATAAAAGACAGGAGTTTGCAAAAAGCCCAAAATTACTTCCGGCGGAAGGGACGTGGAAACTATTTAGGCCGAACTCTGTGTGCCGGTGAAATAAAGTTCCGGGATGTTGATCTCTAGCATTTCTGATCTTAACAAGATTTACCTTCGAACTCATATCAAAATCTGGTTCTTCTTTCGAAACTTTTGGGTTTTTCAGATTTGGAACGCTTTTGCTGACTTCGTTTAGCCACCTAAATTTGGAATGATGTGACAGTTATAGTAAATGCCCTTAAAAACTAAATTGGGATTTTACGGACAAGTCTGAAACTCAAAAAGCAGCTCCTTCTGATTGCGCCGGGCCGTACAATTTCGAGAATACATAAAGTAACCCATCCCATGAAAATTTGAACAAGCTAGTTGACACGAAAAAGAGAGTTGCAACATTCGAAAAAGGAAATTTATGGGTCCCGAGAGAAAACGGCTGTGTAAATCGTGGAATGAAGCGGTCGGAGTAGCATGGGTAGCCTCAAAAAACTTGCATATATTCCCTTTCAAAAAAAGAGATTGATGATTTCGAAGCCGGAAATTGATACTGGTGTTCAAATATGCACAGAAATAAAAATAGGATTGCCACGAGGTGGCGCCTAAAAATGGGTACTACTGGTGGGTGGTTGGGAGGCGATCTTCTTGGAATTGGGCGGTCAGAAATTGGGCAGACAAGATGCTTGTCGAATATTAAATTGTATGTTGGTTGGCGGTGGAGGTGGTGTGGGGGATAGCTGAACAGATGGGGGTCGCTACATCGGGAGCCAATGGCGGAGTGTTGTGGGCTTTTCCGTGTCACGACTCCATCAAATTCAACTAGGTCCCACATCCCTCCATTCCATTCGGCGGCCTCCACGCATACAGGGAAGCACGTATGGGTCGACCGACTAATTATCAACAGAAAATGGGAAGGGCCAGTCGTCCCCGAATTTTGGTGGTGGTAGGATTAAAAAAAGAAATAGTTTCCGGGTGAATGGAAATTGTCCTTTTCTAGGAAATTGAATTTGTAGATGTTCATAGAGTTAAAAGGTCATTTCGTGAAGAAAAGGACTAGTTCTTTCAAACTAAAAGAAATAGAAAAGAAAAGAAAGAAACTTGGGTATGAAAAACTATATCAGAAAGCTGGCTTGGAAGCAAATCGAAAGCCTATAATTACACTTGGTTGTTCCACAATAGGCTACAAATTACAGTTGTCGAATTGATTTTCCCCCAATTAAAACAAGAAAACCAAGTAATAATCGCTGCAAAACAGCAGATTTAAAATAAAAACCAAAAACGGCATTTTGTATCCATCCTGATCTTAATGTTTAGGGATGGCCTGATTCATAGCCAATCCCCTCAAAAATACATAAAGCCGTCAAACCTCGAAAAAAGACGCGTGACAAAAGCCAGCCAACTCCCTCAACGACGACGACGTTCAATTCCAATTCGTTTTGGCCCACCACCACACCGCCTAGCCGCCCCACCGGAAGCCAATTGGAGCTGCCGAATGGTGGGTCCCTAATGCGCAAAGTTCACGTTTCCACCCCTTCTCCTTACATTCAACCAGATTGTCCCGTCACCTCGCAACCAAAAAAGGAGTTACATATAAAATAGTGGGGGGGGGGGCATTGAAGTATTCGTTTCGGGCTTTATCAAATGTCATTATCAGAAAATCAATAAGCATGCATGACTAGGCTTTCATTAATACTATCTTTGTGAAAATAAATTTCTTACAATATTTTTGAAGCTATTTTGGATAGCATTTGCGAGATTCGAAGAAGACTGCTTTAAATTATCCTAATCACCGTAAACTTAATAACCAAAAAGGATAGCTTTTGAAAAACTAAATATTTCGACCGATTCCGACCTATTCTACACACACCTCTTCCTACGTTCCTTCTCTACCCATAAAAGGATTTCATGAGGCTGTGGGGGCGGGGGATCTTACGCAAGCTCCATCTGAACATACACACTATTTTTTTTATAGATAGAGTAAGGTAAAGATTGAGTGCCCCCGTACAATCCTTATGCGCGCCAAAAAGATATTCCGAAGATATCGGAAATACCCCATATTTCGAGAGAGGAGCCATCTTTCAGTAGCGCCCCCAGCCCCCTAAACCTTCACTCCCAAAACAAAAACCGCATTTTTAATTGAAGGGCCCTCTTAGAGACCCCTCCGCAGATGTGGCCCCTAAAAATATCGGTTCGCCTGGGCCTGCGGGGATCTCCACAGTTTCTCAGTGATTTTGCATTTCTAAAAAGTGTTCTTGAATTGAGGGGTGGTGCCTAGGGGGAAGCACACAATTTGTTTTACTAGGAACTTCCGCAGAAAACACCCATGTTGTTGGCCGTGGCGCCTTGGGCGAGCGAGCTTTGGAAAAACAACGAATTAGCTGGTGTTTGACGGGTGGAAAGTTAGTCTGTTAAATCGAAAAAATGGAGAATCATTTTAGTTTTATCCGGTTTATGAGTCAGGCATCTTCATTAAACACTTATAAACAACATCATTGGTCTGCTAGTATTAGCGCTCAAAAGATCAAAAGCGATGTGTGGTGGAGGTCGGGGACCTCGGGGGAGGCTCGAGCCCGAATCTCATGCATCATTCCCATAAATTGGCTCTCGGGCGGCTTTGATGGGTCTTCGAATTGGGCATCGTTGATTCCCACGAGAAGAATAGAATGCCTTTTCAACTTTGCCCAAGTCAATAAAGCCAAGGACTTTGATCAAGAACAAAAAAAGTAAAAAGTTTTTCAAAATCTAAGCTCAAGGTGGGAGCTGGTGGTGTGATACGGAATATTTTGGTGGCCACACGCAGGGCAGCTGCATTGTTGGGGGGTAATTTGGAACAGGGTGGGTTAAGCTATTATTATGAAGCGACACGAGTATAGGAAAACTTTTGTATTTTGGGCAGACAATTCGAAAATAGGGTCTCGTGAGAGGGCAAAACAGGACGTATTAGGAAAGGTCGATTTTCGGGCGTTCTTATAATTTTTGGCGATAAAGCAAGGATTCTTTAGGCTGTTTCAGAGCAACAGGAATAGGGGTACGAACGATGTGTGCAATTGGTTTGAAGCGATCTACGTTCTTAGGTAACGTTCATTCACCAAAATAAAGAATAAAGTTTTTAAAGAACACCTTGGAACATTGTTCTCCCCGTTTGAAAAGCCAAGATCAAAAATCAAACCCCCCTGGGCCCCTCCTCAAAAATTCGGACCCAGATCATGGCGAACGAACACGAGCTGCGTAATTAAGGGGCTAAAATTGGTAGAACGGGGAGGACGACGCCCCCCAAAAGCGTTGGCCGCCCGTTGGAGCCGAGCCTCGTCCTCCCTCAACCCCGTCTTCAACCCCGGGTAATTCGATTGAGGACAAAAGCCGCGGATGTGAAGCACTCGGAATCAGCCCGAGAAATGGGCCTTATTGGGATGCGGCCTCCATTCTCAACGTGGATTTGGAAGTTAAAATAGATTTTGGGAAATCGGCGAGGGCTGAGCCTTATCTATGTTTATCTGGTAGAATCTATAAGAAAGAATGGCCTAGAAACAGCTAAAAAGCTGGGCAAAGCCCAAAACCCGACCGTTGTCAGCACTGGAATTATTCAGCCAGGCGGTGACATTCGGAAAAACAGCGCCTAGATTCGCTTTTGTATGGGGGTGGAGCTGGCAGAAATACGCAAGGAAAACGCTCGTACTTTGAAAAATGTTCTAATAAAGTCTCAGACAAAGTCAGGTTGTGTGAGTAACCTGTGGTATAAAACAAAACCACGCGGCCGGGGTTCAGTGGCGTTCGCTAAAAAAAGAAGCCCTGCATCCAGATTAATAAATGACCACCCTGTCTATACGCATCACCGAATTCGTGAAGACCGTAAATAAATGATCTATTTGGAAAAATTTTGCAGCCAGGAAAGTGGTTCCAGCAATCGTGAGAATGAGACCAACAAACTATAAATTGTGGGAAAATGCGGTTTTCTTTCAATAACCGTAATCAGACGACCTTCTGCGGAAGAGTCAGATAGTCAAATGGGTGGCTGAGGCGAAATGGGCGGGTTTTCGGTCCGAAAGCAATTAATTGCCGAAACGATCGGGCTGGCCCTGGGGCGGCAGGAGCATCCCCCCGTAATGGCCTTCGCATTCTAACAACCCACCATCATCCCCTCGATTCGTCAACTTTTCATTCAAACATCGCTGACGGAAGTATGGACACATCCACCCCGCCCAAACCACCCTTCACAGCCATCACCTCATCACCCATTTTCCGCCTTTTTTGAGGTCTACCCAGCAGATATGCAGCCTTTTGACTAAAAAAGAAGCCCAAAATAACTGATGACAAATTAGGGTGGAGTGTGTGCAAAAAGCATCGAAATATGGAATGTGTTGCAAATGGGCGAAAGATCTCGCGTGGGATGTGGGCGCTTCAGCTAAAAATAGCGGGTGATCTTTGTTTGGGGTACTTTAAAGAGTCAGCGAAGAGTTAGGTGAGGGTAAGCAAACCCGGAAAGAGTACAAGGGTGTAGTCATCATAGATCTTCTAGGGGGGCTCAAGCTTTCTAATGGAATTTAGGGATTGCAGCGCGTGGGGGCGAAAAACAAGCGTGGTGAGGGTCTAGGTGCGGGTTTAGTGCAGGTGTCAGCTAAAGAATGTCTTGGGGGCTTTGATGTTGCAGAAATAGAGTGAGTGAGAGAGACAACCCGTTCCCGAAAGAAAAAGGAGACAACGATTAGCCCCCCTCCTGAGCCTCAACCTAGCCGAACCCTGGTCTCAGATTTCGACCTCAAAGAATCGACAACCCACCAAAAGCCATCAACCCCCAACCCCCCGCTAAGAAACCCGCCAAAATTACCCCCACAAGCACAACCAAACCCCCAGGTATCACCGCCAAAGCTCCTAACCCACAACAATTTGCCGGTGTAACTCACACAAAAAATCTCAGAAATTTTGAAAAAATAACCAAAAAAAGACACTTCCCGTCTACGGCAAGAATGTTTGGTCAACAAAATCAGCACCGAACTCCTCCACAAACTGAAGTATCCACCTCCCCCACCTCCGGCCCGAGCCGCCCAATTAAAGTCTTGTCGTCGCGAAAAAACACGCCTAAACCCCGGCACGGAATCAAGAAAATGACCGGCACTACGCCCTACTTTTCGCCGTGTTTTGGGTTGACAGGAATGTTTGACTTCCGGAAAGTAAAATTTAAATACTGTACTTTTCTTTTAAGGCATTTGATTTTTATAAAAACTATATAATTATTTTATGGGTTGGTTCCAAAAGCAATTCAGAAAAATTCTAAAGATGAAAGATTAAGAGCTGACAAATAACTAAAAAATTAAGAACTCGCAGTTTTGAAGCTATTTTGATCTAATTGAAAAGGAAAATGAGAATTGTGAATTTCGTAGGCTCGAAAAGTAGTCCGAAACTACTAATTGTAAAGTTCAATTCCATACGAAGTCACGTTTTAGCTAATAAGGAAAAGGTTCTATCATAACATAGATTTTTGGATGCCTCTTGGGACCTTCGAAAGCGATCGAGCAGCTGTCCCAGGTATTTGCCACCGTAGAAACCAAAGTTCACATCACACAACAGGGCACGGCTGGTGAAAAACCACACCCCGAAATTGCCATTTCCTTGTACCTTTAATGATCACCCTGCCTCCCTAACGAGGAAAACGAAGCTAATAGCTATAATTCCGCCTGTGGTTGTGCAAAGCCTTGCAAGTTTCCCCCTAAAAATGGAGCTGTGAATAAAGCGCCGGTTTTAATTGAATTCCGGAGTTCCCGATTTTTCTGGCTGAGTCGGGTGCGGGCAAAAGGCTATTTCCCCGTTTGGGGCTACGTTTTATGGTAATTGCAAAAAATTTCCTGCCGTTCACAGGGGATGGTGACTATATTGAGGCGGCCTGATCGAAAGGTTACATTTAGAAGGCTGATAAATAAAACCTGAATCAATTCAAAATTAAATACAAAAAAATCGCCTTGGCAAGCTACCTCAAATTAATAAAAAAATGTTACTAACCAACCCCTTGGTTTAAACAGTCATTTAAAGCTGCGCAATTTAATACATCGTCAATAACGTAAAATTGGATAATCTGTTTCGCACGTTAATTTTAATGCGACATAAATTATGCTAATAGGTTGCCCGGTCAAAAAGTAAGCCCAGTGCAAATGGGAAAAAAAATAGATAAAAAGGAATACCAAAAAATCCGCTGAGAAATAAATCTATGCAATATTAGAAGCTGCTTTAATTTTGGCATCTGCGGAAACAGGGAAGAAATCTGGTAGAGAGCAATACCAAAAATAAAGATCAACAATAATTTTAGCAACGGCCGTATAAAGTTTGTCTAATCTGCCGATGTCATAAGTGTACCCCTTCGTAAGGAGCACGATCGCAATAGCGTTCCCGTAAATAACCGCCCGTTCTTATGCATTGCGTGTCCTATGGCCTAGCATAAGATGCCCGGCAGAGTCGCCAGCCACACCGGGAGATAGAGAGGGGGGGCTTTTCGCTTTTCACAAACAACCTGCCCCCTCATTGTCAAGAATAAAGGCCCTTAAGCTATGGCCAAAGCTCGTGCGAGAAGAAAAGAAGCCGAGGACCACAGACTTTTTTGGTAGAAACCCAGCAGCTATTTGGAGGGGAGACCAAAAAGAAAGAAGGGGTGAAATCGCCTGGAAACGTGGACCACTGGGTCCCACCTCGAATGTCTCGAAGCCTTTGGCCATTCATGAAAGAGAGAGAGAGAGTGAGAGAGAGAGTGAGAGTGAGAGAGAGAAAGCTTTATCCATGATGGAACGGCTGCTCAAAGAGCAATAGTTTTTTTCAGGGGACTCATCCATGTAAACACTATTTTGGAGGGAGAATGCATTCTGCTTATGGCCAGAATATTGTTTACGAGGTGGGGATTGGTGGGGTTTGAGACTAAGTTTGCCCCTTTATGCTTAAAAAGGGGCTATGGGCACGTAGCAGGTGAGATGGATGGGTTGATGGATGACGAATGGTTATTTGCACGACGTGCCGTGGGAATGAGCTATGACACCACCTTCATCATCTGTTCCTGGTTTGGGAAAGAGCAAAACGATAATATTTGTGTAAAGACCTTGGTAATCTCAATAGTTACGCTATATCGATGAGCGCTTTTAAGCCTAAGCTCCTAAAATCCGGCGGACTGCACGAACTTTCACGTAGCTAACTGACGTGAGGAATGCGCACACTTAACGTAAATTTGGTTAAAGGAACCCCTTGGCCGAGCATCGAGTGTTTTCTAGGCAAGCGTTGCTGGTTGTGCCGAAACTGAATAGGATCTTTCAAATATACATTGTAATATTGAGAACATTAGATCGATAGCACGCGGGAGCGCCATAGCCCATCCAATTATCCAAAAATTCCCCTGAGTATGGGAAAAATGTCAAAAATTCGATGGATTTAGCTCCTAGTATTTCTTTAACAGGATCACAATAATTTTTCTTAAAATCATGTTCCTAAATTTTAATTAATTTCCCTAAAAAGACTTTTTTAAACAGATTGAATTTCGAAAAGACCTAGGTTCTTTAAGGGTATCGAAAGATCGCCGATTTTCTGGGCCGAAGTATGCCTAGCAATGACATCCAAAGACCTTAGTAGGAAATTTTACACAAAAAAACTACAGAAAAGTTTGAAAAAAGCAACTGAAAGCTTGCATAGAAAGCAGCGGCATTTGGGTCTATTGATCTTTCTGCGTACTAAGCATTAGTTTGAAAAAGTATGAATTGACGAACGAGAAGTATTAGCACAATGATTAAGCCAAAGTCGTCTTGGAAAAATTATCATAGAAAACCAACATAAGCGTGACCAGAAAGAATATGATAAAAACGTCAATTTGTTTATTGAACGGCCAGCTTGCTTGGGCCACCGCAGTCAATGTCGGCACCCAGAATACGGGAGCACTAATGGGGCAATCTAACCTCAGACATCGGGCCGAAGGTCTGCACGTGGACCCCCAGGGCCTCTCCCAAGCAAAGGAAAAGCCTCCCAGAAAGACCGACAACTAGCCATCCAATTGCGCCAAAAAATGCCATGCAGCTCTCTACTCAAAAATACATGATTTGATTTGGATGGAGGGTTGCCGAAACTCCACTAGAATCCTTTATTCAGACGCCGAAAGTTTAGGGCATAAAGGAATTTTGAGAGGGAAGTCGTAATGAAAAAATAACATCTAAGGTATCGAAAATCGAAGAATAAACCCTTTTGGATGAAATGGCAGAATTGAATAGCCTTCTATTGCGTTTATTACAGAATCGTCAGGTATAAATTTCCACCTCACGTCACCTGCCTTTTCAATCCAAAATAAATCAAGCGCCAGGTGATAATCGGGCATCACGAGAGAAAAATGATGATCGGCTATACGGAGCATTTACTACGAGCCAATGCACCGCTAACCAGCACGCATCAGCTTCATATAGAAAAAACTAACAGTCATTTAGAGAAAAGATCCATATAGAGAAGGAACGCCTAAATTTTAGTTTGTCACTGGCTACCCCGTCACACTCACGCCAGGCCCTCTTTTAGCCCTCACCTAACGAAGCCAATAAATGAATTTAAAGCGCGGTGAGCGGTTCCGTTTTGCGCGGACAATATGCAAATCCTAGCTGAAAGCCCGAGCATCCTGGAGCAACACTTGAATTTCTAAAATTCCTTAATAGTGCCGGTGCCCAGTTGAGAACACTAAAATCGAATTTTACGAGGCAAATTAAATTAAGGATCCTATTTGAGTAGCAATTTTGGAACAGAGCTTGTGCTCAAAATTTTTAAAATTGAAAAGTACCATAGCCTGTAATTGCAAAGTCCCTAGCTGGTCCGGATCCAGAGTGCAGACAATGTATGTCCATATGATCTAATAAGACATCTGTCCATAATAAGACAATGACAGAATGTCATACTCACTCAAAAACTGGAGGTCTTTGAAAAAGGCATGGTAACATAATAGTTACATGCAGCCCCGATCAGATACCAATGGCAGCTAGCGACAAAGAATACTGCGGTGTCAAAACATTTTTACGGAAATACATCGAAAAATGCAAAATTTTTAGACAATACCGTGCTACTACAGAGAGTCCCTCAAAGCCCCCTCTAGCGACCCGGAGAAATTTGCAATTTTGCTGTTGTATGTCTCTGCCGTAAGCTATCAAAATTGTTTTCGTTGATGAACCAAATTCACGACGTTGACGAACCGAAGACCAGAAAAAAACGGTAAAACGCTAGACCTGCTTGTTAATTTATGATTTCAAGAGGCAAGTTCCGTAAATATGCTTTTCCTCGCCCTGTCGATAGCTTTCGAACGGCGCCCAAACCATGACGCTGCTAGTTTCTTCCGCCCCGGTAGATGAGTGAAATTTTACAACTTTTTTATCAATAGCTACCGATATCGCATCATTTGTAGAGATTTTCCGCAGTTCACGACAATCACTGTTCAATGGTGCCTACAGCAGCTAACACAAAATCTATCAAGATATGTGGTGTGGTACCAACCCTCGAATCCTCTGTGTTCTTGCGTGTATTTAAATGATACACATGTGTTGTTTTATCAGAGGAACACTACATTAAATGCTGGTCGGGATGATGGAATAGATGATGGTCGTTGAGCTGTGGTCGGGATAGTGTGTCGTCTCAACGTGTGATGATGGATGATCAGGCTTAGAACTGATCGAGGTAGTCACGAAACTGAACCGGGTCCACCATATATAGCCGTTGGCCCGAGAGCGGCGGCTCGCCAAGTGAGTCTGGAAGTGAGAAAAAATGTTTGAAAAGTTGCCTCGCTATGTAAAGAAGGTTTGGCACGTGGGTGGTTTATAAGGTATTCTGAATTATGAGGGTGTTTTTGGGGCTTGACGTTGGATCTGTCTCGTTAGTAAATAGGGTGGTACTGTAGTTTAAGAGCCATATTTCGTTAAAAACTAGTTGGAAAACTGAAACGACTAACAGTAATACTACTTACCCCCAATCATCTCGCTCCTCTTTCCAAAACGAACCAACGAGTTGCGCATGGCCCTCTTCTCGTAATTCCTGAAATTTGTTTTGAGTCAATGCCCAGAATCAGTCGCGCTTCCCCCAGAGGAGCCCCAGCCACATTCACCACAGCCTCCCCCTCCTCCGCCTGGCGGAAAATTGATGATTCGTTACTCGTCAGGGGCCACCGGATAGATACCCTATGGGCTTTCCCGAAAATCCCGAGCACAAAGCAGAGTAATTTGCTTGTCTGGGGCCCAATGCTAATTCGCCTTGTCAAATAGAATCCCATAACAGAGCTAAACGGGCAGGTCATTATTACGTTAGCATTACATACTCTAGAAAAACGGAGGCTACAGTAGGATATATTTAGCATCGTGCCCTCGCATAAGTTTTGACGATATCGCGTTTTCGCGAAAGGTCAAGGGCCTGCAGCGCCATTTTGTAGAGGGGTTTTTGTATCACACAAGCTTAGAAGTGCCCCCCAACGGGAGCTGAAGGAGAAACCCTTCTATGAGGGTCATTAATGCATAAGGCCCAGCTCCCCGATAAAAAATCCTGAAAAATATGGTTGGAACCTCGCACAGTCATACTGTGGATTGCCGGCGTTTTTTTTGTTAGGTTTAATATTTACTACAAAATCAAACTTTCCCTTCAACTAGATTGACGAACAACCCGCCGATATAAAATTTGGGATAGCTATGAGAATCGACTTTTGGTAGCTTTTTACGTGTCGAATCTATTCTACACTAATGTTAATTTCTCTATACCTAACTACCTAGTAAATTTAATTTTCCGTAAGTGACCAACCTAACCACGGTCGGATTTTGAGCCAATCTAGCGATCCTTAAGCTGGGAAGTTTTCTAAAAGTCTTTTTTTTAAACGACGATTCACAACTCTTGTCCGGGATTTAGCTAGCAAGTGGGCCGATTTGCATGTGAGCTATGATTTTCCATCCCACTTTTCAAAATTTCCTTAAACCCCGGGGGTATGTGCTTCTCTAAAGGTTCGAGCACACAAAGGATGGGCGGGTGTCCTCTAATTTATGACTTGAAATTCGGAAGCAGAGTGATGGAATGAATATACCTGGGAAAGGCGAGAACAGATGAGAGCAGGCAGAGGCCGAGGAGCAGGAGGCAGACGAACGAACGGAGGGGAGCCATCCGGGATGAAGTGCCGATTCCCGGGACAACGACCCTCACCTCGTCTAGCCCGCGGGGGGTGGGGCCAAGGCAACGGCCAGGGGGGCAGAACCACCATCCCCATCTCACCACATCTCTCCACATTCACATTACGCCCTAACTTTTTAAGGTGGAACGTATGAGAAAGGTATTAATATGTAAGAGGAGAGACCAAGAAAACAGCCAGGTTCACAGCCATACGGTAAATGCACTTGATGGAACGCGAAGAAAAAAGTTTTTGATGGTGAGATCTGATCTGAAAAGCCAAATCTGGAAAAACTAGCTGGGCCGAGGTAAAATAGCAGCTATCAGATTAATTAGAATGTATATCAAAAGTTACTCCATGATCGATTACGGTACTTTTCGAAACCATAGAATTTCGATAAAGCTTATTGGCAAACGAGAGTACTTTTACCCTGTTATTCACCAAAAGTTGAGCCGGCAGGTAAACCCATATGATCGGGACGTAGATATCATCTTTAAAATTTTCCGATGGAAACTCTAAGCCATCTCGCCACGAAAAAAATACAGGAGCGAGTACGTAGCCCGCGCAATGTAAGTAATTAGCCAAAAATACTGAAAAACGCCACGTGTTGCTACCATAAAACACTTATCACTTGAACTACTCCACTCGTAATGATAAAAATAAGTGTTTAACAATTGTAGCTCTTAAACAGCTCTACAAGCAACATCCAAAACTTCTGCAAGCGCGTTCCGCTTGCGAAACATATAACGCTTTGCTCAGCCGTTCTCCACAGTTATCGTAAATCTGAATATTCCTCAAAGAACACCATTAGCAGGTTTTTTAAACCCGCACTTTTCGAATAGGTGACGAATGACCTTTTCCCCCCTCCTTTGCACGAACAATAATTCGGCGCAACCACATTTACCTTTCATCCCTTTCCGCGGTCTCGTCGTTGAGCTTTCAAAGCCCGCCTCAAAATCACATTTCAGGCAACCGAAAACCTGACACGGCCTTCAGCAACCGCCAATTTTAGTGCTAAGCGGTTGCTAGCCAAAGGTCGGTTGTCGCGTAACGTCTCGGTTATTTCCGGTCGAGTCGTACTAGGAGGCATTACGAGAAGTGTCATCCTCAGTTTTCCGCTCAACGTCTGGCGTTGACATCTTAATCATGAGACCCAGCAGCCCAGAAAAACCGGTGCCAGGTCCGGTCCTTTGATGTCACATACTAGGAAATGCAATTAGTTTTTAGCCGAAACCGCACGCAAGCCCGTTTTGATTGCCAAGGCCCTTTCGGATTTATGTGTCATCGTAAAACTTTACACAGCCAGGTTTATTCGTCAATAGAAGTATTCCATGGCTAGAAAATTAGTCGTAAATTCTATAAACAAAAAATCTTCTACACAGCAGAAAAAGGCAAAACAAACGATTCTTCGCCCTAGGCGATACTGTCCACGTAAGCTCGGGTCAATTTAGTTTTCGAAACTAATCGTGGATATTGCAGCATAGTCACAACACGAGAGCGCACAAAAAAAAACTAATTTCATATCCTAGAAGGTAAGAAAGAACGGGGGATGCAAAATAATTGGAGGAAATTCGTACATTTTTTTGATTACTTCGGAGTGTCAGGTGGTGGCGCGGGCTTGGCAACCAGGGCAAGCGTCTGGCGTCCCTGGGCGATGATGTGGCCATTGGATTTATCCCTGTAAAAAAAAGATTTTGTTTTAAACGAAAAATGAAACCGACGAATCAAAGACTATTATAGTACCTGAATTCGGCTTCCACAAAACCAAGGGTTCTTCCGACCCTCAGCACATTCGTCGTAATCTCAACCGTACCGCCAACCGGAATCGATTCGACGCAACTAAAAAACCGGTTTGTGAAAATACTGGACTTCAAAAACGGACCTCATTGACATATCCACCGACAGCACATTTTTACCGGGCACCCAGAGGATGACGTTTATTGCCGTGAAGACGTCGAGCATTGAGGCGATGGCCGAAGTATGCAGATTTTTCTAAAAAAAAGTAAATATGACTCAAATAATACCACCTTATCATCGGCAACCGAATCAGCAACTACCATTTCGAACACGCAGCCTGGCTTTGACACAACTACGGGGACCGCCTGAAAAAAAAAGATATTGAACAACTAATTTTTCTAACCGTTTTCAGTGTACGGTTGTAGGTCGGCGACGAAAGCAAACGCGTGAAGAAATCTTGGGCTGTTTTCAGATCCTCGGGGTCGGAAACTCTCGTCGGAATTCGTCTAAAAACAAATATGGTTCGGGGTTCGTTCGTGGAATCCCCTAGGGGCAGAAATTTTAATGTTAGTAAACAATTACCTCGTTTTCGGCAGCGCTGTGGCGATCGGCATGAAAGGGCCGGGGTGGCTGTTGAGTTCGGGCAAAATAGAAATCGACTTTTTCCCTTTCGCAGCAAGTCGCCCATCACTTTTTCTTCTAAAAAGCTATTAATGTTTTGAAACGCGAGACGCACGTTATTTCCACGTCGACGTAACCAAAAAACGAACGGCAGAAGGGCCTCACCATGATGGTTATCTCGTCGTCGTTGGCTACCGGAAGCATGTATCTGGAACAGGCAGTATGAACCCAAAAACAGAAAAAGATTATTTACATTTCAAAAAACATACGTTGCAGAAATATCCATTCCCCAAGCCACTCGCACGCCCGGAAGAATTTCGGCAATGGCAAACGATGCCAGATTGTCGATCAGCGCCATTGTAGCAGCTCCGTGCAGCGTATTCTAAACAACCAATTGCAGATTTGATAACCACTCACGTAACCGTTTGACATCTTCTCACTAGTCGTCATCACAAAGTGGAAGACACCATTATCAATAGACGAAAATCGAACCTAAAACGTCAATGCTAAGCCAAATAAGAGCGCTTACATCGCTCAGGTAGCCCGTGAAATTCTCGGGGGAAGTCTTGAAAATGAGCTTCCGTTCGGCGGGCCCATCGTGTTGTGTGCCATTTGTTGCCAAGTCGGAGACTTTGTGGCCATTGCTTGGATTGTCCATGGTACCCTGAAGCTTGATTACGATCATTGCAGCCAAAACGCAAATTCAATCTTTCTAGGGAGAAACGAAAAAAATGGAGAGAAAGAATCTTAGCGGTGCTCTAGCACATTGGAAGTGAAGATGCTCGTTTTGGTGAGACCTGCACAAACTATAAACGGGAAAAGGTGACAAAAGGTTGAAGCTATAAGCTTGATATATGGCCTGACATACGCTCCATAAAAAGCCGCCCCCGTTCCGCACGAATACCCTACACGCGCCGGGATTCCGTGGCGTAAGGCGGTTTGAAATAAAGAGAGAAAGCGGCTACCATAAGCCTCTATACGGATGGAAAACAGAGTTCTATAACGAAAATCTTATTCTTGCAGAAACCCGATGGACGACAACTTGTACTTTGTCAATGATCTCGAAGTGTTGCTATTTCTTTGGCGGAATTATGCTCCGAAATTCGACAATCGGACTTATACGAGAGTCGAAGAAAAGGCGGCAATAGAAAGCGTGGAACAGGTGCGTTCAGTCGTTCGTTCAAGCAATGTTTATCTTTAGAAGATCTCCTATCACTCAGCCTGGAGAATAGACGAACATAAATGCAAGGACGAATTATCAGCCTGGATCGAGAATAATGAGGTTCGAGATTTGATCGCCTAGCATTGTTTTATTGTTTTAGAAAGAAGCAACGGCGCCCGTATTCTCAAAGCTCACAATTAACTGTGCCGGCGAACGTGAACGTGGATGGATTGATGATGCGACTGCGATCAGATTCGATTCAGTTGAGCCTTCAACTGACAAGCTGATGGATAAAAATTATGTATGAAAATCCTTTTCTACGGCTGATTTCTTACAGGCTCAAGAAATTGAACTGATTTCGTTGGTGATAACTACGGCGATCGATCAGCAGGATGTTTGGGGCACCAGCCGGTTGTTAGAACAAATCGCGCCTCTTACGCTGCCTAAATTGCGAAGGATGGCTGAAGCCAAGAAGCTAGGTCTTGTTCAGGTGCGTCGGCGTTTTGCTAATTAGTTTATCAAATAATTTTAGACCCTTTTTGCGTATACTATCGATTCGACGCTCGGTGGCAAAGCCAATCTGGATTCAGAAGAAGGATTTTCCGTTAAGGAAATGAGTATTCTGGTTTCACTGGATCGTGTTGTTGATGAAATACAGGAGAATGCACACAGTATAACGGATACTAGGTCGGTTCGATTATTTTGACTAACTTGCCTTTAGACAAGCAGCTCATGCGATGCTGAACTCGGCCGCTCAATTCGTGCAAAAACTCGGCGAACCTAAATGCTGCCCGAACAGAGTCAAGTCTGCTGCGAAGATGTTATGTCAACAAGTGAATCAACTGCAAAAAATGCAAACGTATTTTACGGAGGCCGTTGACAACGAATACCAGGTTTGAAAGCAAACTCAACATTATAAACTTATTTTTAGGTGCATTCGCCTCATATTGGGCCGACTTACCGATTGTTGCGCTCATTATTGGATCGCATTATGTGTACTGATGTAATACCAGTCGGAAAGGCGCAGCTGTCTGACGTATTTCGGTAAAAATTTCGATGCTGATGAATTTTTCTTCTCGATCGTCAAGCATAGTTTATTGATTGTAGGACGCCGATGTCTGTCAAGCAACCGACCCAAGCGAACACGCCAGTCACAACAATCGAGAAGCCAAGCGAATGCACTCCCAAGGCAATTCCGAGACTCGGACTATTCTTGAAGTAAATTTGAACATAATCTAATCAATTTTTTATATTAGTAATTCGACCCCTACTCCAATCCGCCCTGAGATAGTGGAACGCCCCGCGCCGGTGCCGGAATGCGATGACGATGACGAGAATAGCGTGAATTTTCAAACTCCTATCAAGAAAACGGTAATTTCTCATGATCCCTTTAATAGTAAAGTAGTAAACTCTTAGCCAAAAATCTATGAAAATGAGGTAGAAACGTTAGTTTCCGATTTTTTCGAAATTTTGAAGCCATTCGATAGAGCATCAAAAATATATTGGCAGTTCTAGTGTTAACCGGTAATAATTGAATATATAAGAATTATAGCAAAAACAAGATAATAGCGTTGTTGCCACCGTTTCCGTTTCCACCCTTGACCGCTAGTTTTGGCATTTTTGTTATTTTAACAAACAACGAAAAATTCCTCTTTCTCAAAAAAATTTCCATAGTTTTAATTTCATCCGGGAATAGTGGAATATTAAAAAATGATAGCAAAAAAGTTGACGCTGGTGTAGAATTTTGCCCCCGGCCAAATAGAACAGTACCCGAAATTACGTGATGAAAAGTTCTTTATCAGGAGAAGAGGCTCTCCCTGGACCAAACGCCTGAAGGACGGCCGGCGAAGGCAAGAAGAAGAAGCTTAGAAGTTAAACCGAAAAAAGCTCAAGTAAAGACCACTACGGTAAAACCCACTAAAAAGGCGCCGGCGCCCCCGGCAAAGCCATTAAAGACTTTACACAGTTTCTTTGGAAAGCGTGCATAGTTTATTTCATCTGTGATTGTGTATTACCGCGGCGATTTTAGACTTTTGAGAGTTGAATAAATGAAACGTTTCAAAAGAGTTACAACCACATTTCGTTCGAGCTTTCAGTAAAATCCGCATCCTCAAGTTTAAACTAGATGGATGCAAATCAGCCTGTTCTCCAAAAAACCGTGTCCGAAACCGTTCAAGTCTATGCAAAAAGAAAGAGAACAACGGCGGCTGAAATTTGGCTATCCCAATGGCGGTCTCCTCTCCGTTTAGTTTTTGCGATTTGGACGACTGGATTCATTCCAAACAGCGCGTTGGCCATACTTGTTCTCCTAACCATGAACAGAAAACTTGTCGTTTCGACAGTCTGTCTACTATTCTTAAGTAATTGCATTGAAACACAGGTTGAACGTTCGTTTAGTAATTTATTGGCAAGTGCAATTTTAGGTTTTACTGCCTTATGGTGGCTTGCCCATTTTGCAGCTAGAAAACTTGCTATTGCTTTCTTATTATTTGCCCACTTCTCAATCGACTGGTGCGCTTGTTCGGTACTTGAAAAATTTGGAAACAAAAGTGGGTCTTGAATGAGAAACACTTCAAAAAATTTAAATACCAGATCAAAACAGCGTCTTGGAAATCGGTAACGTACGTAATACAAGGCGCTGAGGATGCTATCCATCACATCGCCGCTGAAGGAGGATATTTGGACAACCCGGTGAACAGAACGGGAATTCATAATCAAAGGTAATTTTAGAAAAAGCGCAAGCACATCAAATTTACTGGTCCGGCAGCGCAAGCTAACTTAACCATCAATGTCGCTGCCCAGGAGACATTAAAAAAGTTTGTTCTGCCTTGATCACGATAGCGTAACGTTTTTCCAGGGTAAACCAAATCACCGGTAACGTTATACTGAAAATCGAAGCCGGAAAAAAGCGTGCGGTCTCTGCTCTGCAAGACACTCCCTCTCCATTTGATGTGCACCACAAAATGAATGTAATCATCTATTATTTACAGGTGAGACACCACTTAAATATTAATTTCGATTTTATTCAGAAGGACGTTGAGAGCTGCGGTTGGGACTTGGTTGCAGTCTTACGAAAATACGCTGGTATCGTGGATGCAGCCGTCAAAAATTTTGAAAAGCCATAAAATTTATACTCTTCTGCACAATACCTGATAATTGAAAGGTGTATATCACAATGACATGGCAAGTTGAGTTTTATCAGAAAGACACAACTAGGAATCGCTAAGAAAGGGCACACAAAAAGGACAATCAAAGATACCCGTGTAAGAGATACTGAAGGATTGGTTAGAAAAAAAGATAAAATTTACATAGACGTCATGTCGTCTAATTGCGCTAATAATTCTCGGGCGACAATGTTATTGTCGAAATCAGTTTTCCTGATAGTTGTAGGGATTTCGGGGGTTACTGTACAGCTCGCAGGGGAGTCGGTTCCTTTGTCGGAATCTAGAAATTAACATCTTTTTCAATTTTTATTCGCGTTGGTTTAGTTTAAATTTACGCCGAGACTAACCTTGATACAGCTGATCCCAATGGTAATTTTCAATCGGAACGTTCTGATTGGTCCACCAATGCTCGAGAACTTCTGATAATCCAGCACGGTTTGATGGGTCGGCTGCGAGAAGCCATGACAACAAATGCTTGGCTCCTAAAGGCAAATAGACATTTCGGAAGGATCGTTTTACCGGAAGAGGCGTGTTCCGGGAGTTCGGGAGTTTTATCCATTGATTGGATTCCGGTGAAAAATGGTAGATTCGGGGCACAGAGTCTGTACAACAGCACACCGAGCTGCCACATTTCTGCTGGGACACCAGAGCAGCTGAAAAATGCTATCTCAAATCCTTCATATAGCTGTAAAAACCGGAGTAGCAATTAAGATTTTGAAACCATATAAATGAATAAAATACCGTACCTATCTCCCCGTATCAATTCTGGACACATGTAAATGTATGTGGTACGCAAGGTCTCTTGCGTCACCAGCGAGTCGGAAGGAAACGCCGATCCAAAATCAATCAGCATACAGCGAAAATTCTGATCCAACACCACGTTCTCGTCTTTCAAGTCACCATGGCAAAAGCCCATACTATGCAAATGATTGACTGCTTCAACCACCTAAACAAGATCAATAGTACTACTTAACTATATTTTGTAATTTATTTTAAAGTCAACTAACCTGTCGAAAAATGAAGCACACCAACATGTCATCAAGTTTTGGATCGGTGCCCAAGAACTCAAATAAATCCGTCGAATCTGGTCGATACTCCATCACCATTTGATAACCAAGCGTCGTTTCATAATATTCAAAAAACTGTGAATTGTTGTCAACGTTATTTCAACCTACTTTTACAATATTTGGATGATGCATCACTTCTAGTAGCCAAATTTCGGTGGGGACCATTTTCCCGTTTTTCTTTGACGATAGAAACTCATGGGGCATTAGCTTTGTATTACAAAGCTCCTTTGTCACTGCCTAAAAAATATCCCATGATTTCGGAAACAATCTTACCATTTTTCCACTCAAGCGGTGTCGACACCTACGCACGTGAGAGAAGGCGCCGTCAATTATCAGGTCCATTGCCTCATAGTCGCGCTCAAAGGAGCGAGACTCCATCTGGAAATTATTGTAAAGTTGGTAGCTGGGTGCTGATTTTTGGGGTTGGATTGAGACTGACAAAGGTGAAACCCGGTTGTAATCCATTGTTGACCAGGTCAAAAGCAGTACAAAAGATAAGGGCTCACAGCTGTCTTAACTGGGGGGAGCAAAGCGGGGGGCAACGACCAGGCGAGAAAAAGTGAATTCCAAAAAATGACAGCTGAAGTATGAGAGAGGTGACAGGCTTCATGCCACTGACGGGTTGGCTCGGTTAACAAGCGGAAATTTGTCTGGAGCTTCATCAATTGCCAAGAGAAAATAAAATAGCACATTTTTTGAAAGATACAAAAACTAAAAAAGCGGAATAATAATTCATTATCAGTTCCGTGTAAATCAATACTGGTAAGAATTTGGCGACTAATCGGTGTGCATGATCATAGAGCGTTGATGTGCCCCTTTTGCCCGGTCCCAAGAGTCGTGTCGAAAGGAAAAAGATGAGAACCAGTTCCCCCTCTCACACAGCCTTTCCATCCACCTAATACTCGCCTTTCCCCTCAGACATACCCACCGTCAAACATAACCCCGTGAAGCACCGAGAACCCATTTCCAGCGAGCAGAAATGTTAAAAGTAAATCCAGATATGGAAGAGTTAAACCTTTAGTAAACTTAAATTCATTTCTTGTATAACTACCTCGCCTAAATGCAATTTTGTTTGACATTTTTCGTTTCGAAAATTTGTTGATTTTCATTCAGACATCGTTCTATCACCGAAAATTAGCAAAAGTCTAGTTTAGGTAAATATTTTTTGTTAAGGGGTTTATATGTGAATTTTTCGGCGAAACAACTTTTAGACGAAATCACTTTTCGGCGAATTGGCTTTTAGGCGAGATAATTTGTAGGCCAAATGGTTTTTAAGTGCACATTAAATGGAAAAAGATTTAAAAAAGAGAGAACATGAAATTACAAAAATCCAAATCTATAGCTATGCAGACTATTGCAAACGAATCGCACATATCGGGGTTCCACTAAAAAAAATGAAATGTCTGGTGCCCAATATACGGCTGACAGGTGCAAAATGCCGGCGCCCCCTTTGAAATACATTCCACTGCCCGCATATTGTAGACAAAACACTAAAGCTCTGACCATCATCCTGCGAAGCACTGTGTAATCCAAGCCCACCACGCACACACGAACACACTACCCAAATAACCCCAGGAAATTTATTCCATGCATCCGCTTGCCGCCGGCACACCACCCGGTCGCAAGTGCAAATAGACAGAACACCCTAAAAGCGCTGGTGATTGGGGTCATCCCCCTTATCGCATTTGCATATCGTAATGGGAATGGTCGCGCCGGCTGGCACCTAGCCAACAAACCTACACGAGAGGTAGAAACGACGAAACTAGACGGTCTGGAAGATTTTCGGGGTGATTTTGTAATTTGAGATCCGGAGAGGAACCTGTTTTTTTCCTGACTCACCTTAATCCGGGCGCAAAAATGGGGACAGGGCTTTGGATTTGGAGGGATGGAACATGTAGTCTAGAAATGTTTGGGACCCGTTCAACCGACAAGATATGAATCATTCGGGTTTTTAGAAATAGACCCTGAAAATGATTTTGGGCTGATTTAGATTACTGAAAAGACTGAGTGGCCCTGAAAAGGGCTCCCCGACACTTGCGCCGCGGACACTTGCGCCGCGACACTTGCGCCGCGACACTTGCGCCGCGACACATGCGCCGCGACACTTGCGCCCGACACTTGCGCCGCGGACATTGCGCCGCGACATTTGCTTGCGCCCGACACTTGCGCCGCGGATCGTATATTGATTTAAACTGTCGTGAATTTGGTATTTCGCGCGAATTTTGTATGTAATTACTGTATTTTGCATTAAAAGCTGACAGAAAGTGAGTAACGCCATTTCGGAGCGTTCCTAAAGGCGTCAGGCAGGGGGCGTCGCTTCGATGGGCTGCCGCTCCACTTTTCTAAATCGGGGCGCCTGGCGCCAGCGCCTCGGGCGCCCGATTTCGAAACCCTGTACGAGCTCTCACCCATCCGAAGCGACTAGGCCCCGGGTGGCACGAAGCCTTTTTCTAGTCGCAGAGCGGAAGAAGTAGCAATTACCTTCCCTCCAAATCGAGTGACTCCTAGCGCAAAAACATCTTTCTATCGTTTCTTTAACCAGAATACTCCGCGCGAAAAATTGCATCTTCAAGTAGCTGAAACTCGGTATCGCGGCGCAAGTGTCGCGGCGCAAATGTCGGCGCAAGTGTCGCGGCGCAAGTGTCGCGGCGCAAGTGTCGGGCGCAAGTGTCGCGGCGCAAGTGTCGCGGCGCAAGTGTCGCCGGCGCAAGTGTCGCGGCGCAAGTGTCGCGGCGCAAGTGTCCGCGGCGCAAGTGTCGCGGTTCCCTGAAAAGACACCCATCCCGGGAAGCTAAGCGAGCTATTTTACTCTGCAAACTATTTTTCTAGTATGGAACCCTTTAGAAGAGTATTATATGTGCTGACGAAGTTGTAGATTGGACAGCGGAAGGATGAGAGGAATGGTAAGTGTTTACTTTACCCCCTAGCCACGGCCGAAGGGTCTCAAAGTTTTCGATATTGTCGCTATTTTTAGGGATTTTTTTTCAACACCATTTGATAGAGCGTCGAAAACTATACCAAGAGTTTTGATTTGAGCCTAAAATAATGTAAAATAAACATGCTATAGCCAAAACCTTCCGGCTGGGGGGCGGGGCGGGGTAAAGTAGACCGTGGGCGAGGAATTCGTTCCCGCAGAAAAAAAACTGTTATCATGGTTCTGAATGTTCTTCAAATCGAGGCATGGCATTCGTGCGCCAGCGGCTTATTCATGCCATGCTAGACAAAAGTTTATGGAAATGAAACAGCAACTAGCATGGTCTCCTGGGGATGTGATAATATGACTGACGTCATTACACAGAACTAGCGTATATGTAAAGACATTGAATCTTGGAGCGAGCTAACCATTTGTAATGCAAGAACAAATGCTTGCGCGGCGGGGGATGGCCGAAAGAAAAGCCGTATCGACCCAAATTGGATGTACGAGGCGGATGGGGGGGGGCATAGCTCTCTTCTGTATCTCAAGTGCGGATCGAGAGCCGGACTGGAAAGCTGGCCATCACACATTTCGTCACCAGGGCGATGGAATATGTCGGAAACGATAAGTCTAGGTATTTGCACCGAACTCCATTGATACTATGGTCTAATTTCTTATGCTTGTTTAAAAATCATTAACTAAACTATTTCCTCTTGCCATGGTGCATTTTATCTGTCCTCAAATATATCATTTATTTCAGTTATTAATAATATGCAAGTAAGAGAACCGGGCACATCACAACGGAGAGACAAACCAGGAAATTGAGTGAATGGCCTTCAGTATTGGTTGTTTTAAAGGGATAATGTAGATGATATTAAATTAGTAAATTCTCAAAGCCTTTCGTAAATTATGGATATTTTTGCGTACACATTATTCACATTATCCCTTCAACCATTATTAGTTCGAATACCGGGTTTATGTATCGAAAAGTACCGTATATTTTGGGGGAGGATCGCAGATCACGGACCGTGATTGCACATAAGCATACAAGCTATGGACAGCGAGAGCGGGTTAGAATGTTGGTATTGTGGAATGTGTATAATGAGATCAACTGACGCAGTCGGATCAGTTTTAGATTTGCATTAAAGGCGCCTGAGAGGGCGTTCGAGTTTGGGGGAGAAGGGGATGATAAGATTGTGGTATGGAATTTTTAGGTCGGGCCCCATCTGAGATCGTGGATTTGCTGAGTACATAGGGGATATAAAAATGCTTTAAATTCTTTGACACAAGTCGATATGGCGCCTGGCTGGCTAGGGAAATATAATGGCGGGTGGTAAGTAGGGCATAATGGTTGTGGGGGGAAGTGATTTGGGTTCGATTGTTGAAATGCAACCTCTGCTACTATCTACACCGCCCATCTACTATGCATGGATTTCGTACGTATTCAACGAGGCGTAAGCAGAATCAGCCTGCACTGGGGTCTGTGGACACTGTGTTGTTGCTGGAGCAGGAACTGGGACTGGCGGGGGTCGCACAAGGATCGTATCCATCTGACAACTATCTACGGATCCTGAATCGGCCGTATCGAAGTCCTGCTCCCTCTCCTCCACGATTGGACTTTCCACCTCAAGAACCTGCTCCTCATCCACAACCTCGATCTCTGTAGAACACTAGAAAAAAAAGAGATTTTCCCTCAAAAAGTCTTTTTCTACCTGCTCTCCTAGCAGCGCTGCGTCTTCTGATTCATCGACCGCATCAATCGGGACCAATTCAGAATCCATCCCAATGCGTGGGAGCTTCAGACGTTCTTCGCACGCTTTCTATACGTGGGTTGATGAATGAAGCGATTATCATACCAAAACCGGCTTCCACTGCTCAGCAATAAATTTACAGCAAAGTGCTGCACAAAGGAGTGGTGCATGGCGGGGCAAATTGAATACGGTCTCGATATAAGGCGAATCAGTACGGTAGTGACCCCAAGACGCATGAACCTAAGAGAAAGCAGCCGTTGTTTTAAATTTTGCTATTACCAATCTCGGATCGGTTGGTTTGATCATGCTCAGTAGTCGATTATCACTTCCGGGTGAAAGTTGATAGTCTGGGGCTTTTTGCCCGTGAACCAGCAGGATCTAAACTGATGGTTCTCACCAAAACTGGGAAAATTACACTATCGACATCCCGTAGTACCATAGCGATCCATTGGAAGATATTTTCCTCGACTTGCATATGCTCCCATTCTTCATAGCGGACTCGAGCTCCGCTATTGGCCAAAGCTCTCGCCAGTTTATCGCACATATACTTCTCAATGTGTGTTTTGTTGCGTGCAATGATCAGGACGGCCTTGATACGCTTCTCTGAAGCAGCCATTAGAGGGTTTTAATAGCCGTGCATACCTTTGAGACTCGGGAACTTGGGCGCCTCTTGAGCCAGGGTCAATTTCAAATGTTCTTCGGTCTTTAAGATTTTGCGGTGATAGAAGATGACGATTGCGATCAGGATCATGAGGGCAGCTACGATGGCGGCAAGCAGGATCTAAACGAATTGAAATTGGAAGAAAGATTAAATTGACAAACCAAAGCAAAAAGCCACAACGAATCGCCGGGGGTTGAATGAGCCACCTGGAGAGGCTCTCGTGGGATTGGGGCCTAAATTTAATATCTTAAATTAATGTTTGAAAAGGACCTTGGGTTTGATTTCGGCTAGCTCGAAGGCTTTGCTGGATGTGGTGACACAGTTGCAATTGCTGCATGGGCAATAACCATCTTTGTTTACCGCCGGGACGACCTACTGGGCGTTTAATAATATTAAGTAAAAATCATTACCTCGACAATAAATGGCATTCCAAATGGTAGATTTTCGAAAAGCTGCCAGATGAACATGTTCGGTTCCTAAAACCATATAATGAATGAAAGCATGTGGTTTGACACTTACGGCTTCTACTCCACGGGTCACAAGAACCTGTCCCGTAGCGTCGCTCTTCAGCCGCACAATGTACGAATTGATGCAAAGCTCTCTGAAACAGTTACAGCTGTCTTTCAGATTTGCTTGAAAGGCGTTCGTCAGAAATGACACTCCTTTGCCCCGGTCCCCTTAGTTTTTCCCGCGCTACTTCTCGCTGAAATGGAGAACCCCGATATGTCACCATGTTCTTCGTTAGCCATCGCAACATTCTACATCGTGACAACAATATTCTCTGATTTCCACATTGCCTCTACTTTCTCCTTTTTTTTTGGAAGATCCGTCTCTTGTTTCCCACAACTTTTTCACCCCCCGGGCCCGCAGAATATGAGCCATTCCGGTGGTGAGGAGGCCTCTCTCTGGGGAGCTGCTGCTCTCATTAGCCCGGACTCCCTACTAATGATTGTCTCCAAAAGCACGCACAATTTTGACCCAGCCCCTCCTCCCCCCTTTTTCCCTTTCGTTTCTACTGGTTGACCCGCAATTTAGGGCCCGGTGCTTCCATGCTTTCTTTGCCGGATAGCTACTGGTTGCTCGGGGTTCTTGGCACGGAAATTGGGACAGTGTTTTCTCGATCCGGAAATTAGAGTTTAGTGAGGCAAGAATAGATTTTTTTGGAAACTTGCTAAAGTTTTGACGTAACAGGATTTGGGCAAAACCTTTGGATATAGGCATAATCACTTACGCTGGCGCCGTTGCAAACGTCACGTTCACCGAGCTCCTGGCTGGATACAATTCAATAGCTTGAAAAGACGTCGACCATAGCGTTGCCATGTCCCTCGGCGTGATTTGGCGAGCTACAGGAAACTCAATAATAAAAACGTGGGTTCTTACATCTCTTGACCCGGTGCTTTTTTAGACTGTATCTCAGATCGCAATCCGTCTTCTCCAACCAGGGCGGAATGATTTTTTCGGTCTTGGCAATCCCGCCACTTCCCGGTGGATAAAAGGAAATCTAAAAAAAAATCAAGTTTCATGGCTGTTTCTTTACCTTGAGATCATAGTTGTTGCCAAATTTGAAGAGACCATTGAGCTTCAAGAAAAAGTCAGCCTGAACCAAAATTACCATAACTTATTTGCTCAAACCTGTTGCACAGCATTGTTCACCCGGTGGATCGAGCGATTTAGCTTTGCCAAATAGGTATACGTTTTTCTGTTTTCACCAGTCCGCTCAGTAATTGTCACTTGGAAACCTATCACAATATAAAGACAAAAATTTCCAGTCACCTAGCAATTCATGTGGAAGTTGACCAATCGGAACCTTCCATCGTATTTTGCTCTCCAACGCCAATGCCCCAGTCGTTACATTTGGCTGAAAATTTCCTGATTGTCACAGCCACTCAGATATCCTGAGCATTTTTTTGGCGCGTTAAAATTACGATCCACTTTTCCTAGCGGTATGAAGCCGCGGTTCCGGGGGGTCGGCTGGCTTTTGGGGAGGGTGACCTTCGCGAATGAGATTTATTGACTTCTCGAACCGAAACTCGCCCGCACCGACCAGTCATTTTCCACAACGTGCGTTTTTATTGCCACTGTCTTTTGCTGCCACCGCGCCTTGGGGAGGAGAAAATGATGAGAATGGTCTTTTATTGATTGAGTGTCATTGGATGGACAGTGTGTTTGCAGCAGACAGGGGAAATGCTATGGCTGCAAGGACTGCTAGAATTGCTATTTTAAATGATTGGGACCACTCAGAACTTGGCGCAGTCTCAGAGAAATTCTTGAGATAAACCGATAAACTTCATTTATTAAAAAAATTTCACGCATTCCATTCCAACCTACAATATTTTTATCGAAAATCTCCATTGCTATCTCTGCACTTCCGATGCAGCCCTCTTAAACTAAGTGTGTGCCCCGTCTAGCCTCTCCGCCCCCCCCACCCTATCAAAAATGTATGGTTTTGAAACCCCGCAAAAAATCCATTTAGATATATCCTTGCCATTTTATCTTGGCCCGAGCTCCGCGTGACAACAAGCTACCGGGGGCATGAAGGGGGAGCGATTTCTTATGTCCGAGTCCACACCGAGCAACCCAACTCTCCACTCGCTCACGTTGATTGGAGAGAATGGCCATTATTTTTGTCGAGATCGCCTTGGCCCGCAGTTTCGGTATTGCTCTCTCTTTCATTCCCTTGCTTTCCGTCTCTCTCTCTCTCTCTCTCTCTCTCTCTCTCTCTCCCGCGAACCAAAATACTGCCCGGCTTGCGTGCGACTATCAATTTGCCGCCTTTTTTGGGGGCCGCTGGTAATTTTAATAGCTTCGCTGAAAACCCCCGAGAAAACGTAACGGTAAGATGAAAAATAAAGGGATAGAGATAAAGATTCGGTTAGTTCACGAACGGAATTTGCTACGCGGATGTAAACAACTTATACCCACCTTAATCAAGTCGAAGATGCCAACATCTTCCGGTGCAAAATGGCCCCAGTCGATCGACGAAGAGGTTAACGGAATGTCAGACGAACGTACGAAGCGGCAGCCGATCACCTAGACATTACAATCATGATTCACCCAAATTTTTTTGGAGGGGCAGCCGGGGAAGGCTTTTTACGGGTTGTAATGCGAAACCCTTTCCAAAACCCACGTGTGGTTTCGATGAGCATCCAATATCGAGTAATTGAGTGGCAGAGACGACTGATATCAACCACAGCAGCCTTAGAGGCAATATGGAGTGCATCGGCTGTCGCCGAACGGCAACACCTAGAGTTTTTCAATTAATATTTAAAGTTATTGTCGAATTTGGATGCAAGTGATCTTTCAAAAAAATGTGCAACCATGGAGGCTATTCAGTACAGCGTGGTGTTTGGCCGGGCCTTAAAAGAGATCTGCAAATAGAGAGCGGGCGGAATGTCCGGGTAGGCATGTCTCGAGTAAATTGCAGCGTCATAAGATGCTAGCTAGTGAGTATGCGGAGGAGGACCCCAATGAGAATTGGGATTTGATTTAAAGGAAGTTTTAGCACAATCTAAAAATTTTGACCTGAAAAACCCTGCAAACTTTCCAGACGTCAAAGGAAATCAGCCACGCGATGACTCTGCCATCGCATACAGGGCCTCAACATTTGTTATCCCCCTAAGCCGCGTGTAGGGACAACATGGATAAACCTTCGAAATGACTATGGGCGGGCTCAGAATTTTGCCCCCGATAAAAAGCTAAACTGCCTAGCATCTTTTTTATAAGATCCAACGTGCAAACCCCAAAACACGAAAAATCCTAAAATCCACCCAGTGCAATAAACTGTTTGAGACGACCCGATAGGTTCATTTGGGGAGAGATGAGATGAGAAGAACAACAAGAAGAAGGCAAAGAAAGAAGGCATGAAGAAAGGGGTGGGGCTGTCGGTACAAGGACGGAATGGCCGAGGGGTGGCTCGGCTGCTGCCCTCGACATGGCCAACCCCCATTCATCGGAAGACATTTTCACCCCGTTGAACCACTAAATTCAGGCCCCAGATCGGCCGTTAGATTAATTATTTAATAAACGACCCGAGGAGCAACATCCTACGCTGTAGGATCGACAGAAATTCACTGGGTTGTTGATCATAAACGTTGGCTGCATGTAAAAATTGGCTCTGGTGGATTTTGTGCAGTAGAGGTATTATGATGGAAAAGTATTGTAATTCAACAAGGCAGTCCTCCTAGTCTTAAAATGAACGATCAAAACGCAACCTGCTGACCGTCTTGAAAAAAAATTTAAAGTGCACTGATAACACTCAAATACCGTGAATAATTTTCTGATGGACAGGTACTAGCGAATGTACGGCAATGCAAACACGTCACAAAGTAGCGTTTGAAAAAAGTTATAAAATAAATATCAGCGATCTAGCGGGAATCAGAGACGTGATTTTACCATGTGAATGGTGTGGGATGCAGTTTCTCACCAGAATCTACTGAGTCGTGAGCCTTCACTTCCGTTTTTCAACAACGCTTTTCCACCTAACGAAAAAAGGATATAACGGAACTGGGCAAAAAAATGTTGAGCCGGATTACGGCCACTCAAAATTTAATCCCGCAACAACACACGCTGAAATCCCAAAATGGTAAATTCTCTGTGGGAAAAAGCACGGCGCCAATTCCGACCTACTTCTTCTAATTACCTCGAATCCGGCCAATCCGAATTTTGAAGGTGCCCGGGGTCGCAAAAACGCCAGCGACCACAATTTTTGGTGCTTGCGGGAGGGAGGAGGGGAATAAAGGGCTACTGGCGTCAAGGAGGACTCTGAATTTGTGGCATAAACGTCATGCAGGAAATCGAAATTGCGAAAGTGAAAGGTGCCCGATGATTTTTGGGGTATAAACACGTGGGAATGCCGGGGGAAATGTACGCGACGTAGCTTGACTTCAACGTTTTCCGGAAGAAACTTAAGCAGAAAGTAAACGCTTTGACGCGCTGCGGCTAATTGAAAGACAAAATGCCCAAATGCCATTGGGAATTCTAATGACCTAAAGAAGCAAATCTAGAAAGAGGAGGAGAGGTGCGGGGCGTTGTGCCCAGAATAATCTTAGCACGCGCGTGTTTAGATTAACGTGAACAGAGCTGAATTTAGTGCGGAAGAGCTGGATGCAGACTGAATCATACAACTGTCGTGGATGCATTGCTAAAACAACTGGATTCGTCTTTCCCCATCGTCGCCAATGTATCAGAAGCGCAAAGATAAAATCTGTGCCAAAAGTTTTCGCTAAGTTTTGAGAATTCTTATGGTGGTGGTAAGCTGTAGTAGGGAAAATGGATTGTAATTGTGGCCATTTGGGGGCGCATAACCCGGTGGCTAGATTGAAAAGTTTATGGTGAAAGGCAGCCAGCATCTAGGAGACGCGGGTAGGGCTCTCATTTTTTTGCAACGACTCCCACGGTAGTTGTCCTCCAAAATGCGAAGTGGGTCAGTAGGATTTCCGGATGAATGGCAAAGAATGACAGGCGAATCATGTGATAATGCAATTGTTTTGATTGGATTAGGATTGAAATTTGTACTGTGTCAGGTTTTCGCCGCGCTAAAACACAAAATTGCACGTGTAATTCTCATTGCGCGGTGAGGTCCCAACGGAACAAAACAAGGCATGTGAAAGGTATATTAGTCAGTTACGAGGGGGCGATAATGAAGGTAGGTACGTCTGGTCAAAAAGTAAATTGAGCGGGCCGTAGGGATAGTTCAATGTCGAGTGAAATCGTGGCGAAACAAATAGACACCTCCAATGCCCCGGCAATCGCCCGGACCATTGCCCCGTATGGTCCGTCTAAAAACTGACAAAGAGGTCCGCGTTTTTTGGCGGGCTCTCCTGAGAGACTCGCCATTGCACCCCCGGTTTCCCAAGCCCTGCCCCGGGTCGTGTCCGAAAAGCCCCAATTTGCCAAAAATTTCGGGGGCCGCCTAAAGCGCAGCCATGACCCCTGACATGAGACTAAAGAGAAAACAGCTTTTCCGTTGCCGATTGGGACCATCGATTGAAAAACTGTGAAGAGGCAGGCAGAGGCAGACCCACTATCAGAGCCCGATCGAGGCTCCAACTCCCAGCTGAACACCCGGCGCAAAAAGGGCAGGGCAGTGTGGTTGGGGCTGTGGAGGGGTAAGGCAGGAATGACAAGTAGCACCCCTTTCGTTGCACGCCAAGCAACACGCTACACTATCACAAATCAACAGGTGTTGCCGGAGCAAGTGACCAGCCAATCAACGATTGGGTTCGGGTTGCGATTGACCGTGATCTTGCAGATTTGCACTTTTGTGATTATTGCAAAGAAGGTCAGCTACTAATTTTAGCTATTTTAGAGGGAATATCAGCCAAACTGTTTCGTGACTAGGCATGTCTTAGAAGTACTGATGCCTAGCTTTTGTTACCGCTTTCCGATATAGGACCTCTGTATTTGAAAATATAAATTCTCTAGGTCTTCAAAATAATTTAATTAATAATTCAAAATGTCAAGTTTATATAACCGGAAGCACGTCGTGCTATGAGTACAAGAGGGAGCCCCCCCTCCCCCACTCGAACCGAGATAAACCATATCAGCCTAAAGTTTTATGACTACAACGCAGAACGGAAATCGAAACGCATCTCAAAACGTTTATCGATAAGGATAAAAATAATATAAAAATTATACTCTGAAACATCAAGAAATGATGCGGTCCCGATAGCCCTACCTAGGATTTATTGATGTTCTTCAGACCCGGTTTTGTCTATCATTTATTACCACGTTTGACCCAAACCCAATGTTTTTAAGGAAAAACCTACAAGCGACCATGTCTGCAGGCCAAATATTCGAACTGTTTGGAACTAACTTTCGTGGGACAAAAATTTCGGTGAGCCGCCCTGGGAAAAAATTATCCAAAAATATGATTGATTTTGGGTTGTGAATGGCATCTTCACTCGATGCATTCACTTCGGATGATCACCAATACCCAACCCAGAATCGGTTACGATCGGATGCAGAGAAAAGGGAAGAAAAGAAGATGTGAAGTTGCGTCGTAACCACTCATAACCTAACGAGCCACGCCACCCCCCATCGGCTGATGACCTTGAATTTGGAAAAAGGACGGCGGGATAGAGAGAGACTGTTTTGGAAGGGGAGGAATGGGAAAAAGAGAAGTTTTGTCTCAACGTGATCACCCTCCCCGGGACGCCATCGATAAAACAGCTCACCCCTTCATTCCATTTTGCGTTCTCGCTCCCGAAAAATACGGTACAATGTTTATAGAAAAAATTTGTCCTGGTCGCCCTTTCGAATCCGGCCCCTAGGGAGGGACAAACGAACTTTCCAAACACATCCCAACCAATAAACAGTGTTCCCCTGAAAGCGTAATGCTATGATGTGGATATATATTAGGTATATTGAATCAAGGGCACATGAAATATATTTTATTTTCCGACTATCATGCGGATGAGCCATTTAAACCGGAGAAAGTTGGTTGTTGCGGTCGTCAAATCATCAAATACAATCCTTTTCCAAACCGACTTTCTCCGGCTTCGTAAACCAATAGAGATCACAATGCATTTGGTATAGTCATACCCCAATAGGAGAAAAATAAATTAATGGCTGAAAGGTGGAGGGGAAGAGGAGAAACAGGGGAGCACGAGTGGAATCGAACAAAAAGTACTTGGATACCGCCTCGCGCTCCTCTACCTATACCCTCGCCAACTAACTTTCAGCCCATGTGGGCCGCCGTCCAAATTTTATCCGGGGTTTAAAATTTTTTATGAACAAATAACTCTAAAATGTCGTTGAGCGAAAAGCGAGCAAGCTTAGGCTGATATCTGCGCCTTCTGGCAGTATTCATGGGCAGCATCGGTTTATTTTAATAAATAATATGCAAACAAAAACTGAAAAGAACCTAGGAAGGGGTGCAAACCAAGAAATAAATCTCTAAAGGGAATGGGAACGGCGTCTTTAGCCACAACGTTTATATATATTACTAGCTTGACCAACATTCGAAAACCCGTAGCACTCACAACTTTGGTGTTTGAAAAAGGATGAGAGGCGAATTGTTAGGAGGGTCCTATAATGATGGGCCCTAAGAAAATCGACCAAAGAATGTGGCTAGAGATAATTCTCGTAGGATATGTTGCTGTATTCCTGCCGTCGATTGTAGCTCGGACAACAGCACACGAGGCATGGCCGCCACTGAAAAGATCTCGCATTCATGAGACGCCCATTTGACGAGGTTTTTTTTGGAGAATTTGGTCAATGGCCAAGTAAAGACCGTTCGGATTGCAAAGGAATTTTGAACGCACCTGCAAGACAGCTTTCCGAAATGCCCCGTTGATAAACATATAAATTAAAAATTTCGATGACGGTCCGGCGATGGCAAGCCAGACGAAGATGAATGACGCCTAAACCGGGTGAGAATGGTGGTAATCCGTTTGAGAGACGCACCATATTCACATCCATATAGGATTCAATCTGGCCGAAATGCCCGGCAACCTTTAACCCTAGGAGGGGCATCCAGGATAGGGCAAAGGCGATTAGGAGGAACATGGTCAGGACAAAGTTTGGATCTGTCTCGATCACTGTTCGTTGGTTGTCTTCTAACTGAAATGAAACAATTAAATAAGTGGAACGATCAATTGATCTTAATTAACGAAATAGGTCTAGCGTATAGATATTACGCATACATACCCACAGTGACGGAATAACAGGTTACTCAGGATGATCAGTAGAATTGATTGCAAGTTCTTCCCGAATACCAATCACAAAAAATGAAAAGCGCGCTCTCTCTCTCCCTTTTTATAAGCTACCTACACTTCTGGCTTAGGATAATTGCTTACTAACAAAGAAGGTTACCGAAATTTTTACAATACCCAATTTTATAGAAAATGGAACGATTTTCTGATATGTTTATATAATCTGGAATCTTACACCTACTGCCTTTTTTCTTATCCAAAAAGTCTTTCCTGGGGCTCAGATGTAGAACAACCTGAAGGAAGTGTGTATGCAAACGCACACACTTAGACAATTTTTATGGGTAGGATTATCCTGCTATTCCGCCACGCCATCAATAGGTGCAAAATCTCTAGTCCAGCCTGCTAATTCACCGGTTTCAAGTCAACCTACCAAGTGTGGATGTCGCATGGCACTGATTATCTTCCACCCGGAGCTGAATATCGTGAGCAGGGCCGGACCGAACACTAGCACGGCTAGCGTCCCTGAGTAGGCGGATGTTGCCGACCAATTGAGGACGCATAATTGAGCCTCTTCCCAGAAGACCACCTAAAATATAAAAGATTTGACAAGCCAGACTGGTCTGTCACTTGCGTACCCTCGTGCCTTAGTGTGAATTTTTTTATTTAAAAATACCTAATTTTCAGATAAGGATTAATTTAATTTATATTGGTTTTACTTACTTCCATTTGAGCAACGACGATAGGGCAGCATAGAAGAAGTGAAGTGAGCCATGAAAAGACAATCCAACATTTGCATCTTGTCAACGATTGGTCGGCGTACCGTGATGGTCTCGTCATTGCCGAATACCTGAAACCCTTGATGGAGGTTGTGAAGGCGTTAGTTACCGATCTATGCAGATCCAGGCGAGCGTGTAGACTGTCGAGCAGAAAAGGGCGATTTGTAGATATGCGGAGCATTTGCATAGGAGAGAGTTTGACCCGAAGAATTTCCACTAAAACGGTAGGAATAGTTCAATTTGTTTCATTTTGGCGGTGGTGAAGGTTTATCGATTTTAAGGCGGTTAATGCTATGGAGCGATATGTTTTTATTGGGCAGGTCCCGGAACGCAAGCGTTATTCTGGTTATTTTTTATATTGCTGCGTTTGCCGCAATTTAACTTTGCTCGTTAAACGACTTTATCGACATCCCAGCGCACTAATGATAGGCGGAGTTGCGTATTTCGGCTAGGCGAGCCCTGCTAATATTTTTTCGGCGGGTAAAATCATCATTGGTTTCCGGGTTGACCCCGTACGATAGCTTTGCGTCGTATAGCTTGATTTTTGGGGCTTCTTGCGTCTACCTAGCAAAACTTACATTGACGTCCAGTGAGGAGTAGATCGAAAGAGGTACTAGGAAGATGGCGCACAGCATGTCGGCAATCGACAGCGATATCTGAAACCACTTTATCATTCCACTTCCACCAATGTTCTTCCCCAATCACTGCCCCCCTGCTTTGCCGGCTTGGTCCCAAAGCGAGCCCCCGGTGGCCCATTTTACGCTACGACTCATTACTCCGAACTAGTTGGTAGTGGGCAAAGAGGGAGGGCCCCCCTGGTTGGGGGTTGTGGGCCCCGAAAGGGGGGCGCGGGAGGCCCGGCTAGATTCCCGAGGGATTTGCAAGCACAATTAGGGGAGGCGACGGATTTGTTCGGTGACGGCACAAGCCAGAAATTGGAGCTTACTGCTCGCGGCGGCGCTGCCCCCCCTTCCCATCCTGGGGGGCCCACCGGGGGGAGACGAAGGGGGGCATTGGGCCTCGCACAGGGCTGAGAGTAAACAGCAATTTTAGACTAATTTCTCAGGGGAGGACGAGGAGACCCTTCCCGGCCTCATGCATTAGAGAGCAGCGTGTGGGTATAAGAGGGTTGCAATGGGGGAGGCAAGGGGGGAATTCACGGCTCCTGTTTTATGGGCCAGGCGGTTTTTTGTTGCGTTAAATGGAAAAAGGAGCTTAATGGATAGAGCTGTGGGGTGGGCAAGGTCTTGTTACGTTTTAGGAAATGCCTAACAACCGATTAGGTTCGACAGAGTGATAGAAAAAGCAAATCACCAAAAAACCCAGTCTTTTTCCGCCATTACTACCCTGGTTTTCAAATAACATAAAAGTCCAGTTTAAGCGATTTTTGTTGCGTTTGGAAAAAGAAGCGTCATAATTGGATTTGTGGGGTAGGCTCGGTTTTTTAAATTTTAGCAAAAAGAAAGACAGAAAAACAAGATGGTCACCGTTTTTCGCTGCGTTCCTACCCTCAGTTTTCGCATAGCATCGAAGCCCAGGTCACCGGTGTGCTACAAATCATCGCCCGAGGATGCGAGACCACCTTCCCGAAGCCCCACTCACTCATCGTGACGTTTCCGTTGTCTTCCGATTTACGACCCTCTCCCCCAAAAAAACCAAGGAAACAAAGCGTTCCCCTTTTTCACAAAACAAATGCCCACCCTTGCATGGTAACCAAAATGTCCTGTTTTTGCGAGGTACCCCTTGACACCCCTTCTCGTTCAGCTTTGCAATTCGGTGGTGCTGGCTGTGCCCTGGGAGGCACATGTGAGCCCGTAACCCAGAAGCTTGGACTAGAAGGCATCGACGAAAAAGGGGCGCTTTCCGGTGGCTAATCATGCATATGTGGGCCCTGGGCCGTATTGGGCAGGCCGTGGCCCAAATGGGGCTCTCGCACAGCCTTCACCCTCAGCTGCCACAGCCAACCCCGGTGTGGGGTATGGCTTGGATACGCGACGTCAGTATGGTTGGGCTCAAAAAGTGAGGAACTTCGAAACAAAGGCTTGAAAAGCTGAGGTGCCTAGTAAATTCTAGTTTTTGGCTACAGTACCAGATAAATGTCATTATTATTGTTCCAAAAACAGATGTTTTTCTTTGGGTGGCTCAATGAAAAAGTAGACGGTAAAAGACAGGTGTTTTTCTAATGCTGGACATTGCTTGAAGCCAGATCGCTAAAAATATCTTTAAAATTGCCCTGGCTTTTCACTCAAGTTTATAAAGCAGTTCGCGAATGGCTACTTGAATTTGTGGTGACGTACCTAGGTTCTAAGGCACTGTGCTTTTTACAAAGAGTTCAAAATTCACAGACGATCCCTAAACCTCGACCCTTCCCACCCCTCTTTACCCAGTTTTCAAACAGGCCGCCCCCTGAAGCTCGGCATCCTTTATGAATTGATTGTTGCAAGAAGAGCCTCAACCCTCCTTTTCCCCCTACTTCTTCTTCCACAACAGAAGGCATTGCGGTCCAGGATTCCGCCCCTAGGGACGATTGACGCTACCCAGCCGCCATCCCATCCTCCTGTTTGTTTCAAAACCCATGCCCCAACCCCGCAAACCAACCCTCCAACCAAAATGGGTGTTCCCATCACACGTCACCTCGATAGCCGTCAATCCCCACCTAGTTTCTTCAATCCTTCCCAGCCTTTTCAAATCCAGAAATACATAGGTACGGATGAACGAGCAGCCGGCCCGTCGCCGACGCCCCGCAAAACCCCAATTATTTTTTGACGAAAATCTCCTCATTCCATGCAGCGAATGGGCCATGCAAAGAGCCCTCTACCCCCACACCAACCCCCTACGTTTTTCGGCTGGGTTTTAGTCAGCCAAGGAGACGCACCAGCCGGGGTAGCCCAAGAAATTAGGCAATATGCAAATTGGAGTGCCGGCATGTCATGCGACCACAAGCCCCCGATGGCTGGCGGACCCTTGGTGGGCGCAATTTCCAAGAAATGCCATGTCGACTGGGACGGAAAACACAATACATTTTATTGGTGCTGTCGGACACCTAGGGTTCCTTCCAGCGATCCCCATCCCCCGAGCATTGGCGGGACGCGGACAAAATTGGCTTCCGATTACAAGAGAGCAGAAATATTGTGTTTCCGGGAGACTCATGCAATATTCATCGGCATCCACGGAAAGATGTTGCAATTTTGCTTTAGTCGCCGGTTGGATGCGGTCGGTTGTGGAGGGGATGAGAAGAGAGCCGGAGGGTAGGGGGAAGGTTTTGAAGGATGGACGGGGAGGATATTGCCTTTTTTGTCAGCCTGGCTTCTGATGGGTTTTGAAAAGAGGTTGTCAAGGGGGTGGCAGGGTTTTTTGTGGTCAAGGTAGGCGATGAAATCAGGGTTTTGGATGGGGTCAAATGAGACTATGACTGGGCTGAAATCTGATATAAGTTGCTTCCGACTAATGAGCAATAAGATACCAAGCAAATTAAAGGAGCAAGCTGCAAAAATCAGGTCATCTAAAGACTAGAAAAATAGTTGTAAGCAGGACTGACATAATGGGAACCACATTTCCCTTTACAACCTCCTCAAATTAGAGCCTTTTTCTAAACTTGTTTACGCGCATCTATCCCCGGATTCTACCGCCCAGTGGTTTACCCAACAGCCAGATTTTAATTAAGATCCCCCGCCATGGACTGGTATGGCGCAGCACGACCAGAATGAATGGGGGAAAAGCCGAGCCGGGGAGTAGTGGTTGTGGTGTAGGGGAAGAGAGTGGGGCTAGGTGCAAACTAGCCGCATAACTAACCAGTAAGCGCTTCGCCGGCCTCAAAACACGTACCCAGTTATTCTGGGGGTGGAGACCCGCCAGTGGCACACATTGTACCTGTTTTGCGGGCCCTCATGAACATGTTATGAGCCGGGAATGGCTAATCAGGGCCCCCAGGCCCGGGATGTCAGGTTTTAGAAAGCGGGCCCACTGCCAACCCAGGTGACCGCTAGTTAAATATTTAAAAAGCTTCCTTTTTTAAATAGGGATCGTTGGTTCAAAAATGAGGGGTGGGCGGGTCAAAATGACATAATAACATGATAAAAAATATGGTTAAAGGGACAAGACTTACCAAATAGCAGCCGATCACATCGTACAGGTCCGGAGTTGTGCAGATGACGCATATGGAGAGAAATGAGGTGCCAAGGAGAAGCACCTGGAATTTTGGAAATTTATTTTGGATTCTAGAGAGTTTGGGATGGCTTGTCAGTTTTAAATCATCTGAAAGCCTGTTACATGTTCTCCGGATAGTATTAAATGCTATTTATCAGAAATACGTCACAAAAACGTGACTTTTTAGGTCTTCCCCTTCCCTTTTCGTATTCCGAAACAACGGGCGTTCCCGAGGCTAATCCCCTTGTGTTGCCAGACAAAGGATTAGATCCGGAGGTATTTTCTTGCAACGCTGCTCCCCCAAAACCCCTCCAAAAAATTAAGAAAATACAATAGAAAAACGAGCAACAGCTTGGAATAGGAATACAGTACCTCGACGCCGACAATAAGCGCTGTCCTCGCGAGAGCCTCGGCGGACAGTTGCGCTCCAAGGGGTAGCAGCATCGACACGACGGCACCTGTCCGGCGCCGTCGACTGGTTCGGGGCCCAGGCCGCGAGCCGAAGCACGACGGAGCCACACCACACAGCCACAGCCACCAGCACCCAGCCCACAGACCCCAGAGGACCCAGCCCGGGCCCACAGCCCACACCGAGAGCCCCTCCCACCAACCGGATCCCTCCGCCTCCTTCTTCTGCTTCTCCCGCACCTCATCTCCCCTTACTCTTCCCTTCTTCTCCTTCTCCCCTTCTCTCCCTCCCTCCTCTCCCCAACCTCCCGGCAGATCGATACGTGTCACCGACGAAGCACCGACACCACCGCCAACGATAGCCTCTTCTTCTAAGAGGCTGTCTCCCTCTTCACGTCTTCTATTTCTTCTCCCACCCCGCCCCTTCTCTTCTTCTCCAGCTCACACCGCCAAATGTCCCATCACCCACCCCGCCCCAGTGGTCACTCTGCGCTGACCACGCTCAATGGCTTCCGCCTCGCCCGTGGATTTGGGCAATTTGCCATAGGGGGGTACACTTTGTGCGCCTTTGGGATGGACCTAATTTATAGGGGCAGTGAGTTGGGGAATCCCCTTGGTCTGGAATAAAATAGACAAACAAAAACAAAGTCTGGCTTCCGGGGTTGTTGTTCAGGTCAGTAATTATCTAAAAAAATGGAAAAATCGTGAAGCCATGTCATACTACAAGAAGGGATCGTTTTATCACCGTCAAAATCTGAAGGCATGCCGAATTAGCACGAACCTACGTGTCGTACCTTACCAAGCTGTTACCGTAGTTGCAAGGCGACGCTTAATGGAATTTCTATTATATATTGCGATACTTGATTTTTATAACGAGGCCTTGTTAGGACCCAGAAAGTACATCCCGTTCTCCAAGAGATGCATTTCGGTTAATTGGATTTGCGGTAGGCTTCAGACGAATTATGTGCCTCGTCGGTCACTGAGAAAGGACCAAGACCCACAATTTTTGTTTAGGCGGGTCTTAAATTTACCCTGTGCGCTTCAAAGAGTAGGATTAAAGAGGCAGTTGTCTGAATAGGCGCTTTTTCCACTTACTCTTCACCAAAACATTGAAATGCAGCCCAGGTGATGTCTGGCTCGACTAGACATGTCCTTTAAATGTGCAGACGAATAGGGATAATCCCATAATCCCCCGTCTTCGGTTCGTTGATTTTCAACAATAATGTCTGCACACGTTGCTCTGTGATGCAAGTTTCAACATCGAATGCCTAAGCTTTTCCAAGCCGATCTGATAATATCCCATGCGGCATCGCCCGGAACCTCACACTCTCCTTCGCGCGCCACTTTCAAGCGCAAAAAAGGCGGAGGGCCCGGGACTCTTTGGTGGGCCACCAAATCCCCTATATTCGTTAATTGGCTGGCTCGAGAACAGGCGCGGAGGAGAAGCCAGAGACGAAGAGGTGGAAGTGGGGGGTTGAGGTGGGGCCGTCGACGGAGAAGATGGGGAGGAAGAAGAAGCATCCCTTGCTTCTTCACCGCCATGAGGGCCACGTCATTTGCTGCTAGAGGCCACACATACACTCACCGATGCTTTGGTCTTCCACGTGAGCCGACGAGATCGCCTAGGAACTAGTCATGTGTATGCCTTGGCGGGGCCCTATGGCCTTGCGGCCCAACCCGGAGCCGCTCTTTATCCTTTCGGCGGCATCAAGGACATTCCAAAAATAGATGAAAGTCGGCCAGGGACGGAGGGTAAGGAAAGGAGAGCCCCGGAAACAAGGGGTCTTTGTGCTTCCGGCCCGGCTGCACCAACCCGGATAAATGCAAGCACCCCATGTGCTGAGGTTGCATGCAAAAATCAAGCGCTTCAAAAGTCGGAAACTTGAAGGTAAGGTTCGTTTCATTTGCAATACAAAACATTTTAATATTTTTATTCGTTATGTATACAATAATCAAGAGAGCTTCATCCGTCTCAACCCGCCCGGCTCAAACCCGCGCAGCAATTCCTGCGTCCGGCGGTTCATCTCCTGAATCCACTCTTCGCTGACGATCAGCTGCCTCGTCTCGCCATCTTTCGTCTTGATCGTCCACCGGATCTCCAATTCTGGTTCCTCTTTGTCCTGGAAATTAGCGATTGCATGTGGGTGGGTGGGTTTCTGGGTTTGACACGTGCAGCTCGAAGTGCATGCAAAAAGGGTGGTTTGGGAAGCTAATTTCAAATTGTATTTGGTTTCATGTACTTCGTGTCTGAGCCCGGTGGTAGGGCATAAAAAGTGGTGAAAGACCCACGAAATTGTAGTTGTATAGCGGATTTTCAGCGTGAAATGCTTTTTTGGGATTTCGTTGGGGTCTACAGTTTCCTCTGTGACTAGCGCGAAAGTGCGAATCTGGAACCACAGAGGTCTAATTTGCTAAGGCCTTTAAAATGTTCCTATTGGCTGCAAGTTGTGGTATGCATGTGTATGTGTATGCGGGTGACAGGAGAGACAATTATCCCTAGGAGACCCCCCTGCCTGGCCGGGACAATTCGGTTTGCCCCTCGGGGCCGATTCATGAACCCGACAGGGACCCCCGGTGCAAAACGGATTATGGCTTCTCCCCCCTTGCTCGGCTTTTCCAAAAGGCTCCCTATTTCTCGCCCTTCCTTCCCTTACCCCCTCCAATCCAATTCCCACCATACCTCCATTTCAAATGTAAATTCCGAGCCGCGCATCTCCTTCCAGATGTGTTTGCCAATAATACTGCGGTGGTAGTCGAGGAATACAGGATTGGTACTCATGTAGGAGAAGCCTTCAACGAAAAATGTCATGTAGGGTTGAGCCTCGGGAGGTACTTCCTGAAAAAAATCAAGCATATCCGGTAACTAGTGAGCTTCCAATTACGCCATGTTAATTAAGTACAAACACCTACACAAAAATGATGTTATCGACATGCCAAATTCAAACCATTTTAAGTAATAGCTACAAAACCTACCTCAATTTGAAAAGAATCTCGACCGCTAATACTCCGGAATAATATCGATATCAAAGTGCATACAAAGTTCTCCTGAGCGGCACGATCACCGCGAAGCTTTACTAAATACAACTATTTCAATAAATACCATCATCCATACCATTTTCATTAGCTAACAATCGATCCAGCTTCTGTTCGGTTGTAAATTCTTTGGCAAATAACCGAAAGAAACGGCGAAACTCCTCTAAACCCCTGTATTTTGATCCGTGAATTTATACACAAACCTGGCGTGGAGAACTCTGAGAACAGCTTTACAATTTCGTCCCGACGAGCTTCGTGTCCCATTTGGGGTGCTAAATTTTTGAGGTAATGGTCCTGGTATATAAGGGCAAAATAATGGACCGGCCCCTACGGGGGCTCCTATCGACGGCGGGACTCGGATAGATGCGAATAAACAGCCGAGAATAACGTGTGGTAATACTCTCGAAATGACCCCATTCTTTATTATACATTTGAGCAATGAAGGTGTGACAGCATGGAAATACAGTGGTGCAATCAATTGGAAAGGAAAATGACGGTAAATCATGGCTACTAGTGTGAAAAATATGCAGTGTGTAATACACACCAGAGACATGGATGGGAATGGTTTTTTGCTGGAATAACGCACGAATTGGAAGCTATTTAAGTGTTAAAAAGCAATTGGGTACTGTAATACAAGGCATAATTTAGAAAAGCCCATCGATCTGTTCGGTGACTGGGTCAATGGTGATGTCGAAGAAACAGGGACGAGTGGATAGACCAGGCATTGTCATCATCTCGCCAACCAGCGGATAGATAAAGCCGGCGCCAACCGAAGCACGAACGTCGCGGATTGGTAGCACAAATCCTGAATGGTTCTGTTCTATTTCGCGGGGGGGAAAAAACTGTGCGGGGGGAAAAATTTCTCCGTTTTGTTATAACTCTTTTACATGATGCTATTTTGAGTTGTAATGAAAACTCTTAAGTATATTTTTGACGTTCTATCGAATGGCATTAAAAAATTTTGAAAATTATGAAAATGTCGAAAACTAGCTTTGACTCCACGATCCCATGTGGAAACACCAATAAACCTTGTTTTTGCTATAACTATTTTATAAAACAATATTATTAGATGAAATAAAACCTTAGTATATTTTTGATGCTCTATCGAATGACAGGTTCAAAATATCGAAAAATGGCGAAAATGCGAAAACTAGCATTCCGGAACCAGTTTCAATAGTTTTTTTGTTTTTGCTATAACTTTTTATATTATAATATTTTAGCTAAAAAAAAAAACTCTTAGTATATTTTTGGATGCTCTATCGAATGGCGTTGCAAAATTCGAGAAAATAGAACTAAGATTCCCAGAACATATTTTCCCCCCCGCACAGTTTTGTCCCCCGCGAAATAGAACAGAACCTCCTGAATTTATTTGGTAATTAAAGTCTAACCAGGGTTGAAAAGCCGCTTCGCGACTTTTCAACCCTGGCCCCGTCTCGGACCCCCATAATATTCTACCCTTTGCAAAATTGTCCTCCATTCAGAAAACAAAAAAAAATTGAAAAACAGCCCCTTCTGCCTCTTTGTATAGGCGACGGCCCACTTCCGGTCTATGCTAATTATCCCTAACAAAGAGGTTTTTACAAAAACCTACATTTAATAGCGAAAATGGCCAATTTTTAAAAAGCTGATATGTGTGCAGTCATCCAGAGACCATTACGCATCTAATGACGTATCATACGTAGCCTAATACCCGTCCCTTCTTGAGATATCCTCCGGACAGACAGGCGGAAGTGGATGCAAAGTGGCACACACAACACACACACACACACACACAAACACTATTTTTTTATATATAGTAGGATTAGCTACTCTTAATAATTCGAACTTTTTATAGTTTAACAATCTTACCAGTTGGTGCTCCCTTCTTGCTGGGATCATGAGTAAACGAATACTGTGTCTTGGCCATGCAAATCGGCAGCTTATCAAATCCTTGCTTCGTGTAGCGCTCAAGTTTCTGAAATTCTTTAATTAAAACCGGTTCTTTTGTTTTTACATGCAGCTTAATATATTTTCTGCATCCAATGATTCAGAACATTACGCGAGGATTTATATGGGACCGGGAAATAAATGCCCGGAAGAGATGGACACCCGGAAATTGGGCGGAAATCAATCATTTACCTCTTT
>JBBGBA010000191.1:0-134211 GCA_038088335.1 Mesorhabditis sp. LJ9110
TCCGAAGCCGGCAGAAGCCGATAGCGCATCCTGGGCTTGACGGCAGCTGCCAGAAATTGCCGTTCCGGTCTTTGCGCTGTTTACTGTATTGTCGAATTTTTTGAGTGTGCAAAATTCATGAGCCTATGCCAGTTTTTTAGAACTTTGAACAAAGCCCTTTTTCAGGATGCTTGGTTATTTCGCAGCCGCCTCGGCTTTGGTGGCGCTGGCCATGGCCGGTGACCCGGAGGCCAACATGAAGGCGGTGAGTCTGAGACTGCTAAAGCGACTTGGTCTTTCAGCTTTACCTAGCACATAGAACGAGTAGATTCTCGAATTAGAACTTGGCCCATTTCCACTAAACTGTCGTTACTTAAGAAGGGGATTTGCGGCGGAACAAAGCCAGAATTCGACAGAATTTTACCTTGATTCCGAACCCGGTTTCAGAATTGACTCAGCAACCTTATTTTCAAAGAGACTAGTCGTTTTCAGATGTTTTAACCCAATCTCCAACTTGCCGCCTTGGTAGTGTTACGCAAACCTAGACTTTTTCCCTTCTGTTTGTGACAGAAATCGGAAGCTGCAAATTTTGGCCCGAATCATGTTAAACGGTGTCATAGCTCATGAAATAAGGCTCCTCAGCAAATTCTAGAGGTCAGCCGGAAACGCACCTTCTAGGACTTCACTTTTCAGCCCGAGATCATTGCGCACTGGGGGTACCCGTGTGAGACGATCCAGGTCTACACCGATGACGGCTACATGCTGACGATGCACCGGATTCGGCATGGAAAGAGTGAGAAAGTTATCATCACCTGCAACTGACATATTTAAGACCAAGACGACGGGAAGGCCCGACCTGTAATGTTCCTGCAGCACGGACTCGAAGCCTCATCCTCAAACTGGATTACCAATTTGCCGTCGTTGGCTATGGGTACGTCGCATATGGGTTCGGTACCGTTTTGCGGAGCCGCTGAACAGCTCGAACTTGTCGTCGTTGTTTTTAAGTTGCCAATGAGTCCAGTTAGCCTTCAAATAATACCACAATTTTTAGGCTTCATGGCTGCCGATGCTGGCTTTGATGTCTGGATGGGTAATGTTCGTGGAGACGAGTACTCCATCGGACACAAGACCCTCGACCCCAAGTCGAAGGCTTTCTGGCGATTCTCGTGAGTTTTAGAGCTTTCCCAAAAATTACTGATCCGTTGATTCCCGGTTTTAGAAGTTGAGCTGAACTTTTTAGGTGGGACGAGATGGTCAAATACGACCTTCCGACGATGATCAACCACGCGCTCAACACCACCGGACAAGACCACCTTTACTACGTCGGGCACTCTCAGGGAACCCTCATCATGTTCAGCCACTTGGCTGTGAACCTCGACTTCCAGACCAAGGTTGGTGCTAGTTCAGAAGACGACCGACTTTGCTTGGATTTCCGCTCAAACCCGCACCTACAGATTCGCCAATTCCACGCCCTGGCCCCGGTCGGAACCGTCAAGCACATCAAGGGACTGCTCGAGTTCATCGCCAAGAACTTTGCCCCCGAGCTTGATGTAAGTTTGTTGTTTTTTTAGCGTCAGGCCACTGGTATTACGAAAGCTATTTATGAAAACATTATTATATTCGGGATAGAATTCATTACATATGATTTTCCGGCGCAACGTATATCGCAAATCTATTCTATTTGCAGACTGTTTCCTAAGATACACAAAATCAAGTCAAAATCTCGGAATTTCATAAGTCGGAAATCAGAAAACTTTCGAGACCAAAATCTCTGCACGTCAATCTTCAGATCTTCGAGAAAATCTTCGGCGACGGCCCCTTCCTCCCCCAGGACGGTCTGATGCGCCTGATCGAGAAGCTCTTCTGCAGCAACGACCTCACCGAGAAGCTGCTGTGCGGAAATCTGCTTTTCATGATCGGAGGACCCGAGAGTAACCAGATGAACACGGTAATGCTTTTTATAGTTTTTAAACGCTTCCCATCAGAATTACCGCATACTCAAAAACGCGTTGTATTTTCAGACACGTCTCCCCGTGTACATCTCCGATATGCCCGGCGGCACCTCCACGGAGAACATTCTCCACTGGGTCCAGATGGTGCACACCGGACTCCAGCAGATGTACGACTGGGGCAGTGAGGCGGCGAATAAGCAACACTATGGACAGGTGGGTAGCAGATATCATACTGCATTAATGATATCTTACTTAAGTTTCGAACCATTGATTTTTTCAGACCACACCCCCAATCTATGATGTCTCCAAAATTGCCGTCCCCACCTACCTTTACTGGTCCGACTCGGACTGGCTCGGAGACAAGCAGGACATCCAGGATCATCTCCTGCCTAATTATAACCCCAAAGTAAGTAATAATACTTTGAGTGCATCGCTAGTACCGTCCTTACTTCTTGAACTTGTTTACTTTACAGTATCTGATCGAGAACAACTACTACAAGGATTTCAACCACCTTGATTTTATCTGGGGCCAGCGGGCGGCTGCCGAGGTTAGCGATAAGACTAGAATACAAGGACAATTCCCCTTTTTTCAGGTGTACACCCCGATCATTGAGAAGGCGTTGCGAGACGTCAATCAAATGAAGAACAAATTGTAAATGTAATTGATAAGCGTATTTGGGAACAAAATTTGCCCATACTTGTAAACAACGGATGGATAATTGCCAATCAGCGCCTCGAAAAAGAGAATGCAGACTTTATTCAAAAGGTATCGTCCGGATTACATACCGCCGGTACGGTTGCTTCAAAAGCACAGCATTTCCCAGCAGAACGTTGCAGCAGTTTTTGTTTTTTAATAAGGGTTAATGCACTTCAATTAGCGTCAAAAACCACCAATATTGCTGATTTTATGCCAAACATGTTGATTGGTTGCTCAAGAAATCGTTAAATTTCGAGCGTTAAAACAAAGTTGTGAGACAAAAAGCGCTTGTATCTCGCAGTTTCGAGAAATTTCAAGCGGTGTAGAAATCGTTCTGTTTCGACCTTTCTCCATACCACCATAGAAGGAGATAGATTTGTTCGGACACTCTTTTTTTTGTTCTTCTTCTTAAGCATTTTCGCTATCCACAAAAAGCGCTGCCCGCGAAATTTTTAGCCTCGCCCAAAAAGTCCTAACCGAACAAAAAAGACCCAGCTGTCCTGGCAGGTGCATTCTTTGAAGACCGCCTCAATAATGCGTACCCATTTTTCTGGCCGTCTTGCAAAAAAGTTCAAACGACACTGACACTACAATAAACACAGTGAATACCTCCGAAATGGATCCGACGCTGTCTAAAGCTTCGACGCTTGTACCGATCGATATTGCCGACTACACCCTAAATGATTCTTTTGAAGTCGACACCACGGAATTTACGCCGTTAAGTTACTCCACGAACACACCCCGGAATTTCACTGGGCTTTTTGGAGATTTTTACCAGTCAATCAGTTATGTGGATTTGCGCTGGAACGATATTCTAATCTACGACCCGCTCGTCTGCAAGAAGGGGCCTGGTGATGAACATTTCTTCGGTTTCGAGGACGACTACTGGGTAGAATACAAATGGGACGGAACGCCTTTCCATCTGAAGATGATCTTCGACCATCCGGCGGATGAACCGAAGATTGCTGTATCGTTGTTTTTGGTCTGTTCTTTCCATAAAAAGGGAAAGTACCGTAGGACACCTTACAAAAAAACGTAGCGATACCAGAAAAACGCGTAAGCAAACCTGTTATTGACGTTTTTATTACATTTATAATACTATTTCTTCTTTTTCGATCGCTTCAAAAACAAGCTTCAGAGGAAGCTTTTGAAGGCTTAACGAAAATAGTAATAACACTACTAATAATAGAAAAACTATATGTACTGCCGCCAAAGCTTTAGAATGAAAATAATAGCCTATTCAGCTCGGTATTCTCGGTATGAGCTTGGCAGCCGCCTCAGGATATTTCGTGGTGAAGAACTCGAAAGTGTCGAAGATTGTGCGCATTGGGATGATCGCGGATGCTTTGTGCCGCTTCATCAACTCGTTGGCCCGTATATACTATGGGAAATGTCTTTTTGAGTAAGTTTTCAAGGTCAAACTCGGCTTATTGTTAGATATCTGAAAACCAATCCCGTTTAGCTGGGGCTGCCTAAACAGTGATGGGTATCCTTTTGCCGGGATAATGTATAACATGGTATGGTCTACGCTTGATTACACCTCATATCTGACTATGGGGTTACTACAGCATTGGATTTCAGTGATACGGTACGTTGTAAAACTTTTACTAAAATATTTGTTAGTTTCTTTTCCGTTTTCGATGGCGGTATGCATTATCGAAGGATCGAGAAATGGTCGATCCCTTATATTGGTACACTATGCTTTTTGCTGTGGGTATATTACTTGACGACAACGGGTAGCAGTAGGTTACAAAAAAGGCTTTATGCAGGGTGTGCTTTAGTTTCTGTGCCGACAACCGGCCAGCTTTGCTACACTGGATATCACTTCACGCCAGTCTTTTATTGGCGAACTTGTCGATACCACAAATCAGCGTTCCACCAGCAGCTTTTTGATCTTGTACCCGAAATTTTGGTTTTTATTCAAGTCGTAACATTGGTGTTCGACCTCATTGCCTTGGTCACGGTCCGCCGTAAGGTATATAATTGCTTTAAAGGGGCCTTGCAAGCTGAAGTGAGAAGAGAAAAGGATTTGGTTTCCGTTAAATGCGAGTGAGCTCGGGATGCCAACCAAAAATAGCCTAAGTGCGCTAACACATCTGAACAGAAGACGTCTTCGATTGACACCCTAGTTTTGAGCTGAATTACGAGCATCTTATGCAGAAGTCTGCGCTGCTTCCGAATCTGTTTTCAAATTTGCTTAATTGGCGTTTTTAAACAATAACAGTAAATGTTTGAAAAATTTTATAAAACTGGCTTCAAGTCAGGCACGTTACGTGATAAAAATAATTTTTTGGAAAGAACAGATTTTCCGAAACTTCACGCGTGATAACTGATTCGCAAAAGCATTTTTTCTTTGTCTTTTTTTCGGGGTTAGCGGGCGTAGCCCGTTAACCCGTTTTGTTTTGAGGTATCAGGTTGGAAAGAAAGTAATGGCACAAAATCTTTAAACCGCTGTAAAAACTCGCAGGAACGTCCGATTCGAAAGTTTGTTATATGGTTTGGTAGATCTTCGGATGCTCAATCACGAGACGACCCTCAAAACGCACAAAAACTGACGGACGCGAAGATACAGGCCCCAGAAATTTCGCAGAAAATTAGGCGAAAGCCTCCAAGCGAGATATCTCTGCATAAAGGCATTTGCATACGATACTTTTAACACCAATCGATAGCCCTCGAGGAGTAGATATCGATGGATGTTGAGATCATCAAAATCGAACACGAGATGGCCGAGATATGGGACTTCCAAAATCAATGCATTTTCTGGATTTTGGTTCGGGAGTTGAAGCAAACGCAGCAGTTTTTGGCTCGCGCAGGCCTAAATGTATGGGATTTCGAGAAAAGTTCTAAGAAGTGGACCAAATTTCTAGGGGCCATATCTCGGCCATCCAGTGTCCAATTTTAATGATCTCAAGATCTATCCATATCTACTCCTCGAGGGCTATCGATTGGTGTTAAAAGTATCGTATGCAAATGCCTGTATGCAGAGATATCTCGCTTGGAAGCTGTCACCTAATTTTATGCGAAACTTCTGAGGCCTGTATCTTCGCGTCCGCCAGTTTTGCGAGGGTCATCGTGATAGGGCATCCGAAGATCTCCAAACCATATCAAACTTCGAATCGACGTTCCCAGTTTTAAAGTTTTGTGCCATTACTTTCTTTCCAACCTGATATTTGGCTATTGACTTTGGACCAAATGGTTTCTCAGGAATTCTTGCCCAAGCTAAACTTTGCGATTTTGAGCATTTTCGGCCTAAATTGCGCTGTAACTTTCTTCAAATTCCGGGTAACTAAATTTGGATCAGATATCGGAGTCAGCGCGAAATTCTGCACAAGATAGGCTTGGTCCTACTCAAAACTTATACGAGCACAGAGTTGCGTGTTGCTATATATCAATCGATAGCGCAAAAAAGTCTCTACACACCCTGTAGAGAACACACCCCCCACCCCCGATGCATCTGTCGCAGAAATTTTAGCAGATTAAAACCAGAGCGAAAGCGCAGCAAATACTTTCTAGCCACCCTGTATAAGGGCAGACCAGGCAAAGTAAGTAAAACTTAGATGTCCCCTAGCGCTATCCCTTTAAAGATCTGTATATTTCGACTTTAGATGAAGGCATCGGCTTCCCGAAACGAGATGAACGAGCGGTTCGCTGCCATGGTATTAATGACACTATCTGGTCTAATTGCTGTATTTAGCTGGTCGCCACAAATATGCTAATCCTTGGTAAACAACTCGTTAGAGCGGCGACAAAGCTCTTTGTGTATCGCCCCCGTTCAACCTACCTGGCTTACTCAGTTTACGAGTTCATGCATTGCGCGCTTATTAGGTTGGTATTTGGCGTAACGTCATGTCGTGAAGTCCTAAGTTATCATAACTGTTTCAGTTGCATAATCATCACCTTCAACATGTCATATATCGACGTGAAAATAAGGAAGGAGCCGACCAGAGCCCAATTACCTAAGCCGCTGTTAACGGTAAGGGAAACTCAGCTATAGTTACATGAACTCGAGAGAGACATTTTCCATAGTTTTTTTATCCACATATCATGGCTCCCCGAAAGGCAAAAGAGCCAATGTATAATTCCATTATATCGATGGTTAAAATGTAATATAAATTTCTCGATCCCGAAGTGTTTTCCGTGTGAGCCTGAAGACTTCAACAACATAAAAAGTGCACAAAAGCATTGAGGTTACAAGACAGCTGCAATTTCAATCAGATTGGCTAGGGGGCAGGCGAACCACCGATAAATATAACTCAGCGGACAGGTGATTTCTTGGTACATTCAGACGCTTTCTCTTACAACAGTTTTCTTTTTTCTCTCCAGACGCTTTCTCTTGTTAGCAGACTCCAGATATTTATACTATTGATTGACCGTATTACTGGCGTCTCTATCAATGATGCCTATATTTTACTTTTTTATTCTAACCTCTCAAAACGCGATTTTCGCGACGACTGAAGAGACTCGTGAAATTTATCAAGTCAGAGCCGACAATTACGAGTTTCCGGAATACGCCTACAACTATTACTCCTCTGGCGACGATTCCCTGGTCTACTCGGCTGTCGACATGCCCAGACCGTGCGAAATCGGCGGCATTAGGGTTGACGAGGATGGCAATGTGCAGTACTACCAAGTGCCCGAGTTCCATGCCGGGTCGCACGATCGGATAGACGCGCGCATTGTTGGAAATTATCTGATTGTAAGTAATAGGCACTGCTAGCTTTTCCGACACTCTGTTTTCCTAAATTCATTACTCTCAAAAATTATTTTTCAAAAAGCCATTTTTCCAAAGGTAATTTTTTATAGAGCCCATTCTTCCTAAAATATCCGAGCAGAGGTGTGCCGTAAAACCATAAACCATGCAAAATTATGTACAGTAGCGGCCAAAAGTTTGTACCGACCTTGCCTCGCATTCTAAAATTTGCCCCAGAATCTCGGAGAAAGGCTCCAAAATTCTATTCTTTTGGGAATTATATCTTCTAGGGCTGTATTTTAGAATGCCAAAATCCCTATACAATTTGAAATTGTATTTGTCTTTAAAAGTGGATTCTTAAAGAGCGGGCAAAAAGAGGTTAGGTCAAAAGTTTGTACCGGCCATCTTTCAAAATTCGATAAAAGGCTAAATAATGTAGTTTAGGGTTCAATTCGGCTACTGACGGATGTTATTTGCCAGTATCTGCCGTTTTGCATTCAAAGAACAGCCCAAAAAACTCCAGAGAAATTTTTGAAAAATTCGATTTGAATATGGGAAATGTGGTTTTTCGACCGTAACATTCGAATATGCAATATTATTGTGACAGTTTAAAAGCCATCTGAAAGAGCATAGAAAAACACACCTTTCCATGGTATAAAGCCCTCGAGAAGATGGGGTTTCACTGGGTTACCCTTCGGTAAAGTTTGCCGGCGGCGGTTTTCATAGTAAATCGGTACTTTTCCGAGCCGATGGGCTTATTAAATGCGTAACTCCTCCGCCTCGGGGGATTGCCTGTTAAGATGTATATGAAAATGTGTTTTGGATGCTGTTCCGATCGTATATAGAAATTCAAATTAACTGCAGTTTTCAGCGATGGTCGAAAAACCACATTTCCCATATTAAAATCGAATTTTTTCAAAATTCCTCTGAGTTTTGGAAAAAGGCTCTGAAATATCCGTCGAATGAAAAACCAAACCTTTTTAACAAAGATGGGGACAAATTTGACCTCTTTTTTGTCCTTTAAAAAAATTTAAATGAAGGTTTTGGCTTAAAACACCCAAAATTAATCCCAAAAAAAACCCCAAGGTTAAACGCAAAACGGCCGCTCGTAATTTTAAAACTTGCTGCGTTTTATCAAACTTGTTCCCTAGTTTCATTCCTGGCGTTTGACTGTCAACAAAAAAAGGGTTAAAAGGGAAAAAACGAAAAAACAATTTTTAAAAATTTTAAAATTTTTGGTTTTAAAAACTTGAAATTGGGTTTCCCACCTAACAGTTTTCGGGACTAAATCATCTTGAGCTTCCATCTGGCACCCCGCGGAAAAAGCCCCTGGGCGGGAATGTGACCTTTGCCTTCATGGCTTTTTCCGGTTATTCGCCGGCGTGTGCAAAATCTGCAACGGAATATGTCTATTAACGTACGCTACATTGGAATCAATTTTGCAGCCCAATTTGGTTTTTGTCTTTCATTGACGCGTCATGAAAGATCGACGTAACGGGAATGGGTTGAATGTTGATGGCATCACTAAAATTGTTCTTTCTACCGATATCTAATCCTGCATGGACTCATATCGATCTAAAGATGAAGAACGGAATAAAATATTTTACAGCGCCACCCTAGCCATTTTCGGGGATAGCGTTTATCGGGTTGCTCAATACTTCACTCTCGTATATTCAATTGTGGTGTGCGTGCTACCGTTTGTGCCGATATGGATGATGTTTGGGACGAGTAAGTCCTCATCCCTTTAATAAGCCAGAAAATCAACTTAAGCTAGGTTAAAGTTTGTAGTTTAGGGCAAATAAAAGGCTTTCAGTGTTTCATATGATAAATCCGAGCCATTTTGCCGTTTTGAAAACATATTTGGAATCTGCGGAGTATTCTGCACAAGACTGGCCAGGTCCGGTCATGAAATCCCATGGAGAAGACTAAAAAGTTCGCGTTTAAGCTGGCTTGTCATGCCCGGAGTGCATAATCATCTCTCCTTACAATTAGTGCACGTTTTGGCCATATTAAAAACATGTTCAATTTTCAGTTATCGACGACGAACTACACTGTTGGGGTGGCTTCTGGTACGATCCGACCACCTTCGCCAACACCATCACCTTCTACCAAAACCCGGTCGCGCGTGTACTTTATGACCACATTAGCATCGCGGTGCTAATTATTGTCGCTGTCACCATGGCTCTCAACCTGGCCACGTTTTGGCGCTTCAAATATTGGGTAGGACCTACACCTTTCGAAAAGTGAATTTTAAGGGGATGGTGGAACCAGGGAATCGGTCTGCAGCGCACAACCCATCACTCGTAATGACAGTGGGCCACACCTTTACTTAATTTGGCAGTTAGAAACTCTAGTTGGGCTTCTCGAACCTGTCATTTTTCTTTGATCAGCTACTAGTCAGTTTAATCTACGACGTGTACGCATATGGGCGCAGTGACGTCGCTGTGAACGTCGCAAAGGCATATCGGTACCACGCGAGCGTGCTTGTTACCGGGTATTGTCCAAGCCTTAAGTACAATTGTTTGCAGGGTGCTCTTCGTTTACTATGGCTATAATTCTGGAGAAGTGCCAAGTTTGGACAAGAAGCAAGGAGCAGCCGCTGTCAATCCGAGCATGGCAATGACCAGCGCGGCAGCTCAGGAATAAACATTTTTAACGGCATGTTGTATCGAACGACACCCCCAAATTCATCTCATCTACTCTGTGTAGCTTAATGCTGATTTCTAGAGCTTTTTAGGTACACATAGGGTAACGGGGGAAATAACGGAGGGCACTCAAACTTTCTATATGATAAAAGTATTTCGAAATATGCTTTTTTTGGGCTGTGAAAAAAACTCTTAGTATATTTTTCGGTCCTCTATCGAATGGCATTTTCAAAATCTCGAAAATATTCAAAACGCCGAAAATTTCCCCCCCCCTGTTATCCTATGTGCTGCCCATGGATTTTGATCAATTTTTGTTTATTCGATAAAAAATTTCATTTACATTATTTCGGGCTGAAATTAATTTTCCTAGGGCAGTTTTCGACGTTTTATCGAATGACGTTTTCAAAATACCGAAAATTTCGAAAATTTCGAAAATTTGACTTCCCCCCCGTTATCCTATGTGCTGCCCATAGATTTTCCTCAATTTTTGTTTATTCAATAAAAAATTTCCATTACATTATTTTGGGCTCAAATTAATTCTCTTAGTATATTTTCGACGCCCCTATCGAATGGCACTCGCAAAATCCTCAGTAATTGCAAATTTCATAAAAGATATATGTGTACCGCTTTTTATATAGGACAGGGGTTTTATGATCTACAGAATCTTGCCCTGCCCTACCCCCTTGGAAGGGCGTCTTTTAGGGCCTCTAAAACGATTGGTTCCTGCTTTTTTCCAAACCTTGTCACCATTCTATAAATTTTAATCACGCTATTAAAAGTGTGGTTTTATTTTTATCTAATACTATTTGAATAGCGCATTCTAAAGTCATGTTCATGAATTCATTTGACCAGCCGTTGGCGCCAAGAAAATTCATCAAAAACTGAAATCAACCGAATTCGAGGGCGCGTAAAAAATATTTGGAAGGTGGAGCCGCAGGGATATTTTCAGCAATAAGTCTTTGTTATCAGTTGAATACTCTGTACGTATCTAACGGCGGACATAACCCCGTACAATAAAGAATACGCATCTGGGATATTCTCTTTCAAGGAATATACTCCCTCATCTCTTATCAAGTATACAATCAGAATCTCGCTCTGTTTTCTCTTATCAACGCAATCTATCGCTCCTCTTCGGCCTTGAGAGAGAGATAGAGAGATAGAGCGAGAGAATGCCTTGAGAGAGAGAGAGAGAGAGAGAGAGAGAGAGAGAGAGAGAGAGAGAGAGAGAGAGAGAGACAAAAAGAAGGTCAATTGGAGGAAGGGAAAGTTATGTGCTCCCGCCTAGATTCGGATAGACCGACAGATCAGTGTGGGCGATGGGGCGTCTGGCGTTCTTGTTGCTTCTTACTGGTTCTCTTTCTTCCGCCTTGATAGTATTCGTGGATTCTTCTAACTGCGTGCACCTCCGATGCCAATGGAGGGGAGAGGGAGAGCATTGCAAACCTTCACACAACCTCCGCGAAGCATACAAACGGGTAAGTAGAGAGGTTTTTTCGAGAATTTAGAGAGTTCAGATGTACATGTTATATCGTTGCATTATTACAGGATCGGTGTGGAGTAGCTTTGAAATTCGCTTACAAGGAGGAGACAGATGCGGACCTCATCTGGCGCATAAAGGTACGGGAAGCGTTGTGCGGCAAGCGGTGATGAGAGAGCGAAAATAATCTTAGCATAACATAACATAACATTTATCCTACCTTATATAATTTGGTCGCGTATTTTTGTGTGTGTGTGTGCGGATGTCACTTTCGAGGCTAGATTTGAGGGCCTTTCCGTGTATAAAACGCTCTAATTGGCCGTCAGTTTTGGTAATCGACCCTTTTGTTTCGGCTGGCGTTCCCAGAATTACGATAAAATACAAGTTAACAAAATTAAAGCCGGTTTTATTCATTTTTGGGGGTACCTGAGGACTAATTAGCATAACGCGAAAAATACAAATTTCCTCATTCTTGCGAATTGCGCGCGCGCGTGTGGTCCGGGGGGGGGGGAGGGTCCGAAGGACCCGAGCTATCGGAAAGTCGAATTTCTCAGGCAAAGACAGCATTCCAGCGCCCAAGGCCCGCGAAGCGGGTTTTGGGCGCTGGTTGATCATATGAAACAATAGAGATGACAAGAGCAATGCAATTGACTGAAACGAATGTATGACCTAGGGAAAGGGGGTGAATATCACACACAGAATCCACACAGGTGGGGGTGGACGAGGACCCGCAAGAGTCCTATATATACGATTTTCAGCGTGGATTTCCTGTAAATACGTTCACGATCGACGATGTCGCACTGGGTGCAGAGTGTGAAAAGAAGAAGCAACTGTGCTGCAACGTGGCGCGCGTTGAAGTCAACAAAAACTACAAGCACCTATGCTCAGTACAATCTATGCTCTATGACATCTGAAAGTCAACAGCGTCTTGACCTAATAACCGCGAATAAAATAATGATTATTTCATCTTAAAAGGAGGCAGTCAGACGGATGGAATCCACAACTCGAATACACGACTCAAGCGACGCGGACTCGATTCTTTTATCCTTCCTACGGAATCCTTTTTCATCGTTGCTAGGCATTTCCGATTCGACTTTGACGATCTTTGTCATTGCCGGACTGCGTAAAATATTTTATTTGGGTCCTAGATCAGTGCATGAGTACTGGGTGACATAGGTAGCCCCGCCGTTCTCAGTGTATTTCCAGAACATGCCATCATCCGAACATTGCAAGCTGATAATCGCCGTCTTGCCGTCTATTGGTACGGTAGCGATCATTGTATCAAACTAAATCAATTAATCCGTGCCGAAAAATCTGTCCATAATTCTTCGTTCCTGGCTATTATTATATAGAAGGTTTGCATCTTACGACAATGGTTGGCTCGTACTGATTTGAACTTGTGCAGACCAAATAAAACGTTGCGCAGCCATCCTCCATTACAAGTGTAGCTAAAACATTGTTTAGCTGTTGTCCCCTAAAAGGTTGAATGGGATGGAGAAATCCATACCATTATCGAAAGGGTGTGAGCCGTCCCAGCGGCGTGTTTCATTGAGCATGCTCTGAGTGCACAATGAGCATCCTAAATTGCGTACGCGATATCTGATTTTCCGAATACTGGTAGATGCCATTTTACCTGGCCTGTAATGGTTCGCCTTTCGGATTACGCAATAAAATAACCTTTAGCCGAAGTGCCGGTACTCGGCATCACGTCGCTAGAGGATGTCACAGTCGTTGGTCTGAACAAACAACCCTAAATTTATGCTGTGGTTGTGTCACAATTTTTATCTTGGCGCGTACGCAGGGGGTTAGGGATGTTGCGCCCTATCATTAAATCTAGTGCGTTAGCCCTGCTTCAAAACGAAAATACGACATCGCTACACCGCCACTTTTAAGACCAACCCCTTTACGCAAGCTCCATCTAAGTTTGGCACAGATAATATGAAGAATATAATCGGATAATAACACGTTTGCATCGCTTATTGCGGTTTCCAGATCCAGGTCTCGTATCTCTGGCTTTACTACTCCATTTGCAATTGCCACGTTTCCCAGCGATGAGAATTTTGCGATGATGTACAGGGTGTCCCAAAATTATCCGGACAAAGTTGCAAAGCGGTTTTTTCCTATTTTTTCCCTGTTTTTGCAGACCACAATTTAATTTCTATGAATCGTTGAAGTGTATTTAATAAGCTTAAAAAGAAAACTGCGCGTGAATCCGTCATATCTCTTCGGAATAAATTGGAGAAGTTCGAACCAAATTTCTCTCTCCTTGCAAACGCTGAAAATGCGCATGCTTTCCGATCCCATAAAAAACTTCAGCATGACCGGACGAACGAAGAAACCACAGGAAGAGTTTGGAAATGACTAGTCAACACTTTGGCCGGCCCAAAAACGCTAGGTTTACATCAGAAAAAAAAACAGCCAGCAAAAAAGTTGAAATCGAGGTACGCGCCGCCCCGGTTGCCTTGAAGGTTTTGCCCTAGAGGAACCCTAAAAACGCAATATGATTATTGCCAAAGATTAGAGGCATAAACTTTTGGCGGTAACGATGATGCACAAGCAATTTAAATTAAGCTAACTTTGATTTTTGAGGAGCTTGAGCACGAGCAAGCATCGAAACACCTTGCCCGGTAATGGGATGGAAATCGGTATTAAACCGAAAAATGACCATTAACATGTCGGAATCTTGGCGGGGTTAGGCCCGTTTTGCCAGAAAACGTCAATTCTTGCCCACAAAAACGTCTGAACACGTTTTGAAAGTTTACTGCAATTTTTATGTTATTTAAGAGACGAAAAATTTTAATATGCTTTTCGCTCGATTGTGAAGCTATTTTGCGTTCTCCAAGAATTTTTTTTTGCACGGCGCATCGAAAATACCTCAAAAAATATTATGAAATACAATGCGGAGGCCGAAAACAGCGGAAAAATTGAAAAAGTCAGTTTTCAGTTTTGTCCGGATAATTTTGGGACACCCTGTAAATTCTGCAATGCAGCGCTGTTGATCCACCATGAATGCTAGCTTTCACGCGAAACGCCTACAAAAGACCATATCTATTGTTCAGGTTGGCTTTTGGGAATTTGATTCTTGTTTGGTGTTTGGTCTGGATCCCAGCTTTCATGCGCAGATTTTTTTTGACCATTTATTAACTAAAGGCAAATACAAAAAGGTTGTACGTATCTCAGGAATGCACTCGTCTAGGAGAATCGCAAAATCAAAGTTTAATACGCTCAAGAAAATGCTAAAAACACTCGTTTCTTTTGTTCACCAGTCCTTATCGAAGCGGATCACCAATCAAAAGGGAAATTCGAAAATATGTATGTAAAAGCCATGCAAAAAGGGCCAATCACAATAAAACACAATTTAAAATGCACTTTAATAAAGCCACGGTCGGGTACCCATGGGGAAATCCTAGAATGAAGAACAAGGGGTTATCACATGGCTTTCGAAGTATCTTACAAGGTTTTTATGGGCTCAAAAGAATTCCATTTCTCGGTTTTTCATCGAGCTTGCCTTCCTCAGCGTTGTGGACATTGGAGTTGGAGAGTTTCTTCGAAGGTTTACGACTAAAAAACCCTTGTAAATTTTCTAGTATTTATTTATTTCTCTTTTATTTTTTAAATTTCTTTTTGGGAAGTATGGAGCATCAGTGTAATTGAAAAATGGGTTTTAAATGGCGTCTTGTTGCTTTTCTAGCTCAAGAATTAAATTGCCGTCGCTCAGTAGAGTTTCTAGCCCTAAATACATGCAATAACGGTCTCATTTTGATCAATTTTAAGGGCTAACGTACCTATTCTCCGTCTCCTCATCCTCATCCTCCCAGGAGACGTGGATTCCAATGCAGATGATCCCAGAAATTATCATCCCGACCGCACCGACGATGAACATCACCTGGTAGCTGTTGGTAGCATCGCGAACCCAACCTGAAAGTGTTAAATTAAATGTTATTTTCCATAAAGCCTTTTTAGAACATGATTGATTTAAAGTCTTTTAAGAACATTAAGTCATTTAAAAAGCAGGATTGTAATTGCTGGTTCATATCCGATTTTCATGAAAACGCCCAGTTGGATTCCACCAATTCGAAAACATACCAACTAACGCCGGTCCAATGAGATTCCCGATACCCTGGGTCATCGACAAGAATCCGTATCCATTCTGGAAATCCGAGACGAACATCAGCTCACAGAGCAACACCGAGCCGAGTACGTAGTTAGAAGCGATGAAGAAGCCGTATAGCCAAGAAATGGCCTGAAAAGCATGTATCGGGTTTAGTTATACCCCTTTCTCACTCTCTGTCTCTCACGCTCTCTCTCACATTCTCTCTGTCGCTCTCTCTCTCACCCTCAATCTCGTTCTCCCTCTCTCTCTTACCAGCATAAATCTGTAATCCTGAGCGATCGTTGACAGCAGAAGGCACACACCGCACAACGAAATCATCACACCGTAAACAAGGAATAGATGCTAAATAATACTGTATTTTCAAGTAACTCTCTATTATGTAATCAATTTCATAGATATAGCTGCTAAGAATTACTCACCTCCTTAATCCAGCCCCGATCACTCAAAAACCCGCAGAAGAACATTGAAATCAGGTTGAACCCTCCGATACCGGCCACGAGACTTGAAGCCTAGAAAGCCCTTTTTACCATGAAGGAAATTTTTTGTACCTGGCTGAGCGGAACTCCAAGATGTTCATCAACAAACTCGGGGAAGTTGACGTATGGGATATCATAGAACATGTAGAGCAGAAAGATCGAAAAGAGGTAGGCGGAGAAGCGCCAGTCCGTGGCGAGGCGCCAGTACTCCTTGGCCGTGTCGGTGATCGTGGTTTTCATCTGAATGTAACAATTTTATTCTTTTCGAAAGCCTAAGGAATAGAAATTGTAAAATTATATTTATTCGATTTTAGATGCCCCCTACCTGTTTCAAGTGCAACACGTCCTTCAGCGTCTTCTTCTTCTTCTTTTTCACAAAAAGCGTAGGAGCCGATGGTACTTTTGAGCGAAGACCCCGGAATGAATCTCGGAGTGCCATATACCTAAGCAAGAAAAACGGTCGTAGGCCCTGAAGCCGTTATCCACTACCTTAAACCAGTTGCGTTACTAGCCGGGACACGAGAGTGTGCCACCATGGATGTGCGGATGCCACGCGCCGTCTGGTTCAACTGGCCTGGCATTCCTAAATTTGGGCGCTTTAACAGCTGAAAGCAGAAATCAAAACTGTTCACTTTGAAACTTACCAGCTCCCTGTCGATCCCACTTCATCACGATTCCGCTATCGACGTTGACAATTTTCGCGGGAGCATTTGATGGTTGGACAATGGAGAGTTCACGAGGTTGACTCGACTAAATTAAAGCTTTTTAAGGCTCGTTCTCTCTTCCTCTCGCTCTTTCTCGCTTTTTAACTCTCGCTGGCTCTTTCTCGCTGTCCTTCTGTCTGTCTGTCTGTCTCTCTCTCTCTCTATCTCTCTATCTCACTTGTACCCACCTGCTTCGTCAAAATGTGATCCGACAACTCTGAACTCGATGAATCCCCATCATTCGACAGCGCCGAATCACTGCTGGAGCCAGATGAGGGTCCGAGTTCTGTCATTGCGCTGAAATTTCAAATGATCAAGTGACTTTATTTTCTCAAGAATTATTACGATGCTTTAACTAATCACGCGTTCCTCTTACCCCATATGTATCTCCATCTGATCAAGCGCATCCATCGACATGCTATGATTAGAGTACATTCGGGTTCTGCTCTTGGACGTTATGGTATTGTAGGGAGAGGTTGAGGTCTGAAGAAAATCTGGTATCTCAGGATAAGGACGAAAATTACCTGCAGATCTAGATGATCAAGCTTTGCCGTCAAAATCTCATCTTCTGGAAGCGGGGGAAGGTCCAGTTTGGGGACTGGATTCCGGAATAGCCCGAAAGATTTGGATCGGGTGACGTTGTCCTGGAGGTTGAGGACCGCTTGGCGGATGGACTAAAATAGTTATAGTTCATCTTAACACATAAAAGTAAGGTATGATACGTTAAATTTACGTTCTGACGGCGTACGCGAGGAAGTACACGTGTAATAAAGTACCACCTACCTGGATAGAATTTGATGGTTCGATCTTCTGTAAGAATTCATCAGCATACACCGGAATCACCGGCATACTTCTTGAGAGTCTTGGTCGTTCCTGGACAGCTTCTCGGACCTAGGAAAATTGGTTTGAATCGACTTCTACGTGTTTCACAATTGCGACATCAAAAATTAGCAACTTTGAGGTATCTCACCGGTAGCAAAGTATTGAACCCAGCGAGATCGGCATTCCAGACGCTCTCCCGGTCCTCCTTCATCTTGTCGAGTTTCCGTAAAAATTTGTTCCGTTTGTACTCCGTGGTCTCGTTCGGCCACTCAACATCGCGCATCCAAATTCCGAGGAGCACGAGGAACAGGAAGGTGATACCGTAGAGGAGGATGGCCCACCAGAAGTCGTAGTGGGCGAGGACCTGAAAATGTCCAAAAATACCGTAAGCTTCAGAGAGCTCGTGAAAGCTGGAGAGAGCGAGAGAAAGAGAGAGAGAGAGGGTGAGAGAGTGAGAGAGAGGTAACTCACTTTTTCAATAATCCATGGAAACACCAGCGTCCCAGCTCCAGATCCACTAACAGCTAAGGCTGTAGCCAACCCGCGATGCTTCTCAAAGTAGTACGTAACGATGACGATTCCAGAGTTGTAGCAAAAACATAGACCCATTCCTGAGCCAAGCGATAAGCGACGTGATTTAACCTTACCGGTAACAATCCCAAAGAAAAAGCCAAAAAACCAGATGTTGTTCGGGCCGGCCCACGCTATTATTGTGCCGCCACCGGCGAGAAGACCGCCCAGAATCGTGGTGGCGCTATAACAACACATTGAATGGTCATAATTTTCACTTACCGGCAATCATAAATGTCAGTTAACGTTCCAGCGATGGGTCCTCCAAGTAGGGGAATTGCTAGGTAGAAGGAAGCTACCACAGAGGCGCCAAGACGAGCCGAGTCGAAGGTCTAAAATAGAGTGGCGCTTATTCAAATCAGATTTGAATAAGATTCAAATTGTTCAAATCAAGCCGATTTGATTTGAATTGGAGCCGATCAAATCAAATCAAATCGATTTGATTTGAGTTCCACCAGTTCAAATCAAATCCAGCCGATTTGAATAATTTGAATAAGACCTCATAGAAATGAACCCAACGCAACTCGTAATTCGTGCACCGCTCTTTCCCTATAATCTCTTAGCATTGTTCCAGCGTCCTAGTTAACGATGCCTTATACATTTCCTATTGTTTTTACCCGTTAGCTTTCCCAAAGAAAAACCATAGCGCAGGCTAAATCTGACAAATAAAACCGTCGGGATCAATTTTATATAAATGTCATCAAACTCCCCATGAATTATTGTAAAGGACACCTAAATGTGCAGAAACGGCGCTACCAAAAACCCTCCGAACCGCCGATTTTCAATTTGCATCCCTGATAAGCCTGTTGTTCAAATCCCAAATCAAATCGATTTGATTTGAGTTGGCCAGCCCCTAATTCAAATCAAATCGATTTGATTTGAAGTTGGATTTTTTCGCACTCAAATTTGCTAATTCAAATCAAATCAATTTGAAGCCGATTTGATTTGAATAAGCGCCACTCTAGTCTAAAAATGTGATTGGTATAATTAATTTTGATTGGTATAATTGGTATGATTTGAAAACTAGTAGAAGAGACAGTCAGGCTTCTTACCTCTTGCATCGCCGGATAAATCATTCCAAACGAGAAGCTCAGCCCATCGCAGATGAAATGGATGAAGAATGAGATCAGCACGATGACTAAAATTTTCAACTTTCTTTGATTTTTCCACATATACACCTTCTACGTAAGAATAAACTGGGCGGTTTTACAGTATTATCGGGTCCTTTAGAGCTGGAAAACTTACCCCATCCAAACCCTCCATCCAGGGCTAGCGGCTGACAATCGCTGGATGACGTCGAGGTGGACGCGGTTTCTACTAAAATAGGCAATTGAAAACCGTGGTTATGAACTACCGTCATCTGCCGGGCCTTCATATTGCACCAAGGCTTGTCGCTCTTCAAAGCCATCTTCCGGTCGATAGATCTGGAACAATTATCGTAATTAATTTAACGTATAGCAAACTAGAAACTATGCTTTAGGCGTTTCGAGCCTACCGGTACCACAATTTGAGAATTGCGAGGCTAAAGAATCGCACTTAAGAAGTGCTTTTTGCTTATGTTATTGTTTTTAGAGCCCCTGAACAAAGCACATAGTTTTTTTTTCAGACTTTTCCACGCTTGAAGCTATCGTTATCCAAGGTGAATTAGGTAAAGCTCGATATCGTTAATATCGCGAAGTGCGAAAAATCCGTTCATACCTTCTTATTGTCGACCCAGTCCTTCACATCTCCATCGGTGGTGAACCTAGTCTTCTTAACTCCGCTCGCTCTCCTGTTGTTTATTATTGCGGCGTTCTCCATCTGAAGCTAAACATCGTCGTAGCGGGTTTGGGGAAATTGAAACGCGGTCAAGTCCTTACCCCCGTGAACGACCCGTCGTCACTTTTCCACTAGTAATTTGACACCGACTTTTCGTTCTTTTGCCTGCTTTTTCCGTTTGCTACTTTTCCGCGGTTAGGTATTTGTTTTATTCAACGAAGTGTCATTAAAGCCGTTTTTAAAGTCATTTAACTATTTCGGAGATACCGAAATCGTTATTTTGATATACTTTAATTAATTCTAATTTAATGGCCTTGCTTTTTAAATTGAAAAACGCCTCAAAAAATTGTACTAACTGAGTTTGCAAGCTTTTAAGTTCAAAAAACTTTTTGATGATTCCCTGGGGATCATCTACGTGTCATATTAAATTTTTATATATGTTGAACCAGTGGAAAAAGCCCGCTTCGCGGCCGTTTTCCACTGGACCGCGTCCAGGAACGATGAATTCCAATACCTTCTTTTTTGCCTGACAATGTGTGCCTTGTGAGGCGCAAGAATTTGAGTCAAGAAGCCATTCTCTGGCCTGCGGCGCCAGAGCCTTGGCCAAAGACCTTTTCTTTGGCCTGCGGCGCTAGAGCGAGAGCCAGGCCTAAACCTCGCGCTAGAACCTTTTTGCCTGCGGCGCTAGGTACTGGTTTTTCTCCAAGATTTGGCCTGCGGCGCAAGAACCTAGATCAAGGACCCATTAATGGCCTGCGGCGCGAGAGCCTGGACCAAGGACCTCTTCTTTGGCCTCTGGCGCTAGAGCGAGGGTCAGGCCGAAACCTCGTACACCGAGAGCCTAGAAATATGTTTTGTTGCTGAACTACCAAAAAGCAAAAAATAAAGTTCTCCCAGGATCCGAACTCACGACCATGCGCATGGTAGACCGGGCGCAAATCCACTACACCATGGGACAGATGCGAAGATGCGGCGTGAAAGCCCTCTTCTGTTCCAGGGAATACGGTGCGGGGGAAGGCAAAGAAAGGCCGACCCAATGATCCCGGAGGGAGGCCTACTGGTCCCTTTACAAAATTTGATTTTTGAGTCTGAATATGCGGAAAATTTGTAAGGATAATAAGATGCGCGTGATCCCCACTATCGAATACATAAGTTGTCCAAATTCCAGCCCGAAATTCCATCTGGGTCCCGAGTTTTGGCCCGGACACCACGGCACTTCGGCCATTTTGTTAAGGAATTTTTAGAAAAATGCTCATAAAAACTTTATTTTACAAAATCTGGCAAACGCAAAATTATATATCGGGAGAATTCAATTTCCAATCCGCCCTCCAAAAATTAAAGCTGAATTCCATTTGGATCGCGAGATATCCTCTGTACAAACCTTTTTTCGACCAAAATGTTAAGGGTTTTTCACTATTTTGCTTGTAAGATCGTTAAATGAAGGAATTTCGAAAAACAAAAAATGCTTATAAAGAGGATGTGTGTCTCCACTTCCATGCCAAAAATCAGCCGGGAATTCGGCCTGACGGCCGAGAAATCGTCGCACAGAAAACAGACATACTTTTCTCGCTTATAGGATAGGATAACCTAAAAAACTGCATTTCCTGCAAAATCTTTAATCGTCTAGGTTTCATATCCGGATCCATCATTTTCACACTATCCCCAATATCACCCCAACCTCCAAAAAAGCATTCGGATGATCGAATCATCACTCTATCTCACTCTCCGTCATCCCACTTTTTCGATTCGCTTTATCTAGTGGAGCGCCCCGGAAAATCGCCATAAATTTGTGTGTGGCTAGCCAGACTGGTGGAGCGCTGGGTGAAGGGGTCTAGCCTTTTTTCGAAAAAAGAATTCCTTGGATGGGGTGGCTTCACTCTATTTGTTTTTGCCTGGCCCTTCCCCCCATTTCCGGCCGCAGGTAGCCCCAATCAAATATGGGATATGTGGCCGATGCTGGTAAATATGAAAAAGCTAGTCGTGAAATTTTCGGAACGTCAAGCCAACTAAATTTTCAGTTTCAGCTGTGTGGAAATAACTTAAGCTATATTTTAAATACTGTATTTTTTTCTGTATAGTGTTAAATTCATAAAACTCAAATCAACTCGCCTTTCTCTTGGCGGTCGCTGGCGAGCTGGCGACGTTTTTTCATAACCAAACGGGTTGCGTTTAGCTGTATAGCTCCCCAACTCCTGAAAAGGCTCATAAATTAATTATGCCAAACTCCGGACAAAAATTAATTGGAGAAACGTAACGGTAAAAGTCTGAAATTCGGAAACTGTGGATTCAATGGAGCCGTTGAAACCAAGTTCCTGAAGCCAAAAACGTCTGAAATTCGCCAGCAGAAAAAGAAAATTGAAGAATAAGGAGACAGATAGACTTCCTGAAGTCCATATCTTATTTTTCGAGTAGACGAAGAATAAGTGAAGACGTGAGGATGTTCCGGGTCAACAGTAAATACCGAACTAGAGAAAGAAGGGGCTTCCTTCCGGTCGCCGAATTGGCTGCCGGATTAGTCACCTAATAACCTAAGTGCCGCAGGGCTTATAAGTCAGTTGGTGTGTGATTAATAGTCTAGTAAAGTACGGCCGGCTAGAGTATGGTGAAGTTTTATAAAAAGTTTTTTTCACATCATGAGTGCGAAATAGAACTCGAAAAAGCGGAGGCACATTAATTGGAAGTGGTTTTCTAGGGACAAATCTTGATAAATCTTCCTAGTTGTACGGTTTATCTAAAAGTTCACCTAAACGTCTAGAAAAATTTTTGGAGCTTCAAGTGAAAATCAAGCGCATGGTCAGCTGGTTGCCAACCTGCCGGCGAAACCCAACTTTTCCATCTTGATGTCACAAAACGCGTCTCCCCCTCTGGGGGACACAATTGTAATCAATCATTTCACACTCTCCGCCCACGCATCGATTCTATAGCCCTTCAACACCCCCCGAAATGGGGGAATTGTTTATTGTTTGCGGGGAGTTTGTGGTGGGGCGATAAGTGATTTTCGGGCGTTCAGAAACAATATCGCCTTGTATTTCTAGAATTTTCGAGCAAATTCAGGCAAACTTTACTAACGGAAAATGGGCAAAGAATCATAATAGACCCGCATTAAATAGCTATAAATTTGATAAGCCACCTTAAAAAGTGAGCTTTTAAAGCGCAGAATCGATATCTTAAGGAGGCAATAAGCGTTTTAGTCGCCGTCCAGTTGATACAAAGTAAGCTTTCGTGATATCCAGCAGGAAATAGAAAGGCTCGAAACGGTGGAAAAACGGCATGACATACCTTTGAAGAGAAGAAAAAGGAAAGTAGGGCGTAAGACTACACCCAAAAACCCATTTTGACGACACGGAACCTGTTTAGCCATTCTCCCCGTTCACATTAGCCATTCATCATTCCCAGATGCCAGTGCTAATTATTCATAAGGTCATCCGGGCCGTCGGTGGCACCTAAAGGGTATGGGAAGGGGATCTGTAGCACGAAATAGGCCGGAGCTAATGGAATATGCGGAAAAAAATTTGCACCATACAAAAAAGGCTCCGGAAGATTTTCGAAAAATTGTGCAAATCGCCAAAAACATCGAAAAACTGTCGAAGGGCTCTTTCATGCCAAAAAAATCGACGAGAAAAATGCCAATAAATGCCGCAAAATTGCTGAAGGTACGTATTATATCGAAAAGCTTTGGAAAACCATAAAAAAACTATGGCGTGGACCTCATGAAGGTCACAAAACTACAACTAATCTCGAAAAAGTGGAAAATTCCCAAAACGCCAAAAAATCGGCGAAAAAGGCCGTTTCGAAGGCTTTACGCGCAACTATGAGAACCAGGAACTGAAAACCAAAAAATCAAAACTTAAAGACCCTGAAAAGCATTATAATGAGCTTCCAAAGATCAATACGAGCCAGGCGCATGTTTGGGGGTGGGCGGTTTTTGGAATGTGTTATGGAAGGGGATCGTTGAACAGACACACAGCCATGACGATGAATGGGAATGCAATGGCCAGCACTCGCACACACCCCCAAAAACTACCGTCTGCCCAATTTGAGCTTTCCTCTCGTCTATTACTCCCACTTTTTGGGGTCTATCATCCTCGGCATGCTTTTTTGGTGGCGGTGAGGTAAATGCCCTCTGCCCTTTGCCCTGTCCCAGATGGCACTTTGGGCCGGGGGTTGCGTAATGTTGCGAAAATCCGTGACTCGCTGGGAAAGTGGGCCCCGCTAGGTGTTTGAATTGGAGTTTTGGAGGGGGAAGACTTGATGCAATACCGATATTCCGCTCCCGTTGACGAAAAAGTCAGTTGAAGAGCTAACCTTCTGGAAAAAGATTAAAGATTGCTTTTTCACAAATTAATCAAACATGCTTTTTTGATTAACTTCATTTTTTGATTAATTAAACACAAAAATGTTTAGATTTTTTGTGGCAGGATTCAATGCAAAAAATCGGCTATGGAAATACGATAAAAGCAAAGAATTTGATGATTCTTGGTTTATCTGAAAGGTCAACAGGTGAAAATGTGAAAAAATGGATGGAGAACGAAAGCTCTTCAATATCCGGCAGCAGAAATTTCTCTCAACCGATGCATTCGGTCACGACATATGGCAGTAAAAGTCGGTTTTTCTTGGTTCCCAATCGCTACGGCGATCGTGCCATGCGTACCGTCAGTAGAGATAGGTCGCACAGCGAAAAAGCAAGGTTTGAAATGTGTTGAAATGAATAGCTTCTTTCAAATATAACGCGGAAAGGGCCGTTCCCCCGATTCTTAAAAAACCGGATACAAGGTTGGAAGCAGAAAATCCGAAAAGACCCTCAAATTATATTTCCATCCCCCGTTAGAAACCATTTTTAAAAAATAATTATACAGAAGAAGTGGTAGGTCACAGATATATGGACGATATTCTTATTCTATATAAAAATGGCTTCAATATACAAAATTTACTAAGTAAAATATACCCTAAAGAACTTACACTAGAACAAACTAATCAGACACCACAATCAGGTAATTTCTTAGACCTTAGAATCTACATTGAAAACAATAAAGCACAATCGGAATTATACAATAAAGTAGACGATTATCAATTCAGTGTTACACGCATGCCTAACTACTCTTCTAACATCTCATACTCTATCAAACATGGCTGCGTGGAAGGGAAATCATCAGAAAGCAGAAAATGTACTAGTCTAGATACATGTATAAACATTTACAAAATTAATTACCCACTTAATTAAAAACGGTACCCCCGTAAAATTTTACTAAATTTATGCAGTAAAGCTATGAAAAAACACCCAGGGCTCAGCCTAAAATACGAGACTAGCGATAAAAACTTGATTCACAAATTAAAACTAACACCTATAACGCTTTGATAAACCTTTTCTTTCCTTCTCATACTTTAATAGCTCCATTTTATTATACTTTCACCTTTTCTTCAATTCTTTTCCCTTTCAATTAGTTATTCTTACCAAACAACCCATCCATTCGGTTACGTTAGCCTACACACCCACCCTATCGACACAGCCTTTTCACGGCCGTTCGTGCTAATAGAGCCCACATGATTCCGCGGTGTTCGTGAGTAGGCTGGCGGATAGTGCGCCAGACGGCGGGGCGCAGACACACAGGGGAGGGGTGGGGCGCGGAATAGGCGGCGAAAGAGTGAGACTAGGCTATAGGCCACGGGGGAAGAGAACAGGGGGCGGGGCCAGAGCGCAGATTCTCCCTTCCCCTGTATGCCTGCCATCCTGTCCCGGTCAAACGAACACAACTGGTAAAGGGCGGAATGCTGTGGAGCCATCTTCTAAATCAAAGAGAATTTCAGAGGAAGTGAAACAAATCCTACTAAAACGCATCCAAATACTAATTTCAAATTAAACTTAAAAATACCATACTTTATACCAAAAAAATTTAACCTTTTGTACTAGAAAACATCAGGGATCCAGCTGAGAGACCCACCCTGATGTTAAACTAGCCTGTCTTGGATAAGGGTCGAAACAGGCAACTATTTTTACCTTATTTCTTTTAGCTCTTCTTAGAGCAACCCGCCATTCCCTTGTGGTTTGGTTCACACGGCTTTGCCGTTCGCTCGCTTGCGAGTTCACACCCTTCGGGGTTCCGCAGGCTTCGGCCTGTTAAGACTCCCACTGTTCGCAGTGTGGAGTTTCCTTTCATCTTTTACTTCTCATATAATACTTTTCTTTCTTTATTTTCTTGAAGTTCTGATTTTTTATAGAACGGTGCAAAATGGGTGGTAGATAGTAAGGCAGTAGTACTAATGCCGAGTTATAGCGGTAGGTGGCCCGAGGAAACGGTTTATTACTTTGTTTGGAGATAAGGTCACAGACAGCTGGCCCCGAAGCGAAGAAATCAGAAATTTACATAAAATAAAGCAGCCAAGCCATGGCTAAAGCCAAGAGACCCCCATTAGAACTTTCCAAAAAAATTTCGGACTCTCGCTGGTTGAGAAACGGTAAGCAGCAATGTGTTAACGACAGTCAGAGCTATGAAGCATTACCATAACTATTTTGGCTTACTGACAACTTGAGCCGATTACGACATGAAACGCAAAATTTCTTGAAAAGGTATCAACATATCCAGTTTAGTGACATAGTATTACCCTTTCCGAAGGGTTGTTTACAGATCTGGTGCGGGTCCTCCTTGCCCTTCATCAAGTATTCCAGCCCAATCGCCGCTCTCTTTCGACTCGTTAACGTGTCGAAATAGATATACACCTCGGAATGCTCCGGAAATCCCTAGAATCGCATCCTGTCAACAACCCGCCTCGAGCCAGCCAGGGGCCGCCCTGGCTAATGGATTTTTGAAGCTGGGCTGTGGAATTGGAGGCTTGGGACGAAGACCGGCTGGGGAAATTTTCGAACGGGTCTTTGAAATCATAAACGAAGAACAACAACAACTGGAGTAGATAAACAGAATTTTAACGGATCCTAAAATGCCTAATTTTGGGATTTTTGGCCTATCAGCGAACAAGGCCTTGTCGAAAGATTCTAAGTTTGCAGAGGCCAACGAAAAACCAGAAGGTACGAAATATGGCTAAAATTTTCTGAAAAATCCGGTATGCTTTAATAATAATTCCTGGTAGATGGATGGATTAATAATAATTCCTGGTAGATAAACAAAGCAACCTTTTGAAAAATTTTAATTTATCGGGATTTACGTGAAAATATGCAAAATCAGCGATTTCGAACCATCCTCTTATTCAAAACTAGCTAATTTCTCCTCAAAAAGTTGAAGATAGAAACCTATAATAATAATAAGATAGAAACCTTTCAGTTTAAATTTAAACTCAGGAATTAGCCAATTTTTCTCGAAATATATTTTGCAAGAAAAAAACGTAAAAAAAAAAAATGCATTGGAGGGAAAAGGAAAAAATTTAAAATTTAAAATGTAAAATGATAATTTTTAGGAACGAGGTCCTACAAAGTCTTGAAAATGTGAAAATTTGCAATGCTTTGCAATTCTGATGTAATCTTTTTTAAATAGAACGCAAATATCATAAAAAATAAGATTTCGACCAAATCAAAATTTCTAGTTAAGATCCAGGTACGTAATCCAGGTAAACATTCCCAGGGATCTGTTCTTGGGTGCGTGAGTCGTGGGAAGCTTCTAGACTGGTCTCGACGAGAGAGCACGTAAGAGCAAGAGACCCCAGACGGAGATGATGAAAATGAGAAAGAGGCCCAGCAGAGGGCCCAATTTCGACGACCCGAGAGCGGAACGGCCCCGAAATCGATTGGCTAGAGGGGAGACCCGTCTCTCTAGAGTCCTTTCCCAAACCTCTTCCTCCCCCCCATCCATCCTAAACACGGCTTTTAGGCATGAGCAGAGGGCCACATAACCCAAACAACCCGAAAATCCATCCTGTGGGCAGCAACAACATGATATACTAAAAGCTTTTGGATTCGATCGAGGCACGTATTTTTAATTTTCAAGGGGGGTTTAACGTGCTTTGGAAAGCGAAAACAAAGTTGAAATGATTACCTGCAACGACCCAACCCATTTTGGTTTTTCGCAATGCTCCGAAAGCGCTCGCTTGTGCCCTTACAGAGTTTTAAAGGGACGGGCAAACTTATTTTTCCACAAAAAAGAGGCCAAATCCGCAGAGAATCGATATCAATGCCTTTCCGCTTCCTTTAAATGTGCCAACGGTCACAACTATACTCTGCCATACCCCAGGGAGTATACCCCCCGTGGGGGTACAAAAGGGGTACGAGGTGGGGGTACAAAGGGGTACTAAGGGGGTACGGGTGGGGCATGGGTACCCCCCTCCCCCCAGCAGCACAGCAAATTTTTCTCTAGCGACCTCCCACATATACCACATGTCGGTGGATCGCAAAAATACAACAAGAAATGACGAAGTCAGCTGGAATTGTATCAAGGCAGTTAATAAAATACCAAATTTGAACTAAACATTTTTTAAGTTGAAAGTTTATCGGCGGACCAATCTTTTTGAAATAAACCCAGAAACCCCTGGTAACGTTATAGTAAGAGTTTCAATAATGTTTTTAGTAAAATTCAGACATGTTTTAAGTGGAAAAAAAGAAACAAAAATTTAAAAAATGTTTACTTTAAGTTTCGTATTTTATTAACTGCCTTGGTGAAATTCCGGCGGACTTCGTCATTTCTTCCTGAATTTTTTGCGAGCCACCGATATGTGGTATGTGTGAGGTAACTGAAAAAATCTGTTGGGTTGCTGGGGGTGTAGGGGTGGGGTACCCTTCGTACCCCACCGTACCCCCCTGTACCCCACCTCGTACCCCTTTTGTACCCCCATGGGGGGTATACCCCTGGGGTATGGCAGAGTATAGTCACAACTGCGTGCCGCGTCAAATCGCACCTGGAAGTCGCTGCTTCTTGGTGCACTTCGTAGCTGTCGAGCGGTGATGGACGCTAGGTAACGAATCCGATTCTTACCATGCACTTTAAACAAGAATTTGGTTCCATTAAGAAGTATATTAAGCCTGAAAATGCATGAAAACGATAGCTTAAAGTGGCAAAACTTATCAAAACATGGACGATCCGAAACGAATTCACGATCAGTTAAAATTCACGTTTTAACGGTACGGAATATCCCAGAATTTGCCAAGAGGGTCTGCCCTACATGCGTGCTTTTGTGTAGCAAAACTACACACTATCCTGACCATCTAAGAAAACCAACATGCTTTATAGATCGTGATTTAGCCGGTGTCGCCTCCATTGACCATCGGCTGTTTGTCTATTTGCATTAGGGCTTATTCAGTACCATGTTCAAAAATTGGGCGAATGTCTGTTGATTCGAGTGGGGAGAATACACGAATCGCGAAAGTTTTTATGAGACTTTTGACCAGCGATGCTCAGGAAGTGCCGCCAATATTCCAGAAAATGAAATCCGGTTACTGTAGAAAATACGGTTAAAACAGATAACAAGGGGAGGAAAGAGGTAAGTCATTCTGTTCTTTCCCTGCCTCCTTTCCAATAAAAGGGATTATTACATTTTTTTTTGCAAATTCCTCGAGGAACCTCATTTGCGGCCAAATTACATTTTTTTCCGGGCATTCTTTTGCTCAATAATGGCAAAGGTCAAGAAGCCCTGGAAAGGGAAGCGCATCAAGCGATAAGGAAACATAAAAGGTTTGGTTTCTAGAATTCAGCCGAGAATATCTACCGAGGTAAGCCAAGAATTAGAAGACCGAAGAATGCCGATGCCACGAGTTACAAGCCCTCCTCCTTTTTGCATGGTAAAATTTTTCTGGTTACCTCATGACCAGGGGCAGCTGTGTGTTCCCAGTGGAGATGGCAAAAAAATGCGAGAGATGGAGGGCCAGAAAACGAGAGGAAATGGAAGTTGAAGTACGGACAACTCAAAAACGGAAATGGCCATTCCAGTTCGGGTTCTATGGGCAGGGGAAACCTCTTTCAGCGGAGTGCAGCTCCATATTGAGAAATGCATGGGGTATGGCGTTTTGGGGATGTAGGCAGTGGAAGACAACAAATACTGTAAAAACCTAATAAAATGGGAAAATTGTATCAATGGAATTTATTTATCATCTGTGGCGGTCACCGGACTCAAAAACTTCTTAATTTTGAAGGTGATTCGGTTAAAACGCGGGTCTCTAACAAATATCATTAATACGCTTAGGAAGCTCATTTTTACGCTGAAATTCTTGACTGATTTTTTATTTCTGACTTTTCAGTGCCTAAACGCGATAAATAGAGCAAAATAGCAGATTTCTATCAGCAAACTTTTTTTAAAAAGTGTTTATTCCCACAAAACATGATATGTATCAAGAAATTCAACACTGAAATTGCTCGATTATTATTGTGTTGGTCGGGGGACCTTGCGAGCACGGAGACCGCTCTGGTGGCATTGCATGATCTGGTCCCATTTGGCGAGGCAGGTCACCAGATCCTTCCGCAGGCTCTTCATGCCCCACAGCACGCGGGGGTTCTTCTGAAAATTGGATGTTGATGGCAGATGCGCAGATACGATTTTTGGCAGCATTCATGTTTGAGTCGACCAAATTTTTTGGCATTGATTGCAGCCCAGAAAATACTAGCACATTATGGAAGAATGGGGTCGGTAGATGGTGAAAAAACATATTCAGATAGATTTCTTAGGTATACAATTGATCTCTGCATGATTTAAGTTATATTTAAGCTAACCTGCGGAGTGCAGAGCATCATGCACTGCTCGCCGAGAGTGTGGATTCCCTTGGCGCGGCAGCACTCGGAGTTATCGTGCGTCTAAAAAATCAAAGTTATGCAAAGCTCGTCGACGCTATCTATAACGGAGTTGTTAAAAAGCATCTAATGGTTCCCGGAAGCGTCAAAATTTCGAATATAATACCCGAAAAACCGTTTGTTACCTGGGCAGCGCAGTGAACAACGGCCGGCAGGTACTTGTAAAGGCGGCAGCGAGCAGGCTGGATAGAATGCATCAACTAAAAAGTCAGGTTTTTAACCGAAATTGGTAAATAATGTTTTGAATTCGAAACCATTGCACTTAAAATTTGAAATTTGGAGTTTTTAAAATAAAAATTGCAAAAATTGACCGAAACACAGACAAGAAAGCGTGCGAACAACCCACGATCACGCGAGCCTCAATGGCATTCGTCTCGTACATGCAGGTTCCGCGGCACTCCGGCGGTACGAATCGCTCGCAACAGGTGCTGAAGACCTAAAAGTTGTAAATATTAAGACCAAAATGAAATATGCACTAAAGCGCCGTGGAATAAAATCAAAGTATCCCGAAAACATTGATTTTTCCTACCTGATCAGCCAATTTGCGCTCAATGCATGGCTTCCAGTTACTGGCAGCGGTTCCGCAGTCCTGAAAAAAGACAATTTCGTTTGCAAAGTGGTAAATAAGTGCTACCGTAGGCTCATCAAATTCGAATTCCTCTGCTGCCACCAATGCCACAAGGGCTAGTAGTAATAATCGAGACATCCGGAAAATCTGAAAAAAAACACAATTTTTTACGAAGTTTTGTCGAGGAAATCGAATAATAAAAAAGAGCTGTTGCGACAAGGAGGAACAAGTGAGTAAAGGCAAAAACCACCTGCTGTGCTAACCTTGGAAACATTCATGGCATCGTTAAGAAAAAAGGGAAAAGAAAGTGAAGGTGTGAGCAACAGTGAGTATAGAACAGCGAACCAGGAAGTGAACTTTCTGCGACATTTTCAGATGTTCTCAGGCTGAAAATGAACGTTCAATTGGAAAAACAACTGACTCGTGCACACTTAACCCTGCTCTGCTACTTAACCTCAATTAGAGTGAGGGAGCGGCAGGCCTCCTCAGGCTTTCTTGGGCCGAATTGCATTTCCGCGCCTGCCGACGCCTGGCGGAAGCCTAAGGATTTAGGCAGGCTTTTTATGCAATGCGTAAAACATGTTAATCTGGTTACTGCATCTAAAACCTTGGTAGCTTTGAGGCAATAACAAATTACTAGGATGCCGAAGGTGGGAAAACTATAGGCGAGATGTAAGGAGAAGGCAATTGCATCCCCCGCCGGTTCGAACCGACCCTTGGCTTTTGTGTATCCGCGTGCTATTAACGTATCGTGCCGTAAAGTTTGTCAAAAACAGTAACCTAACTTTGTAGAATATACTTGGACCCAATACAGCTGTTCAACTAAACTAAAAGAATTTCTTATTTGTTCGGCAAAACTTCGAATATTCTACGACTTTAAATAAAATTCCCAGAATAAGCCTGACTAATTAGAGGTCAGGCGTACGTTGCATAGCCCAGGCTCAGCCTAGGCGATGCGAATTAGAAAAGCCTGAGGAAGCCTAGGCAAGCCTAGGCTTTAGCCTAGGCCTCCCTCACTCTAACCTCAATGATCAATAACATTTGGGATTCCTTAAAATTTCCAGGTTTTTTATTAAAATACTACTCGCAAATTACCATGCGCGTTTACAACAATGATGTCAAATTTTAGAATAACAGTAAATCTCAGAAAAAACTAAAAGAATTTCTTTTAAAAGGGGAACTATAGACTCTCTTGACTATGGACTAATGGTTAATTGGGCGCAGTCGCGATACGCAACGCGCGCGCCACCGTGCTCCTCAATCAAAACTGCGTGATCGATTATACATAGTTGAAAGTACGTAGCTGATGATGCGCGTCGCGTATCGCGGGAAGCGGCAAATTTATCAGGTATTGCTAATGACAGCCAGCAATGAAAACTATAGATTAAATATAAAGCAGTTTTCTCGTAGATTCCCGCGGAGATCGTTGCATAAGTCTTGAAAACCAATAAAACGAGAGATAGTTAATAGGATACCGAAAAGCTAAACCCGCCTAGCCGTTTTCCCCGAATCCAAAGGCTGTCCGCTTTTTTCTCGATCGCCTAGGGGCACCGTCCAAGGAAGGGAGGGGATAATCGATGAGAAACAGGCTCAGGATCGGGCGCTGATTGCCGATCCAAAAGCCTCTTGGCGAGCGGAAGAAGGGGAAGAAGATTATGCTCCTTTTTCGGGTAGCGGAGAGAAAACTGGCGTTGGAGAAGAGGAGGGGAGGGGCAGCCTCCTGCTCTGTCTCGGCCATTTTCCGAAGCTGGTTTCCGCCACTTCCACGGATCGCTCAAGGCTATCACCCACGCCAACACCAGCACTGTCGTCTCACCCAACCATACCATGGGGAATTTTTGTGAACCTGGGAAGGGAAAATGGTGATTTTTTGAAGGATACTGTTGATTTAAAGGGACTGGCAAGGTAAGATTCATATCTCCATAGTACGAAATAGGCTAAGTATGGCGTGTCGCGGTAAAACCTTGATTTGTCACGTTAATAATTCTGTCACGACCTTTTGACGCAAGGCGCATAGAATTCTGTACGGTGGATAAAACGTCACACTAACGCAACACATCACTAACGCAACGCGACGAAACTCAGCCACAACGCAACGCAGTAGCCACGCAATGCAGCAAAGCGCATCATCCACTGCGCTACCTAAAAAATAATCGTTCTTCGCAGGGATGGTGATTTCAGGAGCCAGGTATCCAAGCTATAGCAGGTGCGAATCCGGCGCGGAACGTGTTCCTAGAAACCATAATTTTTTGGATGTCTATGATCATCCGCTACACGTGCGCATGCGTCTACGCCTACTGCAGCGAAAAGGCGAGAAAGTGTGCATGCCATCTGGAGGGCGGATCCGCATTGGGATTGCCGGAACATGGATTGTCGCAGCAATGGCAAAAACGCGGCCGTTTCCTATGGGTTCGAACGGGCCGGCAACGCGTAGCGTGCGTACCGTAGCTTCGCGCTAAAACTATCGTAAATCATGCAAAAAACGTGCCGCACTGCATATCGCGAATGTTGGACATGTTCGTGCCAAAGCCAAACCCTTTAAAGCGCACGTTCAGGGAGGGGCCGTATACTCTGTCCAACGTATACACCCTATGGACGTAACGACCGCGCGCACTGTCTGCCCGTGCTGTGACAGGCCATTCTCCTCCTTTGCGGGGTGGGGCGCCCTCGCCCCCTCGCCAGGTTGTAGCTGTGGCTGACTGGTATACATCCGCGCCTCCCGAGCGGGGGCCCGGGTTCGACCCCCGGCCGCGGCAAAAATCTTTGCTTTTTTTCCAAAAAAACTTCCCTGAAGGTGCCCTTTAACCAAAGGTGACACCCGTTTTCGAACCATGCTTTGGATTTGGGTTTCGCTTTCGACTTCAAAATGCTCGAAAAACCATACTTTATTGCTAATCTCAAAGCGCGCGGCACATCATCACATGTCAAAGGTATCAAGTGGAATCCAGTGGAAAGCATTAATAGGAGCCAACTGAAATGCTGAAAATTGAAGAAAAAAGAAAGTATCATATAGGAGACTTAACTGATAAAAAGAAGAAGATCAAACTTGTAATCGAGATGGGCTGAAATAGAGTAAAATGCTTTGGAACCGGGGTGGAATCGTCAATTATGAGAGACATTGGGGAAAATCGGAAATAGGAATAGCACAAGCTAGAAAAGTGTAACTGAATCGTGAAAGGAGGACGAGGTCATTTATCGATAATGGCGGTGGTAGTCATCCATGTAAGTGTAGTTTGGATAGCCCCTGAAATGGTGGCTTTGAAGGAGGTTTTTTTCAGGGTCAGACACGTCAAGAAAATGTAGGTATTTTTCTATTAAAGGGGCGGACAAGACAAAAATTACAATGGATGTTGTTTGCGATGGAATTACCATAAGTTTTGCCGCGCTCGCGTTGCGTGTCGCGAGCGCGGCAAAATTCATAGAAGATCTATAGCAAAAAAAAATCAATCGCAATACCTTCTACGTGCCTTTAATGAGTCAAAAAGTCCGAATTTTTGCAGACTTACGGTTTTATTCTGGCGTCATAGATATCCGTGACGAATGACGACATTTGGTGATCGATCGAATTTGGCTCGTGGACCACGCTAAAAAGGTTAACCCTTATTGTATGGCTCATAGCGGTTCTTTAGCTGGTATTTGGCAATGTTACGTAATTGTTAAGCTTGTAGTTTTATAAGCCAGGTGATTTTGGAAATTTATGAATTTAAAAAGGGCAGTTTTTCAGAATTATTTAGGGGGAAAAGCAAGTAATGGAAATGGGACCCCAAAGCTAATTATACTTACGATTGCTGTTCCTCAAATTGGGAACTAAAACGAGTCCTTGAATAAGATACGTAACTTAATACTTACTATTTCGGATAGGCGTGCATTTTATTGTAGAGTCTTCGAAGTGCGGTAGCCATCAGCACGATTGGGAAGGAAACGAGTAGGGAGATCAGCAACGACATCCAGGCGCCGTTCTGGAAAGGTTTATGCTTTGCAGATAGGTTAAGATAGCGGAGATCTTTCAGGAAAACGATATCTTTATTAAGATACGTTATGCATTAGTCTGCTCAAGCTAATAAACTTACGATAGGATCGATGGTATGTCCACAAAGTGCAGCTCTTGAATTTCGTGCAACATCCGAGATCGGTCCGCAGGAAGAGACATCGTTTTCGATCTAAAAGCATCTTTTATTTCATTGAGAGTTCTGTATCGTCTTGAACATTTTGCCTTAACATACCTGGAACCTGGTGTGCTCCACGTACTGCTCGAAGGTGTTGATCAACTGCCTGAGGACGTCACGGGCGGCCTGTTCAACGTGGGAGCGGACGTCCTAAAGAATAATTATTAGGTTTGGCTCAAACATCTTGGATTTTATTTTCCGGAGGTTTCGCCCCGTAATCTACCTGCGATAGTAGTGCTTGAGCGTGTTCCAGCTTCCCAATCAGCGATGAGACCGGAACTTGAAGCTCGTGAAGCCTAAGAAACGCGTAAATCGACGTTTTCGATCCATTTACCTTGTATCCAAGTCGGTCAAGTTTTTGTACAAGACTTCCAAACGACTCCTCAACGGCTGGGCGATCCGTTCGTCAATCTCCCGGACTTGCTCGATGATCTAAAAGTTCAAAATATACTGTTAATAACTTTTTGAACATACCGAACTGACAGCCTGTGGCCTTCCAGAGTGTTGAGCATCAGCATCACTCGTGAAGCTGTTGAGTTTGCTCATCAGATCCAAGGAGTCGATGGTTTGCTTGATCTGAAAAAATGGGAATCAGAGTTTTACGTCCATATGTAAGCTATCTATATACTGCAACTTATAAATCAGTTGGCCAACGAAATTCGTCGCGCGAAATACATAAAGCCTTTACAGTATGTTTTCCATACCTTGGCCAGCCCTTCAGAAGACAACTGTGTGATGTTGACGTCGGAAAGCGCTTGTAGCTCGGCGATCTCCTTTTGGCTGACAAAGGCTCCGATTGGCCGGTCGATTGGTAGCTGATCAAGAGCATTTCCTAGCTGTTCATCAAGTTGTTTCATGGCTTCTTGGTCGAATTTCTGAAAATATAATTTAGATTGGCTTAAAAAAACCTAAGGCCTAACTTCTAAAACGACTTACGTTCAGATCTGCCAGGTGGTACTTCTTGTCGAGGTCGAAGATCTGGTAGAAGGTCTCGTTCCTCTGGCAAGCTCGGATGACTTCGACCGGGCTTCGCTTGTCCAACATTTGGCCAAGTTCGGATTGGTTCCACTGCTCGCTGTGCTTGGCCATTTCGACGTAGCGTTCCATCAACTAAAAAAATGGTTTAGTTTTATCTCTGCCTGGCTCGCTCTCGTTCACTCTCTCTCATCCTCTATCTCGCTCTCGCTCTCTCTCACGCTCTGTCTCTCTCTCGTTTTCTCTCTGCTTCAAAAAACTTGCCGACATCATATCCGGGTGACTCAACGGATCATCTAGCGGATTGCACACCAAACTTGTGGCATTGCCAAAGATCAGTAGCAGTGTGACGGTCAACACCGAGAGGACGGTGAAAAGCCCGAGTAACATCCAGATACCACTAAAAAACGCGGGAATCAAGGCACGCGAATGCATTTTCACATACCAGGAATAAAAGCTGGCACCGGTAGCTCTGACGCAGCAATCATCGTTGTAGTACGTCGGGCGACGACCGCAGATCCCGAAGAATAAGCCGAAGAGGAAGGAGAGGGAGGCCAAGCAGACCAGGGCGGTGACGGCCAGGGAGCCGTACCAACTGAAAAGGTGTGGTAGAAATTGGCGATTGAATGTAGAAAAAATTCTACTCCGCTACGCCTATTAAACCAGGAAAACCATCTTCTGAAAGAGCTTCTGCAATACCGTGTTTTCGATCAGGTATCCGCTAATTCGTGCATCCCTCTAATCCTGAGCTCGAAAATGGACCAGAGAAATTTGAAAAAGAATTCAAAAAAGGGAGCTACAGGCTTTAATTTTTACCTGTAATGGATCCAATCCTTGATAGGATAGTACTGATCCCCATTGTAGAGTGCGATGGCTTGGTAGAGAGGGTCGAAGTTGAGCTAAAACTGACGATATTTTTTCCACGAAAGGCTTTCATACCTGTCGAATATGACTCGAAACACCCTCAGCGACTTGGAAAAGGTCGTCGCCGATCGACTTGAGCATGTTTTGAGCGGCTAAAAAAATGAAGATTTAACTGATCAGTTAGATTCTATTTTTGCGTTTTACTGCATTAGTCAGTAACGCGGAAAAAGATATCCAAAAACCTACAGTAAGACCGTTCCGTGATATGCCGTTGCAACTCGTTTTCAAGTACGACAAACTGCTGGTTGGACTGCTCGAGAAGTGTCGTCACCTCGGCGTTGGCTACCCGTGTCAAGGCCTTTACGTTTTCGCCCATCAGGAATTCCTGAAAAACGACTCATTGATGCATTAGTAGCCCTATTAAAGAAAGCGAAGTCCAAAAAAGTCTCCTTGCCTCACTAATCTCAAATTTGATGCTACTAATGTTGTCCAAAAGTCGCTGCGCCTGGAGGCACATCGTCTTCAGGGCATCGGTTTCTGTCTGAAATTAATGATATTTTAAAACCCCTTGAAAGCCTACATGTGTACATTGAGCAATCTCGTTCTCGGCTGTTTTCCGCAACCGTCCGAACTCTACAGCAAACTGCCCGGCGGCTTCATTGAGTTCTCGAGTCTGTTGGGTGACTTCGGAGAGGATGAAGCGCACGTCGGAGGCACCTGAAAATGCGGAGTTTGAACAGCTTGAAGTTGGCCGAGAGCGGAAGAAGGTAAGAGAAAGAAAAACAGACAAAGAGAGAGAGAGAGAGAAGGAAAGAGAGAGAGAGAGAGAGAGAGAGATAGCGATAAGCCACTTCTTGACGTGACTTACCTTGTGTGATGTTCAAGAATACATCAATGGCATGAGCACCAGTTGCCCGCTTGACCCGATCAACTACGGCATGCCCGGCGTGAGCAATTTGTTGCATCAGCGAGTTGGACACCAGGTTGAAGTCGTCGATCAGCAACTTGCGGATTTTCTGTATCGAGTTTGGTTTGACTTCCAAACATTAATTTACCAAGTCAGTCTCGCGTTTATACAGGTTGAGGTCGTCGACGCACTGGTTCAACCGGTTCGGCAGTTCGTCAAGTCCGTACTCTGCGTACTGGGATGTAACGAGGAGGGTAGCGGCAGCGAAGCTGGAAAAGTTAGCTCAGAATCTCGTACGTCAACTGACTAAACTTACACATTAATGACGATCAGCACGGCGATGCAAATGTTCAAAAAATTCCGCTTGCACCCGTCGTACTGAGAGTCGGTGGTCGTCTTCTTCTCGTCATCCTCGCAACAACAGAGACAACATCTGGACGAGTGAGATTAGAAACAAAAAAATATAGGCTTGATTATTACCTGTACAAAATGTAGATGATCGGGAAGAGGACGGAGAGCAGCAGAAGTCCTCCGGCTACCGCCAACCACCATTGTTGCCACGAAAACCACTAAAATAGGCATAATTTACTGTACGTTTAAGGTCTACGGCACAGTTTGTTATCGATTATTACGCGGGTTTATACATCTTTATAGCTACGTCTCATGTCAACGTTTTCTGCAGCCAATGCCCAGGAGCACGTTTTCTTAGGCGGGACGATAAGTTTGCTTTTACGTTAACGGCCACTACTACCACTGCTAATAATTTCTGCTGTCACCAATGCGTATGCTGCTGTATTATGCGGTTACGTGGTTAGTCACAGAATCGCCTCCGGGCCTCCGAGCCCCCCAACCTCGCCGCCTAACAGTGGAATAGAGCCTACTACGTTGTCTAAGTCGTTCCCTCCCCCCTCTCTCTCTCCCTCGCTCTCACTCTCTCTCGCTAGCCCGCAGAGCTCGAGAATGATTTCGGTAATTGAGACGAAAACAGACCTGGGAAGGCGCTCGATGACTAGCTATCCGATTTGGCAAAAGAACACCAAGAAAACTGAAATATGACAAATGGACTACCTGAAGGGAACGGTTCTCCAGTGAGTCACGCCACTCCTTGAAGTCACCGCGGAGGGCATCGTTCGATAGCAATTCTGGAAAACCATAGGTTTTTATTAAGTTTTCAGCGATATATATGTATAGCGACATCTGTATAATTAGATAGTGACTCTCAGATTACTGTAATTTTTATAGCATTATTTTCAAGGGTTTTCGCAGCTCTAGCTTCACGGGATATTCGCTATCTTCAAGCGTAAGTCACGCGGCGTAACGCTTAAAATTCCAACCATAGAATTCCCCTATGATCACGCCTGCCTGTTCGTGCGATACTTTTTAAGGCGCAAAATCCAGATTCCCCCAATACATTCCCATGGTGTCCATTGGATTCCCGTGTACTGTGGACACTATGTGGGCAAACAACCCCCCAAAAAAGCGGGTGCTACGCGCTCGCCCTACTCCTCACAAAGAAAACCTGGACCGCCCGCAGGATGGACAAATCCCGCATCCTCGAGTCGGCCTTCTTAGGCTTCTCAAGGCCCTTAAAGACCGTCAGAACGATGAAATTCCGTTGAGAGCAAGAAAGTTGCGCACCGGGCGGGAGTCGAACCCGCGATGGTTCGCTCCACAGTCCGACGCGCTAGCCACTACACCACAGGGCCAAGTGGGCAAGGGAGTCAGAGACGCCCCAAACCCCAGCGGGACTTTGCCCAGTACGGGGCACCACTAATGACGCAGCTCTCCGCGCGTTCTTGGGGGCAGCACCCTCGGGGTGACAGTGCGCGTTCAATCGTTCTGGTAGTCTTTAAGAAGTGCGCCTGATGCGCTTCTTTAGTCACCCTCTCGCCTCCAGTTAGTCATTGTCCGGGGTTTCGTTTTGTCTGGTTTGGCAAATGGAATTACGGATGAGTCTACTGTTGTGACGGAAGAAAGGCAAACAAAAGAAAAAGTGGAACAAAAATCTGGAAGCTGGATGCCGCCCAAATTAAAGGACCCAGGAAGACATGATGCTATAGATTATCAATAAATAAGCACGCTACGGACGCGATACGCAAAACATGCGCATCTGACCGACGAGTGGCGGTCATGTTCCATCACACAACTTAAGAAAGAGAGCCTTGAAAGGGTAATACCGATTAAAGGAGCGGGCAAGGTTACTATGGATTTTGCTGCTACGGTTCTTTTGACAGCAAACGCAAGGCGCGTAACCGTATGCTATCGCGACATTTTCGTGTGGCATTACGCGCCACAAAGTTTTTTCGAGGCTATGATACGTACTAATGGGACAGGCAAGGGAAGGTTAATGAATTTCAGGATCCATGTTCAGGATTCAGGATACTTCAACGTATTTGGCGTACCACCAACCGCAACGCTCGCAGTGACGAAAAAATTTGATGACTGTTTGTCAAACGGGGTCCATTACGCAATGAAATAGTGGTGGGTCGCATGCGCGTAGCCCGTCCGGCATCGATAGTCAATGTGGATACCTTGCCAGCCATGTGGATACTTTGTCTTGGGTTCAGATTAAGATAAAAATCCGGTAAAATTAAAGCTCATTATGCGCAGTTAATTTCATCGAAGTCAATTTTTGTGTTTGCCCGGTTCCGATTCCATTTCCTTCCGATCAACGCCCCTCAAAAGATTCGAAACCCATTAGCCCAATGGGATTCCGATGCCCTCCCCCTCGACCATCCAATGCCAGAAAATACGAAAGGTGAAAAGCTCCCCCCTGGGTATTCGGGAAGGAAGGTACCGCAGAAAAGCGGCGGCAGGTAGCGAAAACCGGACCCATTCCGTCGCCACACCACCCAACCCAAATAAAGCGATTATTTGGCGCATCTAGCGCTGGGGTGTGGCAGATTGGACGATGATTGAAGTCCCGTTGTTCCCGGTCTCGGGTTTTACGGTTTTACTAGGGGTAGATTTAAGCCGGAATTTTCTCCTAAAGCGGCTGGGATACACATAAATCGACTCTACGTACGGCAAGGTCCTGACAGTTACGCGGCACGCGTAAAAACTTTATTCTTGTTCGAACTCTATTGCTCTACAAAGGGTTTCCGGACGATCATTCAATTCCGTTGGTATCGTGGTTTGGAATTCTACTACTGTAACGCTGTAATTTAGCTTAATGCACTTGAAAATCACAGAATCGAGCCCATCTTTTCACTAGGTCCCAAGAGGTATGCCTCGACCCAGATGACGAGTAAAAGAAAATCATAATTTACGTCACGGCCTTAGTGAAAGGTTTTTTATAGCATCACGTAACTGTCGAGACCTAGTCGATGGACGGGGTCGATTCAGGCGCCTCTGGTTTTTAAGACGGCTTGAATCCATAACTTGCTTTTTCGAAAAAGCAAAAACCATGGTTTCCGATTTTAAACTATACCATTCGACGGTAAAGAAAGGGATGGAGACAAAATATTTCAGGAGAGAGAGAGAGGGAAAAGAGGGTGGGTTTGATAATTTCGTCTTCAAAAGCGTACCCCGATGCGGAAACGGCTGCGACACCCAATCAACAAATTGTCGTATGCCGCTGTAGTACAGCGAAAGTGCCCGATCGTCGACCCGTCCACGCAAGAAGGCGCCGCACTAAAATTTTTGAACTAGACAAATTCAGGAATTTTCACTGCGCGACCGATTAAGCTATTTATATCCGCTGGTGGATCCAACGAAATTAGACCCACTTTATACTGCTCGCTCGGCTTGTACGGCGGGAATTCGACGAAAGAAGCGGACCCGTATGAAAATACCCAGAAAATAAAAAAGAAAATGGATGAGCCGATGTGTGGGGTGGGAAATCGTAGGACCATCAGGTCACCATCGGAATATTAGAATTGCCAGGGTATCAGAGGAGCGGAGGGTGGGAGGCGAATTGTTGAGGTGGATGGCGATGGGAGGTACCTGTAAAAAATGAAGTTTAGGAACCCTTAAAAATCAAATTAAGAAAAAAGAATTCGAAAAGTGGAAAATTATAATATCATTAAAACTAGAACCATACATTTTTTTGACAGAGGGTAATAACGACAGATAGAGAGATGCAGAGGGGGAGAGAGAGCGAGCAAGCTAGCGAGAGAGTGGGAGATGGTGATAGCGAGAGAGAGCGCCGGAGAGACAGAGTGAAAGAGAGTGAGAGGGACATTAGCCTTCCATTCATGACCTAAATGACTTCTTAAAATATAGAAACAGATCAGATACCTTTTAGGCACTTCCGGTCAAATAATCAGCGCTTTTCGAGGCTTTAAACGGAAAAGTTATCGTAAAATAAAAAAGCGCATCACAAGGCGCAAAGAAAATGTTTAGACAAGACGCCCGGTAAGGTCACATTTTCCCATAACGATCGCATGCAAAAAAACGGACGAACGGTCGACACCAAAATTATAGGCCCTGAAGGGGTATGGGTTGACATTTCCCTGGACGAGACATGGGATGTTTTGTAGGGCATGTTGTGAGAACATGAGAAGGAAGAAGGTGTGGCCTTGGAAATGGACAACAGAGAGGGCGAGAGACGCAGAGACATAGAGGGATACCACGACTCTCGCCATTCGGGAATCGGAAGGAGTGGCCGATGGCCATTTCCCAAATTATGGCAATCTACCGGAAAGAGATATAAACCCCCGGGAAAGGGGGTGGACGGGAGAGGATGACTGGAGAGTCATTTAGAACGGGGGATCACCCCCCGGAAAGCTGGTCAGTGCGAACGTTACGGATTTGGGGAATGGTGATGAAGGTGGGCGAGTAAACGCATGGAAAATCTTAAATTGGAAATCGACGAGCGTGAAAGCCGGATTTAAAGAGACCTGAAACGCTGACCGGTCCAATAACACAAAACGGCCTAGTGGACACCTCTGTGACCTGCCGATTGAGGAATAAACCTTATAATCTTCAAAAATTCCTCAAACGAGCATAAAAAAACAGGGTTGTCCGTTAGCAGAGTTCATTTAGGATCTCCAATAGTGTACTAACAAAAATTTTATGGAAAAATTTAGTAAATACACGCATGGAAACCTAGCAGCCGTAACAGCTTACCTTAACTGCCGGGTGTCGGATGCAATTTAGCAGAGATCATTGAGACCTGCCATTTAAAGATTTCAATTTTTTCGACAATTAAAAAGGTATCGGTCAAGAAAAAACGCTTTTTAAGAACCAATCTTTCCAAATGGACGTTTCATTTTTTCAAAAAAAAGGTGATTTGGCGATGAAAGGAGTACGACCTTCTAGTCCAAAAAATTTTCCACTAAAGCTCCAGTTTGTTCCGCCTAGCCACTGGCTATTCCATATGGTCACTCAACTCAACATAGGCGATAGGGCACAGCAGTAAACAAGATTCGGCCATTTGTGAGGGGCGAGACCCCTAGGGGAGGCTTCTTCTTCCCCCCTGCCAAATGATCGGGGGGTGTTGAGTGGCTTTTCCCGGGGCGTTTCCCTTCTTGGGCCTTTAGTCTCGTCCAGACCCTCGGCTTTTCAATTCGGAACTCTCACAGCCCCGTAAAGCCCTCTGAGGAGTCGCGGAAATTAGATCTGTGGCGGCGACACGTTTTTGTGTCGGAAGGCACCGGATCGGGAATTTTTTTGGGGTGTATTCAAAGCAGAATCGTTGCAACCCATAAGATTGGAATTCCAAATAGGTTCGAAAAGCAAAAACAAAACAGATTGGACTGTTTTTCGGATAGGGCTTTCGGGGCAAAATATTTAATGACAGTTATAATCTCGGAAAATCATGAAAAACCCTCAATTTGCCTATTCACCGTTTTCTGCAGGGTTATAAGGATCGGACATTCAATGAACCTGAGAATGCATTGAAAAGCGTAAAAAGTTTGCAACTACCCCTTTTACAATGTTTTTGTGATAGGCTTTTATTATAGGAGCTCATGAAAATTTTGAAGCCTTAAAATGTCTGGAAACTGGTTTTGCTATTAAGAAAAATTCCTATGACAAATGCGCGGGAAGAAAAAACTGATTGTCTCCACGCGGGGGGGGGGGGAGGGGGAGGGGGGGGGGTGGATCCAGACTTGCCCCACAGGCCGAAACCAGGAGCAGCTGATCAAAAGTGGGGCTAATTCGGAGTGCGCAGACCATTTCGAGGCATGCGGAATTGGCATTGCTCCAAGAAAACTGCGAAGAGGAGGAAATAAGTAAAAAAACCACCGGATTGAGCTCAAAAACATGAGAAAATTTGGTAAATACCTTCGTCAAAAGCGCTCTAGTAAAAAATCAAACGAAAATCAATTTCTTACACTGCAATACATATTTTGAAATAGCTCCCAATTTTTTCATTTATAATAAAAACAAGAGGTTCAAAACGGCAAAAATTAATCAAACATTTCTAAGAAACCAAAACGCACCAAAAATCTTTAAAGAGGCTGAATTTCGGGCTTTGCTCTCGACAGCAGCTTCCGAAAAGTTTTTTATCTATTTTCTGCTAAATCCTTACACCCTAAACCTAAAAACTAAGCCCAACTATGACGCATCTATGTCAAATCGTCAGCTTTAAAAGTTTAAAAAGTCTCAAAGGGGTACCAAAAAAATTCTTTCCATCAAAATCCTATCTACAGTTGACTCGAAATTCCAACCGGCAACTCTGTACACATGTTCCGCAAAGTTCTATCGTCTATGACTATGAATAACCCTGCATATCAGCCCATCCGTTTCAAATAACATATCCAACCTAAAGTGGTTCACCGGGATCATATGTTGAGCGCCAGCCGAGCCGAGTGAAATGTCTGGGTTGTGCCATAGAATGGGGTGAATGAGTAGAAATGGCAGGCCAGCGGTGAAAAGGGAAAAACGAGGAAATGGCTCGCTCATTTCCGACCCCCGAGAGGGGATGAGGAGGATGAGGAGGAGAACGAGGATGAGGATGGCTCACGCTTTTAATGGGCTCAACTGGCAATCCACAGACCGCCTCAAGGTTGGAATGTGACGGTAAAAAATAGCCGGCCCGTTGGCAGACAGTTATTTAAATTGGAAAAGGTCCTTAAGGGGAAGAACACGGGAATATTGTTTAAGTGGCTATCCAGCGAAGATCGTTGAGGAAAAGGTCGAAAAATATCGACAACATAAATCACAAAAAAATTTAGTATGGTATTGGCCAGTAAGAAAAATAGCAGATATTCTTGAGGAAAGGTTTCGAGGATTGATTTGGAAAAACGGACTCCTAGCGCAAAAACGGACGATTGTGGTAAGCCAGCAGAGATTCTTGTGGAAATGGATGAAAAACCTTCTAGGAAAGAAAATGTCCAATTTCTACTGCTACTGCGAAAATCCGTGAAAATGTTGCAAGGGCTGGCTAGCAAAGCTCCTTATGAAAAAAATTTGAGCAGACATATGCTGGCAAAAACCAAACATTTCTCCCTGAATGGAAAAATATTTCTTTGGCTGTTTTTACTCGAGCAATAGTACCGATAGTCCGCCACCTATGGGATCACATGTATTTTCGATTCCTCATCCACCTCCTCACACATTTCGCATTTTCACACGCCAATTTCTGGAGGGGAGGAGGAGCAAGGGGAGAAAAAGGAGAAGGTGGGGGATTATTGAAAAGGATGAGACACAGAAATGCATTGCAATGCAATCCTCGCCTCAAGGTCATATAAAGCCAACCAGCGGACCGTTAGAATCCGGGGAAAGTTGGGAAATAGTCGAATACAGAAATACAAAAATTGTGTACATATTTAGCAAAATCGTAGATATTATACAAAGTATCTACTATATATTCTACTGTATATAAATTTCTAATGTCCGTCCGCCCGCCGACCGACCGCCCGACCGGAATTCAGCCAAATTTCGCATTTAAATTCCAAATTCAAATTGTAGGGGGGAGGGTCAGCGCTGGTATTATTATACTTAAAACGGACTATGTACAGCTAAAATTCGAAAAAACTTCAAATTGTCCAAAAAAAATGAAAAAGAACTGCATACACAGATAGGTATAGAATTAAAATTAACAAAATGATAAATAGAACTAATTAAAGCAACTATGAAGCATTAAATGGTCTTGATAACTAAAGATAAAGCCACTGCCAAACGGCGATCAAAAAGCCGGTGTTTACCCGTGCCGCCGCCACCACCGCCAGTCGGATGCTAATTAGAAGGCATTCTGGAGGCAGGGAGAGAGAGAGAGAGAGAGAGAGAGAGAGAGGAGAGAGGAAGGAATTCGAAAATTGGTCTACATGGGCATACTGACTCAGACTTCTGAAGGGGGTTGTACCGGGAAGAGCCCCCACTAGACAAACACTCATTTATGCGTGCCCCTTCAGGCGGTTCCGACAGATTTGGGGATTTGTTGGGGTTGAGAGGGACACCACCAGGACCAGCATTATGCAATCTCAATGAAGAAAATAATATTTGACATGTTTCTGACAAGAAAACAGGTTTTACACTCAAAACCGGTTTTTTGGGCTTTTTGCCAGTAAATTTTTATTAAATTTTATACCTAATAGATGCTAAAATTTAAATCGAATAACGAGTAGTGACCGTTCGAGAATAGACAGCCAGGCAGAACAGACAGGTCGAACAGGTGGCACCCATCCACCCCACCTGTATACCCCCGGCAGACACACAGCCGTCCCATTCACTCTCATTCACTGACTCACTCGCACTCAAAAAGATGGTATTGGCAATTCATGGCCTCGTGGTATTGGGAGCAATTAGAGGTATCGAAATGGGTCGGGATTTACGTCGGCAGTAAGGAGTAAAATTGTGTATCTGGTATCGAAAAATAGCGACAATTGAAGTAAAGGGCTCCGAAGAGAGAGAGAGAGAGAGAGAGAGAGAGAGAGAGAGAGAATGCTGTTTTGACGAGAATAGCCTCAGCTTTTGAGGCATTTTTCGTGCAGGATTAACCCCAAAAAGGCAGATCTAAGCGGCTGCCCACCGAGCCAACATACCAAATGATGGGCATACGATTGCTTTGACCCAAATCTGGGTTTTTTGGGCTTGCCAGGCTGGGATGGTTGTGTTGCGTGGGAAAGTAGGCGATCAATGGCCGTGTGCTGGACGGCCGGCCGGACCGCCGGACCACCACCCCGGAGGAGGATAATCACGGATCCGGTTTCCGAAACGGAAACGGAAACCCAGTACCTTAAAATAGGCCAAATATCCCGGAATACTAAACTGGCGTCACTGCTATAGCTTAATTGGGTGGCAAAAACATAGCAAAAATGCAGCCTAAAGGGAGCCGGAAGTCACAAGCTTGAGAAACCTGCGTAAATGCAATTTAATATTTACGATACGGACGGCTAGTTAGATCAAACCAAATAATAATTAGCCGCAAAATCGTTTAGTAAATTTTTAAACCGTAAATTTGTTTCTGACAATTTATAACCATAAAAACGTCGAAATTTTGCCTTGCCGGTCCCTTTAAAAATCATCAAAGTTAAAATAGCTACGATTTTATGGATAAATTACACTGTCGCGCAGCGCCCACGCATTAATGACATGTTTGGACACGCAAATATTCAAAAATCCAAGCGATATTTAGAGATTACGGAGTTCCATTTCCTATCCTGATTTTCACTTTCCGAGCCCTTTAAAAACCCATAAAATGGTTCTGATCGACAATAAAACGTAGGACATATCCCAGCTAGAGAGAAAGCTGATAAACGATGCAGAATCGAGTGATATTCGAGACCGAACGCGGGAATCCCTATTGTCGTTCGGAGTCGAGGGGATGGGAACACCCCGGGATTCTTTATCCCCCCCCCCAACCGATCTCCCACCCAGATATGGGGCATTCGTTCCTTGGGAAGGAGGCGGAATGGAAATCAACCGCCATTTATACAGCTAGCCAAGGAAGCAGAAGGTGGAGAAATGGGCAACAGCTGGGACAGTTTTTTGGTTGAGCTGTAAAAGATAGATCAGAAAATTCTAAAAAAGCCTGGTTCCTTATTACAGTAGCTTCCCTGGTTGTTACTTTTGTAAGAAAATTTTGACCTTTTGTAATATAAGCCTTTTATTTTATTTTGGCACGGACTTTTAGGGTAGACCCGTTAAAAATGGATTTCGAAAACGTAAAAAATGCTGGAAAGTAGGTTTTTTTTGCGGGAGCTGTCTGAATAAAGCGTTTTTTTCATGAAATTACCGTAAATGTCATAATTGCAAGTAGTACTATATCTATCCAGCCAAGGAAATACCGATTTCAAAGAATTCAAGGGGTGCCACTTTTCAAAACCTAATCAACTGTCCTGCATAGACGCCCCACCCCCCGAAGCTGACCACGGTCCTTTCAGTAAAACGCCGTTTCGTTTTCCGAAAAGGGTGTTTTCTGGAAAAACTCTTTCATTGGCATCGATGAAGCATAGAGAGCCAGTCAAAACAATTCAACTTCAGGCGTCAATAGCGTGACGCATCCGATCGATTGGCTGGGTCGAACAGAATCACGAAAATCGGCCCATCGCCTGAATTAATTTTAGGCCCCCGAAATGTTTTGTTGAATATTTCCCAAAGCAATGCAAAAACATCTAACAAGTTAGAGGAAGCTTATAGAAAGAGAAAAAGTCACAGCTTGAACTCCAAAATCGGAGTCAGGCGTACGTGATCATGTAAGCTTCGTACTAAATTATAGAAACGGAAAATGTTTTCTAAGCTATAGAACCAGGTGAACTTTACAGCCTAGCGTAGCTTTGAAAGAAATCGCTAGTCCCAAAAGAGGAGAGTCCTCGCTCTCAGAAAAAAAATGAAGCGCACTCCGGGCCCCGTAATCCCCGAAAAAGTTTTCGGATAAACGAGAGCCGTGAGGTGATAGAGAGAGAGAGAGAGAGAGAGAGAGAGAGAGAGAGAGAGAGAGAGAGAGAGAGGGAGTGACAGAGAGAGAAAAAGAGTGCGAGAGAGAGCAACACCTAAATTCCCCGCGGGGCTTCTGTGCTCGCGCTGGGATGGTCTACTCCTGGTCTCTCTCTCGTGCTTCGGGAGATTCCTGTGGTCCGCTCGACCGACCGTGCAAACATAGCCTCAGGGCTAGGGGTTAGGGCCCACCCCGGAAATCGGGGGTTTATAGGGGGATTTGGCCCCCAGTGGTTGGGACCCACCAGGAGAAGGGGTTGAACCTGGTGGTACGCGTGCACACAACATATTGCTAGTGACAGAGGAACAGAGAGTAAGGACAGTACTGGTCACAACAAATGACACGCTGTGGATGGGAAAGGGGAATCTAATGGAAATTCCACAAGAGGTCGAAAAGATGAATTTCACTACATAAAAGTAAAACTAAAAAAACCTTAAAAAAATAGATGCCTAATTTAAATTTTAGAAAACATCCAACAAAATAGTTGTTTTTTGAGCATAGACAGTGAGAGTCCGGGCGACGGCAATTGACAGGTCGTGCAACACGACAACGGAAGGTCACGGAAAATTCGAAAAGCCGCCAAAAATCCTGAAAATGAAAGGTACTTTTGATTTAACAGCTGATACCACTGAGATAATTAAAAATACTTTAAAAAACCTCATTCGAGATACAACGCCTTGGCAAAAACGACACCTTCAAGAACTATAAACAATTTGCGTTTAGAACAAAAATGGTAATACTCTATAACAAAGAATGTCAGTATGGCTTTCGAGCTTCTCGTAGACCCTATTTTTGGGAGTCAGGAAAATCATTCGACTGGTGGAATCTTTATGTACTGCCCAAAAACTTTCGCTTTTGCCAGACCCATAGTTTTTCTTTGTGAAAAAGGCATGAAAACCTGTTTTTATCACCAAATCTATCCCCAAAACGTAAAACCAAAATTGTAGACACCACTAGCGACAACAAATGACACAGACAGGGCCCGCACCGGCGCCCGGAATAGGCTTACAACCACCCGAGCGACCCCACGCACAAAAAGGTCGGCTTCGGGGGTCACACGAGACACAGGACACCCTACCACCCCCCTGCTCGCCGGTATATACCATGTCTATAGGATGGACGTGGACTGGCAACAGTTGGCCCTCCTCATGTTTGTGTGTTTGCCTTTGGTCTCTCCCACCACTACCGCCCCTCCCCGGAAGCCGATGAAATTTGAGATGGGACTGAGGGAAATTTGCATATGGATTCGGTGTTCCGGGGAGGAGACTTTGATCCGAAATTGAGACGGCTAATTAGGGTATAGAGACCGGGAATTTAAGGAGCTGGAGCGCTACGTGTAGCATCAAAGTACGTACGCCCTCGGGGTTCGGAAAACTTAGGTTGTCGAGTTCATATTGGGCGCCGAACTTTAAACGCCTTGGCACCGCTACGTGTATCGCCAATTGACAAGCCTAAATTCAAGGGACTAAGAAGTCTGGGCAACCGCAACGTGCCGCATCGCACCTGCTCTGTCCGCATTTGGCTGCGAAAATACGCGGATTCGACCATTCTCAAGCCATTCCCACCTGAATACCTGAACCAAAGTGAAAATTCATGCGATTTCCATCATCTTACTGTAAAGTGTTTTTACTCAGGCTGGCGTTTAAGAATGGGACCAAGCCTATCTTGTGCAGAATTTTTCGCTGATTCAGAATCTGGTTTCCAAATTTGCTGCCGACCTTTATTTAAAAAGTTATTGGACATTTAGGCTAAAAAATTGACTAAATCTGGATTTTTTGCGTTATTTTGTAAGTTGTCGTCACCTCCGACGTTAAAACTGGCTCGGTAATGGTTTTAGAGGTCAAAGCACGATTTTATGCAAAAAATCATGTGTTTTTGTGCAAAAAGCAAAAGAAATTGTGCAGGGCGGGGATCGAACCGCCACCCTGTACCTGGCAAGCGAACAGCTTACCAATGCGCCATGGTGCCAACCGGGAAGGGGCTTCGGGAGGGTAGATAAGGGGCACAACAATACCTGGACCCAGACAGGGAATAGTGAGCCAGCATTCGAGTTTATGCCGTTTTTAAGCTTAATTTAGACCAAAAATGACTTTTCAACGCGAAGTCCCCAGCAAATTTGGAAAACGGATTCGGTATCAGCAAAAAATTCTGAACAAGATAGGCTTGGTCCCATCCTAAAACGCCAGCCTGAGTAAAAACACTTTACAGTTAGCTTTTTTTAATTTTCAAATCGGCCCCATGAGTTAAGAAAATATGTATGTAGCACTGACAGGGTATTACGACATATACCTGACACCCGCTAAAAAGCCTATTTTGCCGTGTACAGAAAATACCGTGTATTTTTGCGGTTTCTAGGTCATTAAATAAATTTTTACATGTGTTTGGAGAACTTGTAATTACTACAGTCCCCATCCAACATAAAATGGCATTACAAGAGCTCTAGAACTTCCTAAGTTCTTCCACTAAAAAAGGACACCTAAAGCAAAGGATTTCCTGGACACTGCAAAAAATACTTCGAGATGCGACTACCAAGCGAATCTTCCGTTGCTAGGATCCGCAAATGGCAATTTCGCTGCTATGCAATAACAGAACATCACGAAGCGCGAAAGCAAAAAAACCCAAGGGCGTCAAATTTGTCGTAAAATTAATGAAACTGTGAACCATTAGCGAAAAACACTGTTAAATTTGCAAGACGCCCACGACCGGAAACCGTCCCGCGCCTCCAGCAAAAATTTCCAAATAAAAATTGCGGGAGGCGTTGTTGAGTGGCGGGAACGTCTTGCCCGGGGTGGAAATTGGCTGTCGCGTATTTCAACATTCCCAGGCCGCCAGCGAGACGGCGGAAATTCGAAACTGATTGATGGGCATGAAATCGAACCAAAATCGAGAATAGACATAGAATGCCGATTCAGCAAATGAGAACATTATCAAACGAGTGAATTTCGCTAATATCAATGTTGTGTAACGACAGACTCCGGTCGGTCAAAATTCATGATCTTTAAATTACCTTTAAAACCTAAAACCTTTTCTTTGCAAAAATGCGTAAAAGTATGCAAGAAAACTGCTATTTAAAATTTTATGCTTAAAATTTAAGTAGCTAAAATTCCTTGGATCCTATGTCAGATAGCAAAGTAATTTTGATATATCATAGCTATTTCGTTCTAAAAACTAGCTAAATTAGATTTTTGTCATTGGGCAACAAACTCTTGTTAGCATCACTAAAATACGGCAACATTAAATATAATTTCTTGACGTTGATTCTTCAGATCCAGGTTTCTAAATTCGACTCTTACAAACGAATAAAAGTCATTTTCAACCCTCCCCCCACCTTTCCAATCCCACCGGAACCGGCAACGATTCATCCACCGACGAAATGCTTTGCGAGTCCAGAAAAAGGTGGCGAAAAATGGACATCCGGGGGTGGGTTGAGAGGGCTTTCAGCTATGTTGTTGTAGCCACATTATCAAGAGGCGATTGATTCCCCCGGGGGAGATCGAGGGAAAGGAGGCCCATTTATTCTCCTTCTCCCGGGTGGCTCAAAGTTTGCTTGGGTACCGTAATCCGGCTCAAACCGCTGATATAGCAGCTTTCCGATATACTCATACGTTAAAGGATTCTTTAAAGCTTCTTCAAATTTATAAGCCGTCTAAACCAAAAGTTCTTGTCTCCGTACTTTTTCCTATCCGTTTTCGCGACATCTTCAAGCCGTTTTGACCGTTAAAGGCTCTTCGAAGCTTTTCTGGCTTTGAAATTCCGTTAAGCTGCCTTTTACGAGCTTAACTTCCTGAAATGTGAGCTCATTGACCCTAATCATAAGTTTCAGACCATCATATGGGCTCCTGGCAAATCTTGGGCTCCCTTTTAGCGGCCGCTGCCGTGATAGGGGCCGACAATGTCGGCCTTCCCGAAAATGGTAGAAATTGGCATATTTAACGGACGAAATTAGTCGAGAGGTTACCATCAAATTTTTAACCTATGAAACCAAAAAACTCCGATCTTACAGGCTGCGCCAGCCTCCCCGACGGCTCGTACTCCCTCGGCTGCAGCCACCAATATTTCATGTGCTCAAATGGGAATTCGTATGCGGCCGAGTGCCCGGCTGGGCTTTACTACAATGAGGCGACCATCGGTAGGTTTCGCTGCCTAGAAAAATACCCTGCCATTTTTTAGCTTGCGACTACATCGAGAACGTCGGGTCGTGTAATGGGCAGCCAAGAGCTGGTAAGTAAGCCAAGATGCCTTTTTAATAGCGGTCGATTTGCGGAAATTATCACATCCTGCCGATGTTACTATTTTTGGACCGTAAATAACCCGATGAATACTAAAAAAGCAGGGTTTTATGTGTTTGTCAAAACGAATTGTTTCCAGACGAACCGGCCCAACCGCTTCACCGAATGGACGAGATGCGACTCCAAGCCGAGCAGCCGATTCAGGAGAACTTCCAACCTGGAGGACCATTCGTGAGACGTACGTCTACTTACTGGTTTGGGAGAAATTTGGCAACGCGTACGCGCCATCATGAAATCGTGATAAAATTCGGCTTTTGCGGCACGCAACGTCCGCTTCTTTTGCGCAATTAGTGAAATGACGAGTTACTTGCAATAGTAAAAACATGTAGTAAAAGAAGTGGTAAAAACATGCAACTTTCGTTCGCAAACTGCAAATGTTGCAGAACCCGAGCCGTCCATCTCGATCCAGCCGCTCCAAGCCCCGCCGATGGTAGCTGCACCGGAATGTGAGAATCTCTTGAGTTTTCTCTATTTAACGATATTCAGTCCAATGGCAACAAATCGATCTAAATGCCGGTCCGCAGCAGCCACAACAGCAACAGCAGCCTCAGCCGCAACAACAGGAAACCTGGACCGTTCCCACCCCGATCCAGGCCCAGGATGGTTTGTCGTGCCTACAAGAAAATTTGTATCACGCATTTCAGCTCCTGTGGCTCCGCAAGTCCCGCCAACTTGGACGAGTCTCCCCGCCCAAAACTGGCAGCAGCAGCAACAGCCAGCTGCCGCTCCGGCCCCGCCAGCTGATCAGCAACAATGGCAGGCTCCGGCTCCACTTCCGGAACAGAGCGGTGGGTGTTAGAGAGCGAGATAGAGAGAGAGAGAGCGGAGAGAGAGAGAGTGAGCGAGAGAGAGCTATACAGAGGGTTAGGGCGAGATCACGACATTTTTAGCTCCCATCACCCCGGCTGCCCCTCAAAACTGGGAAGTCCCTGCTCCGATCGCCCCAGTAGCTGACCAGCAACAACAACAGCAGCAACCCTGGACCAACCCCGCCCCTGTACAACCAGCTCCGGCAGCTGATCAGCAGCAATGGCAGGTTCCGGCCCCGCTTCCGGTTCAGAACGGTATGGTTTCGTAGCTTTAAGGTTTTGGTATGGCGAAGATCTAGCAAATTCAGCAGAATTACATGTCATTACGTATTTCTGATGGAACTACTATTTTTCTGAAACCCTTTCATTGCTTATGAAATTTCAGCCCCTATCGCCCAGCCCACCCAAAATTGGGAAGTCCCTGCTCCGATTAGCCAGGCCGCTCCTCAGCAGCAGCAACAGCAGAACCAGTGGACCGTTCCCGCCCCGCTTCCGGTCCAGGATGGTAACAATTTTGCTCGTCAGCTCCGTTAATACAAGTTTCAGTTCCCATCCAACAGTGGCCCGCCCCGGCCCCGGTTCAGCATTGGCAAGTCCCGGCTCGGTTGCTCAAGCTCGTAAGTTTTTGGCCTAGGAATTCTTGAAGCTCTACGGAAATCATAAAAATTCCATTTTATAGCGCAACTCCCACTGATTCCTCTGAACTTCCCGCAGCCGTCGTTTGGTAAGTTGATTTATCGGCAGCTGTTTCTTACGCATCGGCTCGATCCACTCCCTCTGGCTCGCTCTCACTTGCTCTCCCTCTCTCGCTCTCACTCTCCTCTCTCTCGCTTCACATCTAGCTTCAGCACCTCCCGTCGTTTTCCCTCAAGCCCCGGTCGCACCAGCAGTCGGACGTCGTGGTCGCTGCCAGGCCGGCAAACTCTACACCCGCGGCGACTGCATGGACACCTACTGGCAATGCATTAACGGTGTCGACTTCGCCCAGTTGACGTGTCCACAGGTTCGTAAATCGTTTTGGAGCATATCAAGAACCCATTTTTAGGGCCAAGCCTTTGACCAGGTTTCTCTCGCTTGCCAGCTCTTCGATAATGTCGCTACCTGCGTCAACAAGGAATTGCCTGCCCCGTTCTACGTCAACAACGCCGCCAGGTTCCCGAAATTCAGACCCCCGCCGAGAGATGAGGTCATCGAGTAGGTCTTTCAAAGTGCTCTGCTTTCTCCGCTTTTGAGAACTGAAGACCAGATTCAGACTTTCACTGGTGATGTGAAAACTTAAAACATCTAGGTACACCTTCAACCCTCACCGAATTCGGTACGACCGACCTCATCACCATCATCGTCATCACCACCAGGGACACCCCCATTTCCCGTACCCCGGCTTCGACCAGAGCGGACCGTTCGAGAGCCGTGAGGAGGACGATGTGAGTCTAGTTCTCTCTCTATCTCGCTCCCTAGCTCGTTCTCTCTCTCTCTCCCTCTCGCTCTCTCTTATTCTCTCACTTTCTCTTTCTCTGGCTCTCTCTCTCTGGCTTGTTCGTATAGGTAAACGTACTTAAAGCTATTTTTCAGATCGTCCTCGACAACTTCAGAACCAATCGCCATCCAGTTGGCGAATCTGTGATGTTTGGACCTTTCTTCGTCAAGGTACATATTTTGAGAAAACTTATTGTTGAAACATTCAACAATAATGTTTTTTCAGACCCGCCACCATCGCCGTCATCACCACCATCACAGAAGACATGAGCACCGCGAGATCCGAGTACCAACCTATACCGAGGACGCTTTTGAGGGCCGTAAGTGCATAGGGACGTACTGTAATTTGCTTAATCGATTCAGGAATCCCCAAGGAGATCAAATCCAACCCGTTCTTCGACGGCCGACACCGAAATCGTGTCGAGGTCGAGGATGTTCTCGACAAGCGACCAGGACAGTTGACCGACTCGATTTTCAAGTTCTTCCCGGCCACCAAGAGAAGGTAGGAATTTTGGCGGATTCAAGAGGCGGGAGGGCAGGGCTATAGATTTTACGTTCACGAATCTTTCTGAGTTGTTGCAACCAAAACTCTGACGCGAGGGCCGCGGTTAGCAAAATGCGCCGTTCGGCGTCGCGGCGATCGCGTAAGTGTGGCGGTGCGTATTTTGCGCATAGCAGTAGCGTGTTGTGTTTAGGTGCTTTGCGTATCATAGCTGGTGCGTCGCGCGTGGCAGTAGGTGCGTTGCGTGTAGCGCGTTTCGGTGGGATCGGACAGGACGTAGTGGTCGTAGCAGTGTGCGCGTTGCGTGTGGCGGCGCTTCTAAAATCCATACCTGGTCCATAGTCAACAAAGGCGTAACAAAGCCTTCTCGCTATCTTGAAAGCTTGTTTGAAAAAATTACGTTATTAAATAATTTATTTTTAGCGACCGACGACGGGACGACAAAAGCCACAAAAGCCACAAGAAGCACAAGAAATCGAATAGTGACGAAGTAAGAATTTTACATTTGACGTTAAAACTGTTTAGGTTGAGGGTTCGGGCACGGATTCGGGGATGGAATCTGGAGACGATGACGGCGACAACGTAGTCAAAACGAAGGCCCTCCGTCTGATCGGCTGAACGTACGATTATTCCGGGGCCATCCCTCCCGCTTCTTCTCCCTAAATAAAATCATTTGAACCCCCCATTTGTCGATTTGTGTTGTGTGACTGTAATAAAGCGTGTAGCCTGTTACATCAGTAAAAGTCAGACTTAACCGGATAAACTTACTTTAATTTTGAAAAATTGCTGATGTTATCAAAATAAATTTAAACCAAATTTCCATTTTTGGACGCATAATTAGGGTCGAAAACGCCTTAAAAAATTCCAAAAGCTTTAAAAACTTTAGGGAACTTTTTAAAGCTGAATTTTTTGACGATTGGGCATATTAATGGCATATTTGGCTCAGTAGCTTCTGCTAAAAATCGATAATGCGCGCTTGCCAGTCCCTGGCTCTACCCGTCTATTAATGCATCGACACATCGACGCATTGACAGCTTGACGACAAACCTTAGCGAGCTTGACGCCTCCCAACTCCCATGCCACGATGCTGATCAATGGGAATGGCTGTCCACCATGCCCAGCACATTTCCCTGCGACGTCATCAAGCTGTGGCTGCAGCATCATCAGGCCTCCATAACCTTCTTGTTTGATGTAGGAGATCTGAAATTTAGCAGGAATGAAAAAAGGGAAAAATTTTTTTTATCTTTTGGAGATCGTAGCAATTAGAAAACGGTGGAATCCCGGTCATTGAAACAAGTGTTACGGTCTTGGAAAATCTGAGCCGGGTCCAGTTTTTTCATATAAAAGAAATTGAACCAGTGCCTACCATTTGTACGATCACCGCCTCGTCCGTAAAAAATTGCCTCAGACTGTTTTCGGTAAAAAACGGCGTAGAGAACTCTGAGCTGAAATCTCGGCTCCAATTCGTAGCGTTGTTTTTCTCGCGGATTTGGCAAACCTAAAAATTACGACTGATTGGTTCTTTAACTGATTTTCGGCTAGTAACCCCGGAATTTCTAAAATCGAAACGGTTTTTAGTCTTTTAATGGCATCAAGGTCCCAAACACGCACTTCTTGGAACGCCGGAATTGTCGAAGATACATCTTCCGCAATGATACCGTCAATGTCACCACAATCCTATGACGTTATTACAATTATTTGGTCGTCTTTCCTTACCGTAATCTTCCACCCAATGCCAAAAGTTGCTACACCAAATGCAATCTTTTCTTTCGGTATACCTTGCTCGACAATGTATTGTGCAGCTTCTTTCTAACAAAATAAAATAATGAATTTCTTATTTAATACTTTTCTTACTTGATGCAAAATTTGGACAGAATCCGTCAACATGCTGGTGATATTGAACGGCATCAGGACCACAAAATCGACACTAAATTCCTAATTGCTAATCTTTTAACGATTATAATACCTGGAGATTCGTCTCAAATCGTAATTGTCAAACAACGATTGCTTGTCACCTGGCAAAATTGCTACCACTTGATACGGTGATCCAATTTTCATGGCATTTGCTTCATTGAGGACTGTTTGGAATTCCTAAAAAAATACGGTGAATGCCTTATTGTTACGTGCTAGTATTCTCATTGTTGGTGCAAAATGAATGCTTATGGTATCCACCTGAAGATAACTAGCGTAATTCGTCGTGTCTCCAGCCGAATCCGACCAATCCAAGGCGACGCCATCGAGACTAGCCATTTTTAGGAAGCTGAGACAGGCATAGGTGAATTCGATTCGGCGGGTGTTGATTTTTAGCTCCTAAGTGAATGAATGAATTAATTTAAGAAAAAGAAATTCTGTAAAAATGAACTTTTTAAATGCAAAATACGGACTTCGAAGATCACCGCTCCAAAAGTCCGTCCAGAAATTGAGAGCAGCACCAGTAGATCTGGATCAATTTTCTTCAGGGATACCACCTTTTCCACAAAGTTGGCACCAGTCCAAGAGTCCTCCTCGTGAAATACGGTTGAGTTTGAGGTGCTAAAACTGCCCGATTAGCGGCGTCGAGAAAGTTACCACAAATTGACCATATCGATAAACTCCGTGCAATCGTCTACCCCGGCTACTACTCTCAATAATTCGCAGTTTTCTGTCGCCCAATCCTGGATTTTTGACCCGCCTAAATTCGATTTAGAAAACTTCCAGAGCCTTATACCCATTTTCGCAGCCATATCCTTGATTTTGGAGCAATATTCGCTACTTACAGAGGCAGCATTTGCATGGCTAGTCGGCCTGAAAACACTCTTTGAACAAATTAATAAAAAGAGAATCTGCGACGCCTAACTGCAAATCAAGGTAATCTACCTTCCCGCTACCTCATCCTGTAGCCACTCAGCATCTATGATTAAGTGAGTGCACATTCCTGGCTGCCAATCACGGAGGGAGAAGCCATTATTATCAGGTTTTCTGGATTTCGATAAACATGATCCGGAGTAAAAATTCCTTACCTGAATTGTCCCCACAAGTTCATCCAGCAAGGTCGGATGTGTTGCGGTCGCGTTGGGGTAAGCCCTAAAAATTTCATAATTGCCGAGGCCTCGCAAATGAGATCTTGATATCACATCTCAGCGGTACTCTTCTGATTCCTTTTTTTTGTAGTGGGAAATCGCTGGGAGTTGTAGGATGACAAAACTTACGAAACCCAAAGGGCTGGTAACCTTGGCTGACCGCAGAATCATGTGTTGGCTTTTGAACATCGGTGGTGACTTCCGGCAAATTTCCAGAAGATTCCAAGAAGTGGAATAGCATGGACTACCCCAAATAGGAATACAAAAGTTATTAGAAAACGGCGCATCGTGCTTGTTATTGGGCAGAATGGTAAACGCGTCATAGCCTGCCATCCCCTGCGGCAAGGGCTGATTTTATCTCATCAAGGTCATCAGATTATGTGTGTTTAGGTGATCTTTACTTGCACTGATTTGAATTGGTCGCGGAAAAGTCAAAGAATACGTTGAAAGAAAAATATTTATCCGTAATAATATTGATATAGATCAAAAATGTGTGCTCGTGTGGTCTTTCGTTTCGGCAGCCACCGAGCTTCCCGTGATATTTGTACTTCGTGGGCACAATGGCGAATGGGGGATGCTGCTCCGGCAGATTTTCAAGAATATTCGCTGAAAAAGAACGTTTTAAGGATGATGAACATGAGCATTGAAAACTCAAAAAATAGGTCTGAATGCATGATCTCCTAACATGTCAAGGTTCGGTTAGAATTACTGGACGCTAGTGGTAGATCTTTTCAAATCAGGCCGAGCTTACCTTTATGCTCTTACAGTCACTCGCAATGCATATCCTGAACTTCTCCATCCGGAGTGTGTAGATGAACAAATTTGCCGCCATTTTTATGATGACCAGAGTGTTGACGATAAGTGAGATGGCAACCGCAGTTCGTAACCGGATATCCCGGTAGGCAACGATTGGACAGTCTTGGTAGCACACCTGAAAAAATATGAAACTAGGATTCCCTCGTTCAAAAATTCTATGGACGCAGTCTAGCATAGATTTTTCTGGAAAATAGGCGCGAAAAATCTCAATCGGTCAAGTTAGGTGCGGTCTCAACGCTTACCATCACAAAAAATATCATATGCGGGCCCCAGGAGAAGCAGTATGACGAGACGATGATCAGACTTGTCACCAGTAGTCTCATTTTCCGCTTCACATTACCCTCTGCACTACTTCTCCTCGTCAGAGGATCAGCGCTGAAAAATATCTGAATTATTTAGTTTTAGTTCAAGACCGACCAGCTAGGACTTGACTTCACCATCTTCAACTGGGCCTCGCTTAGGCAACGAACGATTTTGAAGTACATTGCCTGAAATATTTTATATACACTATCAACCAGGAACAGGTGTTTTGTAATTTAAATGTATTTAGTTCAGTTTTATAACCCTCACTTGACCATTACTCCATTTCTGTTCATTATAAAAATAAAAGTGAAAAAGACAGATCCTTCTCTTTTTTTTTTTGTTTTATGAGCCCTCACTTGGGCTTGTCCAAAATTAGCCACTATTGGCAAAATTTCTTATTGGGTGCCTGGCGGTGGCTCGGACATCTAAGGAAGGACGTTCAGGCAACATGGTCAGTTCAGTAGCGATGTGAACGATTGGATGGGTTATCGTCATAGCCAGCCAGGCACCATCACAGGCCGATGGTGAAGAGAGGGTAGCGGGTGGGGGGATAAGGAAACGGAGAGGACCAGGTGGGTGGCGAGTGGGAAGGGAGGGACAGGGGTTAGAGGAAGCAAGAAACTTTTCATAGCAAATGGAAAAGCGATCACTACTTTCCTGCTTTAGCATTTTTAGAAAGAAAAGTAAGATCAAAGAAGGAGAATATTTGCTCAAATAAGCTAAATAACCAAGGTACGATAAAAAATAGGTAGAAATGAGACGATCCAGCTACTTTGTTCCCGTGCTCGTTTTCTTTGGCAGTTTTTGGCATTGTTAACCAGCAAAATTTTTAAGTTAAAATTGTTACCAGCTCTTTTGCAAAACCTTACCACGGTAGCCAATATCGGCAGGAAAAATAAGGGAAATGTCGTGGCGCGGAACGGGAATGAAAAGTAGAACTTCATCGAGCACGTCGGATCCCGGAAACCTCCGTCGGGCAACGCCCAGAACCTAAAAATAATAAAATTCTTTTTGTTTCCTCAATCCACCGTTACTAGGAATAAAATGTAACAAGCTTAAACCTTTGTTCTGAATTCATTTTTGACTTACCAAGAAAAAACATATGCATGCGGCAGTACCCATAACCCGACGAGAACATAGCGCATTCGACCGTTCGTTACCCATATCTGGAAATGGGTTTATTTTTGGTCAAACAATTATCGAGACCTTATGCCTCAAGGGCCACATGGTCCCACACCAATGATTTAGCGTCAAAATAAATAAATGCCAATTAGAGCAGAGCATTGAGGATATCTGAAACTTGGAAATTAAACCAAACGTTAAGCCCAATTCATACCTTTAGCGCCTCAAATAAAGCCAATGTGCATAGGTTTGTGGTTTTGTGGAGTCCGAGGTAAATTATCACGTAACTCGTCATACCCTCTAAAAATATAGAAGGTTCTCAAAGAAGCTTGACGTGTAACTTGACGAGTGTAACTTGACGTCACACTCGACGTCAGCTTTCAAAAATTATGATAAAAACTTACTTAAACAAATATTAATCGATGTACAGAGATCGGCTGCCGCAAGAGACACGCATAACTTGAGGTAGGGAGAAACTGGACTTGGCAAATTTCGGGCGGCAGCCACCAGCAACCCGTTGCCAACTACTGAGATCTGAAAATATTTATATTTTAGGGTACAAACTATAAATTATCCTCAAAAACTGAGGAAAACCCACCAATAACAGTACATTCTGGATCGGCACCGTCACTTTGTACAAGGAAGCCGCAAACTCCTGATCTTCCGTAAAAATGTTGCGTTGTGGGGTGAAGGATAAACCATTTAAAGACGACGAATTTGGGCTCATTTCTGAACAAGTAGAAAAATAGACAATTCATCAAAAGCGAAAAGGCTCAACATAAAAACAATATGGAAGGAAAAAGAATTCAAAACTGCAATGCAAAACTGCAATGCAAAACCGTGTACATTGTACATCGATTCCCCACCCATTCCGGAAGAAATTAGCCAAATCAGAGCCTGAGTGACCCAAGTAACCATCGGCAGCCCAACCAGACTCGAGTTTGATGAGTTCGAAAAAGCCAAAGGAAGTTTTTTGTTCCTTCTCGTGCCTGCCCCGTAGAAAAACCCTAGGGAGTGTTGAAAGGCTTCCCTGGGAAATTGAATTGAGACCCGGATTCGTTGCCGAAACTCGACTATTTGGGGAAAGAGAGAAAGAGAGAGCGAGAGGGAGAGAGAGAAAGCGATATCTACAGCAAAACAGGGAAGACCATAATGGCCGGCACTTTACCTTGGAAGCCAAAGTAATGGTGTAGTCTGGGAGAATTCGGATTGCGCAAATCCAAAATTGGTATTTTTGAAAAAGGTACCATCGGTCCGCGAGTACATCTATAATTTTCAGTTTTCTTTTGCAATCGCGCGACGTTCGTCGAAAGCTCAAAATTACCACCTGAAAGGCGACTAAACCGGTCGACTACCTCAAAGGCTACCTGTCTCGAAAAGCTGACGGACTCGGGATTTAACAGGAGGATCTGCTGTATAGACAAACGGTTAGAGAGTGAGAGAGAGTGAGCCAGGTAGGGGGCGCGAGTGTGATGGAGAGGAACCTAACATATCTAATGAAGAAGACGCCTACCACGTAATTAGGATAAATTCCTGAAACGAGGAACCAACAACACCGAAACAACCCATCAAATATGGACCCCGGTTTGTCAAGTGACCGATGGGTTTTTGCCAGAAAAAGTGTGCCAAGTGATGGAGGTGATGCCTCCCCTGTTGCCCCTAACGAAAAACACGGCCCTTGAGGCTAACACACATACCCACAAGTTCCGTGCCACTAAAGGCCCAAAAGGACCCAATGGCAGACAACAAAAAAGTTACCCCACCAACATGTGCTTTTTGAGGTAAATTTATAATTACCGCTCATCTCGGAGGTGAACTGTGGTTTCGTCTCGGATTACGGTTTTTTGAAGACTTTAAGCTGCAAACAACTTTTTGGAGAGTTTGCGTGCGAGGTTATATGGTACTTTTTGCAAAGCAGCGAGCCTAGCGGTTATCGGGCCTTCGTTTAGTTCGGGTCTAGTTTTACTTCGGCGCCGCTTTGCGTTACGGGACGGTAAAGTCTATCAAAATTCTTGTCATCCGTTTAGCTTCCGCATAAGTTGCCTTAAACCCTAAAAATAGCCCCAAACAGAAAATTTGAGAATGCAAAGTCGGAATTTTGCTGTGTCAGGCGGGTTAAGCTAGAGCTTAGCCGGTAGCGGGCCGATTGCACTTGTTCAAGAATCTTCAAAATAAAATTTTAAATCGTAACACGAGTGCGGTTTCTGTCCAGGAGCAAGGGGATTTTTTAGATGTTTAAACCAGCTGCGTGCAAAGGTCCCGTTAACAATTTAGGGGTTTTCGGTTGAAAGGGCGCGAAGCGTTGGCCTTGAATTTCAGTGAACCCGGCCAAATTCCTTTACTTGATTTCCATCACGAGGGATAAGTTTGCACAGACTTCCGGTTGCTGTTTTTTGGGGATAGAAAGGACTTCGTGTGCTAGACTACAGTCTTTTGGAAGAACCACTTAGAATTCTATATTCATAATGATTTAAACAAACCAAACAGAAAATTTGGGGTGATAAACTGAAATTTTTTAACATTCTTGCCAAGTCCATTAAAAAATTGGAAGATGATGGAACTACGTGCCAGGCGGGAATCCATCTCAAGACCAGATAAAAGAACGCCTCGGCCCACGGAACCCCCATCAAAAATTAAAGAAAGCCCGCCGCATCAAAAAATCTTTGGGAAGTCCTGAGCGCAAAAATAATAGGGGTTTCACTTCCGGAAGCCTAAACTTGCTGCCATTTCCTTCCGAACCCCCAAACTTGATTAGATTTTTGAAAACCGACGTTACGAAAATCTACAAATGACATCCGAGCCCAGTTGGGTCGAGCGAATTACCAAAAACTACAAGATAATCCGGAATCCGTGGTTACATGGGCGGGCGTAACAATAGGGCGGATTGGCTTGCCTGGCATATACATAAGTGCTTATTTACGCAGGTAAACTGCACCAAAAGTGTTCAAAAAATGGTCTATTCCAGGCATGTCTGAGGGTAAGTAATTTTAGATGTCGAGTTAAGTACGAAAGAGGATGAGAATTCCGTGTCAAAAATAAAATTCCGTCAAGCGCCTTTTGGTATTTGGATACATTTCTGTGACGTATGGCACACCAGAGAGCAAAGAACGGCATTTGTCTTCATTTCAGAGCTACGCCTTCACTGGTTTTTTAAGGGCTGTAAACTGACTATTGGTCGGCTGGGTCTTAATACATCAGACTATTGAATGCTCGTGCACGCGTTGAGTATCGCGGCACGGGAAAATTGATAAATCAAGAATACACCGATTATAAACTATAAACTATCAACCAGGGATGGAAAGCCGCTTCGCGACTTTTCAACCCTGGACCCGTCTTGAAACGTATGCTGTTCTACGCTTTGCATAATTACGCTGAATTCACATGACAAAAAATGAAAAGATTAGCTTGGGACCCTTTATATAGGCGACTCCCCACTTCCGGTCAATGCTAATTTTTCCTAGCGAAAAGGGTTTTACAAAAACTTAAATTTAATATCGAAAATGGCTGATTTTTATAAATCTGATGCATGGGCAGTCATCCCCAGATCATTACGCACCTCATGACATATCATACCCACCCCTAACTTCTTCCCCTATGGAGATACTACTGGAACAACGATACGGAAGTGGATGCAAAATGGCACAGACACACATACACTACTTTTTATATATAGTAGGATATACCCGAATAATGGCGTGGACTCAGCAATACGACGACTTGCCTCTGGCGTTGACTCAACGCTGGGAACGTAATCCATTACCAAATGTTGCGTTCCTTGTCGAGGCAAAATTGTTAATGAAATTTCGAAAAAAAAAACATTTTCGAAATTGTACTTATTGGACCTTTAACGGTCGTGGCTTTAGGATCTGAAGCAGCACTGTGGGCGCGCCCGCGTCGGCGAGCGCAATGATAAAAACACGGTAATGATAGACAACCTAGTCTAAGGCTACTGATTTTGCCATAATAAGGCATTTAGAATCTGATTCCAGGGCAGCTTTGGCGGCTAAGTTAAAGGCGTTCGGTGCTCCTTAATCGAGCGATGGCCCGAGTACCAAAAAAAACTGACGATCTGCGGAAATTCATACCCCCGTCTGCAACTCTGAAAAAGGTAATAACTAAAGGTGCAAGGAATAGGAACAAGGGATCTAGATGAAATCCCATTTTATCAACGATCAATTGCAAAAATAGGCTTCCCAAACGGTTGGGTCTTCACGGCTACGAGCCACACCAAATTACGTACTCCACAGAGCGCGGAATTCGGTGCGAGCCATAGGCGAAAATGGCGATTAAGGCAAAAGTAACGAAATTCTACTTATTGTTCGATATTGCGATACTATTTCGTCTACCACCGATTATCCAATTCCGAAACCTAATTTTCACCCCCCAAGCCAAACATGTTTTGAGCCGATCATATGCTCGGGTCAAATTTGCCCAATTTCCCTCCCGACGCGCCGGGCCCATCAGGGCGCCAAATATGCCCTCGGGGTCTATTTTGGGCGGAGAAGCCGAAAAAAGCGGAAAACCGGAAAGACGCTTGGACTCCGGCCAAGAAAGTGCAGGCAGCAAATTGGCTTGGTTATATCGTTGATGGTCGAGAATTTGGTTGTTTTTATGGGAAACTAGCTGGTTCGGTGGCGGCTAGAGTATAGTGATGGAAAAACAAAAAAAGAAACAGCAAAAAAAATCTGCTCCAAAAATTCAGGTTTGTAAAGCGTCTTAGCGCCCAGAAAAGGTTAAATTTTCTACAAAAAATCGATAAATAATTTATTTCCCCAAATTTTACAAAAGTTACTGTGATTACGGCAGGGGGAGAACGCGGCGGAAAAATCAGTTTTGCATCCTAAGAACTGAATTTAAACTTAGAAAATGCTGAAAAAGAAATTTATCCGCAAAAGTTTTTTAGAAATTTTGGTTTCCATCAATTTCCGCAGGAGGTCGTAATTACGGAACGCGGAGTGTTGCGGAAAAAAAAACGAGAAAATAAAGCGAAAATTACCCGGTTCAAACCGACTTCGACTCGAAATTGTCCTCAAAACAGTTGGGAAGCCTCAAAAAATGGAAAAGCCCACCCATTCCCGGGGCTGTTTATTTATTGACCATGTGGGGAAATGGGGCAGAAATGACCAAAGCGTCCCTGGGGAGCCGAGGGCTCGTTCAGAACGACTTTGTGACATATCATCCTCATATATTTCTTTTTGGGGGTAGTACATAGTGCGCGGACGGAGAAAACAATTTCTTAAGGAGCTAGAAAGTGCCAGAATAGATGAACTCGACTAGGTATCGACAAAACAGTGCAAAGAATTCGATGTTTCTCTCTCTTTCTGTTTCTCTCCTTCGCTCTCTCTCCCTCTCTCTCACTCTCTATCTCTCTCTTGCGCACCATATCTTCCTTCTCTCACACTCACGATCTCCGTCGCTCAGCATATCCTCTCTCTCTCTCTCTCTCTCTCTCTCTCTCTCTCTCTCTATCTTTATTTCTCTAACTTCGAACATAAAAGCTTAATGTAAAAAAATCGAACTAGCCATCCATTTTCCTTCAAAAAGACGACCAAGAATTAAGGACAAACAATTTCACCACTTTTCTTCACTCTCTCAAAGACCTCGTTCCCTCCAAGAGGCCAAAAGCGGAGATCTGACAACGCGAAAATACTCATTACGCTCGGCAAGGCACTCGAAGAGTCAACGAGCAGTAGAGGGTGTTACCCCGTTTTGGGCCCGGATTGGCCGCCGGGTGGGACGAGAATAGAATACTTGGCTGGCTAATGGGATTGTTGCCACCATTCATGTGGGGCAATCGCGTAGTGGGTTGGATGGTCATGGATCGGGAATCGAGATTGGGCTCGGTTTATAAAGCAGGCTTATAAGCTAGGCTAAGATTTGACAAAAAAATATACACAACGCATGAGACGGTATTGGCAAAGTAGAATTTTAGCCTGACTAAAAGGTACATTAAGGTCTCGTTGGGTTGGTTACCGGCCGGTAGGCCCGTAGGGGGGGGGGGGACGGTAACCGTCGGCGGGATAGCAAACAGGGTTACGGTAGGCGCTCGCAGCGGAGCAAAACCGAACCCGCGACACTCGCCGGGGCAAGTGCTTTAGACCACTCGGCCATGGGAGAGACGGGGTAGGGGAGAGGGGTGGGGGATAAGAAGGCTCCGGAAGGTTTTGGTGACGTTATAAAAGCTTCAGTGCCGAAGAGTTAGTAAAAAACATGATTCCGTATTTGAAGAGACTCTAGGCAGAATCAGGAACCGGAAATGCACATAGTAATTAGCTGGAACGCAGGACGTCTTGCACCCAGAGGGAACGTGGAACATCACAAGACTCGAAAGATATTTTTTAAGGCAAGCAACCTTGAGACTATAAACCACGGTATGAAACAATGTAGGGGATAGTTCAAAATGTTGCGAATCTAAAAATACATTGTAAGTCTTGATAAAATATTTTTTTGCCTTCTAACAATTTGGAACTTCTCGTAGAGGGGTATTTCTGGCGACTTAAGATATTTTTCAGGAGCATACAAAATACGATAGTCCACAAAAGACGTTATGAGTTAATGTCAAAAATTATAAGCGAGATTCCATTGACTAAAATATCGATCGTCCAGAGGTGCATCCCGGATTGTGGAATCCCGTGACAATCCCTATTCGACCCCTCCCGCAAAAAAACTTCCATATTGAGCGCGAGGCAACAATGGTCCGGATGTGGGAACTCTGCGAACTGGGGGCGAGCGAATCACCACTATCTACACATCGTCCAGGGCGAAATTGGCTCAATTTTTAAGGGGAACGGCATCGCGTTATAAGGACAAATGGCTAGGCAAGAATCTAGGTTCAAAAAAATTGTCTCCTGGTCTGGATGATGCTAGCCGGGAGACCTTTGGAAATCCAATTTCGCTGTCTCTGCACCTTGAAAGATTGTAAGGCTCAAGAACTCAGAGCTTAAAAGGATGACGGTAGCAGGATGTACCGAAAATCCACGTCATTGCGTAGGTTTTACTACGCACGGCAGAGCGTAATACGGAATCAGAGTGGAAAACTGTGTAAATCCAGGCCTGATCAATTTGGGCCCCGCATCGAGCCCCACTTTCCTAACCAAATAGCCGCCCCCTAAATAAGGAGAAGCCTCAGCAAGGAGACCGAGGAAAAGGAGAGAAGCGCTGGCTTGTAATTGGAGAATCATGAGAGTGCGTGCTCATCGGAACAAAAGGGTTGTGTGTCAGAGTCTATTTTGCTAAACGAACAGAGGTCAATTAAACCAGAAAATAGCCGTAAGATATAACTTTATATTTTCACTAGCGGCTCTCGGCAGCGGAGAATTTACCCCTCCAAGCGACCATATCTCGTCAAAATCCGATGGGCTCCAAAACCAACCTTTCGTCAAAATTGAAAATTTCAAAAAATATGTTTGCAAAAGCGTAATTCCCTGAAATCGTGCTTTGGACCGTTACGTAGTTGTCGCGATCTAGTGAAACAATAAGGGTTGAGTGCTACACTTACTGGTCGCTTTAAATGGATTAGCGTAATTATATGATGGATTCATTATGGATCTGAGCGCAGGCGTAGGTATATGTGTTGCGTTCTTCCTTTCTCCATCTAGAATTAGAAGAGGGTAAGACAGCCAGAGCGAGAGCGAGAGAGAGAGAGAAGAGAAAGAGAGAGCGTGGCGTTTCTCGGCAAAATTCATTCAGAATCCAGAACCAAAAATCTGTCTTTCTTCTGTTGCCGGTTCCCTTAAAGGCAAAAAAACACATACAAAAACTGGACTCCAGTCGGAAGAATGTACCGAGTCCACACGGGCCGAATCCCTAGAGTAGATTTCGGTCCGAAAGCCCAGATCCGGGGTATTTCGTTACTTCCCATAAAAAAACGTGAAACCCCGTTGGCCCACAGGGAGCTGGTGGGTGGATTGTGACGGGTGGGCCGTGCCTGGGGGGAAGTTCGAAATGATTGGATCCAATTTGTTTGGCCGGGGCCCTGGCTTTCCAATGGTTTCCACAACCCTCCGGTCCTAAAAACAATTGGAGGCCCTAGAGGATACAGGAAGCAAAAAGGGACTTTGAGATCCCGATGACCCACGAAATTTCTTCTGCCCTTGCCTTCATTATGGTAGTAACTGGAGGGAATACGTGCTTCTTGGTGCGGGCTCATGCTCAAAGTTGCTATGAAAATTAGCTTCCCACCGCGGGAGGCCTCATTTTTGCCTAATTGGAGTTCCCTTGCATCTTGTAAAGAACCTATTGGTTTTACATGAGCGCTTGGGAACGTGGTGAGGCTATAAATACTACGGATACTGCTGAATAAGGAACCGCTATGGTTTTGCCGCGACACGCAACGCATTATACGGCGCGCAACGTAACCCCGACCAGCCCCTTCATTGAATTTCCTGGTCCCGAATTGAAAACAAAGAAAATTTCGTGGCGTTCCCAATCCGCCTCTGGAAAGGCATTTTGAAAACCACATTAACCGCTAAAATTGGGGAGTCATACATAAAGCCAGATGACTCCTACCATTCCTGCCATTATCACGGAGTCAGAGAGACCACAAAAACGGCCCAAAAGCCTGATAAAAACTTTTGAAAAACGCTTCGAACTTTGCTAGGACAGACACAGACTCAAATAATGACCGCAACGACCATTATCTAGGCCTGTCTCTCTCTATAATTACTAAGCCAATCATAATTTAGCAGAAAACTGGTGGTGGAACTTTCAAAAGTAGAGGGCATCGCCGTGCCAAAAAGAAAAAATTTCCGAACATCCGATTGTAGTATGACGGAAGTGAAAATAAATTAGAGAACAATAGCGGATTAGCCTTAGGACTGGAAGTCGGTTTCAGAGTTCTGGTATGCGCTGTCGGAGATTTGGATGTCACAATTAAAAAAATCGCGTGAAATTCAAGATACCAAGCGTACCGGATTCAAAAAATCGTTTGAAATTTCAGGTTCCAAACCATTCCACTGTTGCACTATTCCACACATCTTGGGGCTTTGCGCACAGCTCCGTGAAACGCTCTTACCCGCGGCCGTGCTGGACAGGGAAGTGAAAACGCTTGAACAAAATCAATTTTTTAGTTCGAAGGTGTGGCGTAGGAAAGCTGCAAATAATTTTATTTTCTCTTGGTGATTCAACAATTTGAGTTGTGGATTGTCCACTTATATAGCCTTCACAAGGCCCGAACAAGCCGACGCTGTGGTCTTCTGAAAGGGTATTATGAAGAGTGAGAAAGAGAGAGAGAGAGAGAGAGAGAGAGGAAGAGAGGGAGAAGAGGAAGAGAGCGAGTAAGAGAGAGAGAGACAGAGAAAGGGGGAAAGAGAGAGAGAGGTCAGCAAAATACGCACCGTTCGAACTTCACATAGCGCATTTCGAACCGGCTGGTCGCACAGATAATCGGCCCATCCTCCATCTTTCGACACTATCTAAAAAAATAGCCATGGAATTCCCAGGACAGTCATCGGTTCAATTTCTTAGCCCGCCCCGAAAAAACTTACAAACAGACAGTTTTCACCCTCGTTCATCGCACTCGGCTCGGTGTCTAGCCATTTGCTAAAGAGACAAAACTAGAAGGCGGACAGTACTTACGTATAGCTACTGTTGACGCCCTGAACATTACGGAGCGTTTCGTCCGGAAGCTTTTCGACTCCAATCCAGACTTGCTGAACTGGTACATTGGCTTAGAGGTCGCTATCGAACCTGCAGCCAATAAGCGGCTCCCCCAAGGTCCGCTGCCTGTTCATCAAGTCCTTTTTCATGCATCATTTCTGAAATCTGCTTTATATTAGCTTTATACGATTCTCTCTTCCTATCCCTCTCTCTCTCTCTCTCTCTCTCTCTCTCTCTCTTTCCTTACTCGTCAAGACATCATTCTGCGCAGCACATCGAATCACCCCAAGATCACCGCCTTGTGCATCTTTTCCGCAAAGCTTACGGCTGTCCTCCCAACTTGCGTTGGCTCGGATTAACTGAAAATCTTGAAATCTACGGTACTATTGGTTTTTTTACCTTGTAGCACGACCCAGCAACATCGGTATACCCCGGAAATTGGTCGCAAGAGGTGGGAAACTAAAAGCTGTCTGTGTTAACAACGAGACAAGCTATCCCCCCGATGTAAGACCTAAAACAGGGCGCAAACCATTACGCCGGATGAATCCGTGCGTACGTATGTGCGTGAATGCGTACAGTAGCGTGCAAAAATAGGCAACACCCAACAGGCTGTTGTAACGTTATATTTTGGGCCAAACGTCATGTTTTCTAGTATTATCAGTGCCATAGAATCCGATGAGCAGGGTCGCAAGCCGGGACAGTGGCGTTTAGTAGCATAAATATTGAATTTAAAATCACTCCAAAAAATCTACTTTTTCTGCACGCACTTTTCCGTTTCAAAAACATGACCATCATGTTCAGCATAGTCGATTAACCCAAAGTCAGTGTCGTTTGTGATGAGATTCGACTTGGCTCAGCCGGTAAACCACGTTTCCCTAGCGCCAAGGTGGCCGAGAGGTGGGCTCGCCTGGCGGCCGGACGGCGCCCCCACCAAACCGATGCCGACGACTATTAAAGGTAGCTTCCACCGACTGACGGCGTCTTAAGAAACTAGCGAGACCGGCTTTGGGTAAATTGACCATGTTGAACACGATGGTGATGTTTTTTAAACGAAAAAATGCCTGTAGAAAACGTAGAGTTTTGGAGTGATTTTAAATTCAGTATTTAAGCTACTAAAGGTTATTGTCGCTGCTTGGGCCCCTGCTCATCGGATTCTACGGCACTGATAATACCAGAAAACATAACCTTTGGCCCAAAATATAAGGAGGAAGCCGCGTTACAACCGTCGGCTGGGTTTTGCCTTCTTTTTGCACGCCACTGTACGTGCGTTGCGTGTCGCGCCGTGCCACATGCGGCGCAAGATCCAGAACATCTTTCATCATCTTGTCTCTGTAGGCTCAAAGGAGCCGGCAAGGACGAATTTTATGGACTCCAAGGATTTTACGGGTATACATGGGTCGACGCTTGCATGCGCCGCATAAGCGTGGCTGGCCACGCTCTTCCGGAGCGTGGAGGACCACGCTTATGCGGCGCTTTTGCGTGCTTTTCACGCGCGCGATTAACTCCAGATGCAAATCAAAAATTTAAAGGACATCCTACCTTATATAATTTGGTCGCGTATCTTTGTGTGTGTGTGTGTGTCCGGCGCCAGGAAGGCTACTTTGCATAATTCCAAAAAATACAAATTTCCTCATTCTTGCAAGTTGCACGCGCGGGTGTGGTCGGAGGAAGGGAGGGTCCGAAGCCCCAAGCTCTCGGAAAGTCAAATTTCTCATGCAAAGGGCGCATTCCAGCGCCCAAGGCCCGCGAAGCGGGTTTTGGGCGCTGGTATATTTATGATTTCGATTTGCAAAAATGAATTGCCGATACATAACTATCAGGGTCCTCTTTAAATTTTGATAAATAAACAAGATAGTTCGTGATTCAACTTCCTGTTAGTTAAATTCTCGAAAACGGATCGATTTTTGCTTAGATGTCCCTTGGAAAACTTTGATTTTGCATTTTTAGAAGCTTTGCATAAGCGTTTCCGGAGCGTGGCGGGCCACGCTCATTTCGGCGTGGTTTATTAAGAGGCACGCGCGCCAGCGTGGCTCTCCACGCTCCGGAAGAGCGTGGCCGGCCGCGCTAATGCGGCGCATGCAAGCGTCGACCCATGTATATTCTACGGGTGCCGCGCCACGCGACGCATGCATGCATCGCTCCAGAGGCCGGCAATACACTAAGCAAGGGAAGGAGCGAGCTCGTTGCGCGCTGTGTGCGCGTGAACGCCTTCCTCAAATCCGTGTAGTTCGTCGCAAAATATGTCATTTTTCGGTTTTCCTACCTGGTTTTTCCGAGCACATCCCTTGCGTTGCTTGTAGATGACTTAATAATGATATCAATAAACTACACGTAACGTTAAGCTTACGAGCATCAAGATCTTGGGCCAAGTAGCAAAAGACAAGCAACAAGAAAGCGCTACGGTAAATGGATGGCATTTTGGTGTAAAGAGACGATCCGAAATCGGAGCGGCTTTTAAGGCCAGACGAAAGATGATCAGGATTCGATGAAAAATCTCGATATCCGGTGGGAACTTTGGCCACGGAAGTAACAAAAAGTGTAGATATGAGCTCAACGCACTTCCAAAAATTTTGGTAATGGATCGTTAGCGGGGAAGCCAATATTATTTTTTGATTTTTCGACAGGTACATAAATTTAAATCCAAATTAGCATGCAGCCACTGACAGGAAGAGTCTGGTCCCCAAAAATTCCTTATTCACTCGCACCCGTCCCCGAAATTAGGTTTGTTTTGAAGTAGACTTTTTGAAAGTTTTCCTATTCATAGTCATATGCAAATTAGCCGGTACTTAAATTTAAATTTTAAATTTATACTTCAGCACCCCGGGATGCGATCGCAAGACCGGAACATGAGAAAGCCGACGCTGCGCCACCGCGAGGATCGCCGGGAGATTCGACGGGAGGGCCGACGCGAGGAGCAGCAAGAAGGAGAAGAGCCCTCCACCCCGATGTCGCCCCTCAATCGGGGGCTCGTCAACCCGTTCCGGTACAAGGACCACGAGCTGCCGGTGCGAGTGAGTTTGATTTTTTTTGCGGCGAGCTGTTTGAAATCGTCCCTAACTCACCTGCCGTGAGCTGAACGGGCAAAATGCCGACAAAAAACTCCGGTATTTCGTTAAGCAAAACTTTTAAGGTCACATTTTTTACCATTTCCGTTTTAACATTTTCCAGAAGCCCGGCCCCACCAACGATCCGCCTCCTCCCAAGAAGACGACCACCCCGCCGATCCCGCCAGCCCCTTCCACTCCAGCCCCTCCTGCCGACGACCCGGAACCGCCTCGCCTCCAGAAGTCGGTGGAAGAGACGATCCGCCTCGACCGCTGGTTCCTCACCCGCTTCTCGATCGATAACCCGTATGAGGGGCTGCAGCAGGAGTTCACCTCCCTCCAACGGGTCAGCTTCGTCTCGTGGTTTTGAACGTTAATTTTGAGGTTCAGGACCCGTGGATGGAGGACACGGTCGACGACAGTCCCTTCTTGGAGCAGCAGATTGGCGACGAGAACGTCAAGCAGTACAAGGTATGGGCGTAGGCCTGGGTGTGGGCTTGGCTTAGCTTAGCTTTCGGCTTAGCTTAGGCTTAGCTTAAGTTTAGCTTAGGCTTGGCTTAGGCTCAGATTAGGCTTAGCTTAGGTTTAGCATGGGCTTAGCTTAGCTTAGCTCAGGCTTAACTTTGGCTGAGCTTAGGCTTAGCGTAGAATCAGCTGAGACGGAGGCTTTGCTTTGGCCTAGGATAACGCTGAAGCTTAGGTTGGGGCTTGGCTTAGGCTTAAACTTGGCTTGACGTTGGCTTAACTAAAGCGTAGATTAGGCTTGACGGTTCTGTTCTATTTCGCGGGGGGGACAAAACTGTGCGGGGGGGAAAATATGCTTCGCGGAATCTTAGTTTTTCGCTATTTTCTCGGAATTTTTGCAACGCCATTCGATAGAGCATCCAAAAATATACTAAGAGTTTTTGTTTTAGCTAAAAATATTATAATATAAAAAAGTTATAGCAAAAACAAAAAAAACTATTGAAACTGGTTCCGGAATGCTAGTTTTCGGCATTTTCGCCATTTTTTCGATATTTTGAACCTGTCATTCGATAGAGCATCAAAAAATATACTAAGAGTTTTAATTTCATCTAAAAATATTGTTTTATAAAATAGTTATAGCAAAACAAGGTTTATTCGGTGTTTCCACATGGGATCGTGGAGTCGAAAGCTAGTTTTCGACATTTTCGATAACTTTCAAAAATTTCTTTAATGCCATTCGATAGAACGTAAAAAATATACTAAGAGTTTTAAAAGAGTTTAACAAAACGGAGAAAAAAATAGAACAGAACCGGCTTGACTTTTTCTCCGACCCTCTTGAACTTGACGTTCATTTAGTGCTACGGCCAGTAGTCCCGAGCATCTACCGTACCCCGGCTTCATCGCTTGCGAGGCCGAACGGAACGGTGTTCGACTTTTGGATGCTCATCTACCGCGTAGGCAACCACTTAGCTACGTCGAAAGGAAAATTCAGGAAAAAATCGAGCGCATCTTCAGCGTCAACTTCCCGTTCGAAGAGCGGCTTCACCACGACGGTGACCCGGTAGTATGGAACGAACCCTTTGGATTGACCTAATGTTCGTCTACAGGACAAGCCGGTGGTGAAGGAGACGGTGCAGTACTGGCCGATGGTCCCTGGAGCTGTCTTCTACTTCATGCCCTTCAAGATTACTTGCATCACTAGCGTCCTCAAGGTATCTTGAACTGTTCGAACTTGACGTCACCTCGCTAGTACGCGCCGAACGTGCTGTCGCACGACAACTCGAACGTCGTCTACCGGGTATCGCGGCTGATGGTCGAGATGGACAACCCGATGAAGATGACTACCGAGGGGATGTCAGAGGAAGAGCCCGATGACTCGTCTTGGCATGAGGAGCTGGCCCCTCAGAATAACCCGAATGGGTGTGTAATTTCGAGCGTAGTGGAATTCAGCTCTTTTGCAGTGAAAAACACGAGGTGACCCACGTGTGCTACCTGCGATGGCCGGACGGACGGGTGCCAATGCCGTGGCCACAGGGGAGAGATACGTACAAGGATGCTGGATGTCGACTTGTGGATATCATGCTGGAGGTATAAAATTTAGAGGGCTACGGTTTACTTTACCCCCCCCCCCCCCAGCCGGAAGTTTCTGGCTATAACTTTTTTATTTTACATTATTGTAGGCTCAAATTAAAACTCTTAGTGGATTTTTCGACGCTCTATCGAATGGCGTTGCAAAAATCCCGACAAAATAAGCGAAAATACCGACAACTTTGAGGCCCTTCGGCTGTGGGGTAAAGTAAACTCTTACCATTTAGGGTCTCTCTCTCTCTCTCTCTCTTCTTTCTGCAGCTGCACGCGACGTGCACGCACATGCCGCCATCGGCTATTTCCCTTCAGGAGCTCTCCTCCGAGTCCGAAACCCCGATCGTCATCCACTGCCAGCGGGCATCGGCCGTACCGGGGTGGCCATCGCCCTTCTCATGGCCCTCGAGCAGTTCCACGAGACCAAGGGCACCAACATCAAGGTATCGTGGTTCACTATCATCAAGCGTCGGTAATTAGTGGCTTTGCGTACTTTTGCCGTTTCAGGGCCTCGTCACCTATCTGCGCTGCTACCGCCCGCGTTCCGTGATGAACCACTGGCAGTACGCGTACATCAACGTGCTCTTCGCGCAGAAGGTCGGAATTGAGGGTAGATCGGTTTTATTGGAATTTTCTAGCTCCTTCGCGCTGGCCACATCTCGGAGACGATCGGCGGGCACAAGTCGCAAGATCTCTTGGACAAGGTCTGGGACCAGATGGAGGCCATCATCGAGTCGGTAGTTTTAATTCGTATTTTTTATTGGAGTTCACACTGTACGCCTCGAGCACGTGCGGCCACGTTGGGCCCATCTCGTCTCCCCCCCCCTTGCTCTCTTCCTTGCTCTCTCCCTCTTTCTCTCTGTCTCACTTCTCCCTCTCTCGTGCTCTCTCGCTAGAAATATCTATCTCCGGTTATATCTCATGCTCTGACGCTCTCTCTTACTCCCCGCGAAAAATACGCTACGCAACACGGAAATTCGTGTTTTACCACGGTCGTTTGAGTCTCATTTGTTTCAGTCGCGTCAACGCCAAGTACGACAGCTTCCTCACCTACTTCTACGAGATCGGCGTGAAGGTGTAGATGGGGAGGATATGGCGACTCCCGCAGCCGAACCGACCATTAACATTAAAACTTAAGCTCCCTTTCACTTGTATTTGTTTGTGCCATTTTGGCAATCACCTAGTTTCCAGGATTTTCTTCTCGTTCTATTGTCCTTATATCGCATTGTGGTGTGACAAATTGTGATGAATATACGGTGCTCGTGGTGGTGTGTGAGAATAAATGGTGGTTTTCCGCATTTGACGGCAAATGAATCAGTATCTGGAGAATTAAAAACATTAGCTTACCTAACTTCAATAGGTTATCAATGACCTCGATTTTCAGGATTTACAGAAGTAATGGTGGCGCATACCTTAGTTTACGCGGTTTTTACCGTCATGAAGGTTTCATCGACAACCCTTTAAGAAATCGGATACCCTTACATGATGCTATATCCTCGCAAACCCCACGGGTGGTTGCACGGGTTGATAGCAAATTATTCAAGGAGTAAGCCTGAAATGTGATACTGGAACGCCTGGAATATCTAAGGGAACATTACCAGGTTCCCTGCCCTTTCTCGCTCTCTCTCTATCTCTCGCTCACTCTCTCTCTCTATCATTCTGTCTCTCTAACATTCTGTCTATCTCGCTTTCTTGCCATCGCCCGATCGCCCTATCTAAAGGAATAAATACTCTACAAATAAAATTATCCGATTTTTGTTCGATTCTAGTAATTTCCGTTTTCACCGATTATCTGTTTGCTTTCCTCATTTATGGACGGGCCCAGGCTTAGAAGAGGTGGCCAATATTTTGGGCCCAGGTGCTCGATGGCCCCCGCCGGCGTTTGTAAGCAAAAAGGGCAAATTCCTGGCCCGTAGTGGGCCAGGAATCACGTGGCACATTGCCAAATTGGGTGCCCCCCTTTCTATGGGTTGGTTAACTCAGATCGGAGTCATGAGGTTTTTTGTCTGGGTTTCCGGAAATGGCTTGGTGAGGGCGAGATACCTCACTTGACACCTAAAAACCTAAATATGAATTTTCTGCATAAACTTGAAGCTATGCATCATAGGGAATTTTCGGATCGATGATATTAACATACAAAAAGGTGCGGTAACGGGCTGGAATACCGTAATATAACAGATTTTAACGAATTTTGTACTTACCTCCCGGTCCCGTTAACTCGATTTTACGGTATTTCATTCTCATTAACAAAATCTTTAGACCTGCGATCTGAAATGTACTTCTTTTCAACCCGAGTCCTACCCCGGGCCACCATTTTTTCTAATCTTGGCTTGTTGACAAGAAAAGTGCAGCGGGTGTGTCATTCCGGGGAGAAGCACGTGGCCCTCGATGGGCCCTGGTGGGCCCCTGTCTATCTGCTGGCTGGTCTGTCCACCCGTCTGAAGGGCCCTTGTGACCCATTCCCACGAGACTTCAACTCACCCACCCCGGACCCCGAGTCGCTAAGCCTTTTTTGACGGGGTGGCGTGGTGCATAGGGGTTTCAAGGTGCCTAGGTGTGTAAGTTACTTGGCTTGTAAAGGTGTGTATGTACTATTTCGATTTTGCGCGGTTTTTATTTTTCGAATTGTATTGATCGTCTTCAGTTTTCAAAAAACTAAAGACATCTATAAAATTCGAAAAATAAATAATAAATAAGAATAAATTTTTTTGAATTCAATCAAGAAGATTTTGAAACGTTGTAAAAGATCTCTTTGGGCTCTTCTGCCATTTCGCGTAGAATTTAATACATCACTTAGTACAGAAATTTTTACTGAAAAAAATCAATGAATTTTCGCGGGCACCTCCGAACCTCAAAAATGACACTTCTGATGTCCTCGATGTTGAGTTTGAAGCTGTGACGCCTTTCCTTTTTATATTCATGGCCTTTTTGCGTTATCCAATTGCAAAGTAATTTTTAAGAGAGCTTTGTCCGTTTTACGGAGCTTGCAATCTCAAAACCCATTTCAAAAACCGAAACAGGATTCTCAAAAATTTCAAGCCCAAATTTTTTCAAAAATTCCGGCTTTGACCTACCTACAGCTTATGTTCCAAGTGATCTTTCTCATCAGTTCTTTGACAGGAACATCCCTGTAATTCGAGACGTTTGCCGGACAGCTTGTCATTTCAGGTTCCTTTCCTCAAAATCGCTGTCCCTCTGTCCGTTCGTTCGTTTTCGCAGCTTCCCCTCATCTTGCCAAGATGTCTTTCCGCTCTTTTTCTCGGCCATAAATTTCTTCACAATTTTTCCAATTTCCCATAACGGCATGAGACGCATAAATTTGCCAAAAGCAGCAAACGAAACAATGTGATTTTTGAGACAATTTATGTCACACCCGGATTTTATACCATATTCCATTTCCTTCTTCGAACCAAAAAGCACCCCGGGCGTTCGCAGTTTCGGACATGGCGCGTCCACCCAGGCCCCAAGGGGCCACATGGCCCAGCAAAAAAGCTGTTTCACCCCCGGCGAGCCTGGCGCAATCTACTCCCTTTATGGGCAATCCAAGCCGAAAAAAATGGGGGAATACATGTGACCAAAACGTACTTAATTTTTGGGCCTTTATGGTTCGTAGTGACCCAAGTTACTGGGTTTTTTCTTGTCTAGCTTTAAAAGGCGCTGCGCATTTTAAAATATGGCAAAGAACACCTAATTTTTTTAAATGTGCCGAATGCTAAAACGCAACCCAAAATTTTGGTGTCTGGCCTTTGAAAAAAACTATTCAAGAAAAGAGAGTTTCTGCTGAAAGAAACGGGTCTCTAAAACTTGCTGGTTCGTCCCGGGCCGGCCAGCAGCACCCCTGCTGACATTGTTTCGCCCAGGTCACTCGCCCGGAAACGGGAACTCGTTTCCAAGGGAGTTGCGAGCTCCTGGAGATTTTGGAAAACATGATTTTTCAGGTTTTCTTACCACCGCTCGACAATTGATCGGTTTATTGAGGTTTTTGGCTTCAAAATTTGCGTTTTTAAAGGGTTAGACCGCTCGTGACTACAGCTACGCGCTACTCCAAATACCTACATCGCAATTAGCGTTTTATTTTTAATTTTATTGCCAGAATTTTCTTGGAGTTATAGTAACGCAGCACAGCCGCTACTTGGCACACACATAATGGTCTTTTAACTAGATTATTAAACCATCCAATTGCTACCAGACCATCATTTTCGTTACGTATCGCGGTTACATCAAAATCAGTAAATTTTTCTACCCTTTAACTCCAAATTTGAAGTTTACAGCGAGGAAGCTTAGTTGGCAAGACCTAGTGAAGCGTAAGAGTCGAATCTGGCGCTTTTTACCACCCAACTAGTTTTTTTGAGGAATACACACTTCTTATTTCGAAAAACTTCTCAAAAATCATCAAAAACAACTTTTTTTTGTGTACAGCCGCCACCAACACCTCCAGGCACAATTTTGACGCCCTCCCTCACATGTGGTCAAATCACAAAAACCGGAGGGGGTGGTTGCTTGTGGTGGAGGGGTCGAGGGGTGAAAAAATATTGGGCCACAGACACCCGGTGGCCAGAACAGAGGAAAAAGGAAGGTTAACAGCTGTTCGAAGCCCGGGCTGAACGGCTTGAGACCTTTATTTTCGGATCAAAGAGCGCACCGGAACGCCATGCGGGAGGGGCTGTTTTCCGGTGCGTTTGTTTGGGAAAGCTGGGATTTCACAGGGAACCTTTGAGACGGGCTTGGACGGCTTGGTTGCGAAATAGGAGTTAGAGCAATTTTTAACAATTTACTAATGCTTCTCGAGGTGTTTTTTCTCTATCTTTACAGCTTGCATAATTTCTCGTTGCCCCACGCTCTCTTTCTATCTTTCTTCTCTCTCGCTCTAGCTTTCGATCTCTCATCTTAGTCGCGCGTTTTTTGCATTGTTTCGATCCTAATACATCTCTCTACCTAAAACTCTCGCTAAATCGCTCTCTCATCCTCCATAGCTTCTGACATTTCCCCGAGCTCTCTCTCTCTCCCTCTCTCTCTCTCTCTCTCTCTCTCTCTCTCTCCTCTCTCTTCCTCCTAACTCTTCTCGCACTATTTCTCGTTTCTCTCACTCTCTATCGCTCTCACTGATTCTGTCTCACTTTCCGACCTCGAATTCCTGAGAATCTTTGCCGGCACCATCCCTTTAAAACTCCAGCCTTGGGTCTCAATTCGCCGAAATCGACTACAAACCCTCAACCACATCACCGGATCTGTTTTTGCTGGCAGTGACCGCAGTGATTTTCGTTTTTTGCTTGGTTTGCCTTCCCGAATTCTTCCAAATTTGGTCGGAGCGGAGGCGGCGATCCCGTGACCCTTTAGTGGGCTATGGCCTCCTCCCAGTTCTCCGGAATCCAGCCACCGAACGGACCCCTTCTTCCCCATTCTCCTGATTGGCCTCCGTTTTCTTCGACAAAAAGTAGGGATTCTACCATCCTTTTTGTGAATCTTATTTTTTCTCACTCCCTCTCTCTCTCTTTCTCTCTCTTTCTCTGTCTATAGCGATTTCTCGTTACTTTCGAGTAAGTTGATTCACTTTTAAGTCACCGTAAAAGAAACTATGTATTTTTGTACCTTATTAGCTGGTTTTTTCGTAACTTTTTTTCTACTTTTTTTTACCGTAGGTGTTGTTTTCTCTTTCTTTATCCAAATCCAAATCTGAGAAAGTTATCCCCACCCTCCCCCACAAAGGCACTTTGAATACCCTTTCCCGGGATTTTCGGCTTATTCCGGCTCATCGGCCGTGGCATCGAATAACGGCTGGAGAGCCCCCCTTGGTGGGGAGCTAGATGCTGAGAGGTCTCGATTGTACACTTTGCAAAGCTTTTTGCATACAAAAAAAATATTGATATCTAAAAAAACATCCTACGGTTTTTCAAGTTCGCGGAGCTGTTACCTTCGGAAAAAAGCCTTAACTTTTACTGCAAGCCAAAGGAAACAAAACTTTACTGGTGAAACGGATTCATTGCTTATCTGGTACTTTAACGACTTAATTCTATTGACCTTTATCAGATTCACAACAGCACTGACCCCATAAAATAAGGACACCGCCGCCAGCCTGTCCATGTTGATAAGCTTGCACCATGCGGACATTTTTACGACCTGGTTCGCAACGATGTTTGATTAGTTTCGATCCACGAATCTCTTTGGTGTCTTGAGGGAATTATCCGATTCCGAATTCGAACTTCAAATTCTGAGGCTTTCTACTCTCAGGAATACCCAGATGAGGTTTAGAAAATTCATGTTCAGAAATCTACCAATTACTTCCGCTTTACAATAAATTCGAAATGATAAGCTTAAACCCTGTTTTGTATTTAATTTGCGAGATATAGTCGAATTACCGTAATCCTCGAAACCGCGCTATTTGATCTTGCAAAGTCCGGTAAAAAATTCTAACTGCGGCAAACAATTTGGCATATACAACAAGAAAACAAATTTAGAAATAAATCAAAATACCAAAATCTAGTAGCAAAAAGATGTTTATAAAATAGTACATTTATAAATCCGCGGTGCCTGTTTCGGGCTTTGAGGATCTTTGGATCTTTGGGTCTTACATTATTTTTATAATTTTCATATTTGGGGCCTTCGGTTATTCAAACTACCGAAAAAGAAATTATACAACATAGGGCTGATTACGTTAAGCGAAGAATGAAAACCAAAATAGTAAGAGGCCCGATACCTTTATGCAAATATGTGAAACATGACACCACTCTCTAGGTGGTCAAGTGGGTGTCGTGTCCGAGAGAACAGGTGTTTTCCCCCCAGCCGACCCACTTTTTGGACCACCCACTAGGGGGGCCATAAGAAAGAGACAAGGGACACGAATGGGCCACACATCGATCCACTGGCCACTAGCCGCCCCTTTTTTGCACTTTTTCCGGCCTCCCCCCTACCAACTCACACTTTTTTCTTTTCAATTTCACACCCTCTGGCCTTTCCTCGTTTTCCCCAAGGGAATTCCCCGCCCCGGCGCACAGCTGATTTTTGATACTCCCCCGCGAGGAGCCGGAAGTGTTGAAAGTTCAGCCAAGTTTTGCCTTTGCCATCTGTGAAATCCGTGCGAATCAGCGTGAAATTTTGTTTTGACACGTACCGGAGTGTAATAAACGATTTTCACGGTTTCCTGACTTTGAAATGGGCTAACTTTGCTATATAAGTTTTTATATGCTTTTAAGCACCTCACTAGCTCAAAATCCAGCAATTTGCTCAAATTCGGCTACGATTTCCTAAATTTAGGTGTTTGACTTTGCCGTTAATAGTTGTTATGAAATTTTGCTGATTTTTGTAGGTTGCAATTTTGGTTTACCGCGTAGTTATTTTCGCAAATTTTCACATTTTTTCACCGGGTATGATTTCTTTCAGATTTGAAGTTTGTAGTTTGAAGAAATTCCTAAATTTTTGTGCAAAATTATCGAAATCTTAGCTGCTTTTTAGTCTCGGCCCAAACCTTTCAAATTAAAATATTGAAATTCTGGCAATTTTTATGTGGGGAGTTTCAAAACCGAAAATTACGATTTGTTCCCACAAAATTTCGAGGAAACGAACCCGAAATTTAACTTAACTTAAGTTAACCAATCAAATGTACGCCATCACAAGCTACAAACTACAAACTATATGAATTCAAGCTTTACCGGAAATCCTTATATCATAAATCACGTTTCAAGTACCCCCAATCTCCAATTTCCACACTCATGTCTGCTGCACGTATTAGTGCACGCCTACTTACTTTCCCAATCCCGGGCCTTGTTGTCTCCACTTGGCAGTATCCGGCCGGCATTGGGGGTGGTTGTGTTCGTCGGGAGTAAGAGGGCGTAAGAGGTCCCGCAACGACGACAAACACCCCCAGCCGAATTTGCGACTATTTTTCGGGGGTGTTTTTGCGTGGAGGAGGCGATCTGGCTGTGAGTGGGCAGTGGAGAAGAAAGAATCTCGATTCGACGGCTCCGATTTCAGGCCACCATGCATTTTCGTGGTCTTGTAATTTATTTTTTAGTATTTTGCATCATCCAAGGCAGGCTAGCAGAGGTTCTTTTTGATGCGGGCATACGTTTACCATTTGATAGGAATTTTCAACCGTTTGGATTCTTCAAGTCTTCTTAATCAGCTGACCAGCTATTCCCGACGCTAATCGTTGCTTTCTCTGAAGAAGCTGATTTTTTGTATTGTTCATCATTTTGAAGAGGCTGGCATAGATTCTTTGGGATTCGGTTGAGATAGAGCTTTTACGCTAGTTTTAATAGTTTTTTACACCCTTTTCAAGTGGGGTTTCGGATTCTTCTTTTCTTTTAATTGTCTGTAATTTTAATTTTTAAGGAGGGAGAAGGAGGGAAGAAGAAGGCTTATTTAGGATATAAATATTTAGAACAATGGTCTAATTTTCAATTAACGTTTTCAAGCTTTAAACAAGTTTGAAGCTTGAAATAAGGCTAGCGATTCTTAGGATTTTTGGTTCTTTAGGATACTTTAGGATTCTTTAGGATTTTTTTGAAAAACGCAAGAAGGTGTTTAACCTGTCAGGATTCGTGTAATTTCGAAGATTTTTGTTGTTGCTTTTGTCTGCAGTCAACCACTAAAGTCCACCTCCTCCCTGCAAAATAGCCTCGGGCTATCCGATTTCCGGCAGGTCCCGGAATTGATTGAGCGGCTCGCTGACAGCCGGGAAGCAAAATTCGAACGGTTTTTGTCTCTTTCATGCATTCTGTTTGCGCGTCGTGGCGTTCCAGTAGCATGATTTTGACGCTTCTTCTTCCGGGCTACGCTGTTATCCTATAGACTAGGTATTTTGGGGGTCCAGATTTTTTGTCTCTCACTCTCTCTCTCTTGCTCTCCCTCTCTCTCTCTTTCACTCTCTCGCTCTCTCTGACTCTCTCTTTCTCTACCTCTTTTCCTTTTTCTTGAAGTTTGACCCCTTCGTAAAATTCAATTCCAAAATTCGTCAACCCCCTCTTATACCCAAGGCTAAACCCCTTGAAAAGCGGCAATAATCGAGAGGTAGCAGCTCGAGAATAGGATAGAGAAGACCACTTAGGGTACCATCGGGGGTCTGGCGCCTCTTTTTTTCAGGGGTTGCGAATAATCGCTAAAAGCCCCCACGGAAAATTGGGTGGTGCTGCTGTGCCTCAAGGCCACCATCCGGTACGGGCGATTCAATAATTCCACTTACTGGGCGTAGCTAGGTTTGGTGGGGACGGTTTTTGTTGATGGAGCGATTAAGGTGTTCAGGGTGGATGAGATTTCATCATTTCTGTGAATTTTTCTAACCCACAATTTTAAAGAGATAGTGCCGTGAAGAACATTGCAAATTTGAGGATCTTTTTCAGCGCCAGATTGATGCCGAAGCTGATGGCATGTAAATTTTTATCCTTGAAGCAGATATATGCTTATGTACAGCTCCGGATAGTTTAAGATCGATGGGAAATGACAAGGCTTAATTACGTCAAAACTAATGTTTATGTGTGGCCTCCAAAAACGACAAAACAACCTTAAAGTTTTGGTAAGTAATGAAACTATCTTAGCTATTGTTTAATAAACTATCTAAAACTAGGATTAAAAAGTGGGGAAACTGATGAATACGTATTTCATCCGCAGGCCAGATACCAGAAGCGCCTCGATCTTCGATACTTTACGATATCTTATTGCCACGCTTCCTCAATGCGTTACGATACCTAATTCCCTCGTTACGTGGATACATTACGATCTTTGACCGTCAGGCACAACGGCCCATGGGTTCGGTCCAGATGGTTCAAGGAAAGGGTTCAAGGGTGTACTGTATGTGTTTTTGTGCGTTGCGTGCGGGTGCGCGAAATAGCAAATGGGATTTAGCTGTTCAGGCCTGCTTCCGTAACTGCGCGACGCGTCTACCGCAAGCGTTGCGGTCAGTCCTCGTTTCCAATTCTACCGAACGTTTTATTAGGAGACGGGTCGCTGTGCTAAATACATACGATAATGAATGACCTCGATATCCCAAAACATTACAATACGTAATTGCGAGCCTATAATTTCGGTAAAATAACTGCTTCTTGTCTTTTAACGGAAGCTCCCCATTTATCACCTCATGACCCTTTTTCCAACCGCACCCCCAGGACAGATCTTCGCCTTCACCCCTAAAAATAATATTTGCCCAACCACCACCCCTTCTTCTCCTCAGGATGTTGCCAAATTGGCGCGTCAGCTGTGTGGCTTTGCCCGCGACCGGAAAGTGATTAGCCAGAGGGGGGAAGAGGAGGAGGAGCAGCAGAAGAACGCCCTCCCATTCTTTGGTTCGTGTTGCGGTAACGCGATAAATTGGGGGCTCTGGGGCAAAGGGCACTTTTTAGGGACACCAGAACGGATTAACTGGGCCTGTGAAAAGCGAACAAAACCACCGTGTCCAGCCGACCTGCTCCCCGCTGGGCGCTTGCACAGCTGTCCCCTTCGGGGTTTTGGCCACAAGGCCCGGGGGCCCATGGGAAGAAAGACCGGTTTGGTTGGGGCCAAACCAAAGCACTGGGTCGTGGCGGACACTTGATTCCCCCTTTTAACTCCTTTCAACGCGACCGCTATCAGCACAACCCTAGCTGAGGATTTTTATAGGGCTCTAGATTTTGTGCTTTTTGAAACATTTGCCGCTTATTAACTAATGCGGATACTGCGTAGGGCATTACGTAAAAGCGAACGGCCAGAAAGTAGCGCTACGTAGCTCCAAGGATTTTTTTTATTTGAAGAGTTTGCTGAAAAGTTCATTCCTGCGTCGCGTGTCGCGGCCGCGGCGGTGCCTTGTTTCTTTCTTTAAAGTTTTCAATGACTTAAAATGTACCGAAATTTGTCCTAATTATCTTAGGAACTTTTGATTTTTCCCAAAATTCAAATTTCAAAAAATCGAATTCATGTTTCCAGTTTTCGCGCTGGTTGAGCCGTATTTCGGTGCGTCAAGTAGCGGTTCTTAGATATTTATCAGCCATTTAATGTAAAGAGTCCGTTTCCAATGTTGCTCGCATGCCGCTGTCCGTTTCTAAATTACTGTCCGTAGCCGTTAGTAAGCCCGGCAGGGCAAAAAAAGGCTTTGGCGCTTGTTTTTAAGCATCTAATAGTCATAACTTCAACTTGTGCTCCGATTACCAGGACAATTGGCTGCTTGTCCACGGTAATTTTCGCGGTTCTGAAGACACGGAACGAGAAAATCTAGGGCTTCGGTACTTTAAGCAGTTTGAACAATGTCCCCGGTTGTGCTCTTCGCATTCGAAGCACGACATTTCCCCTCCTCACAAGGGAACCACCTAAGGTCGAGGTGGCGTTTCGTTATGGGACCCAGCCCATTTTGTGCAGAATTTTTTGCTGATTCCGAACCTGCCTTCAATTTTTGCCAAATAGCCCGATTTAAGAAGTTACGGCGATTTTAATATCATATTTGAGCCCGCGGGCGGCCATCTGTCACGATGCCTAACATTTTTGTTTGAATATGCCAATTCATTTTAAATAGCCTATCTTGTAGAGAATTTTTTTCTGATTCGAATCGTATATTTGATTACAGCGCTACCGCCTATCGATGATCACTTATGTGAGTGTGAAATAGCCTGTTTTTCACCATTTCCCATACAAAAAACGAAGTCCATACCATCGTCGATTTTTTCGATTTCCAACAATTTTGAGTTAAATAACTCATTCAATAGAGAAAAATTTTCTGAATACGATGGCGATATTCGTTTTTCATCAATCAGCAGGGAAACGCAAAATAAATGGCTTTGAAGTTGACAACTTTGGGAAAAAATGGAACTTTGAAGCGCTATAACTTTTTAAAACGAGCTATTTGGCAAAAATGAACAGCGGATTCGGAATCAGCGAAAAATTCTGCACAAAATGGGCCGGGTCCCATAACGAAACGCCAACTCGACCTCGGGTGGTTCCCTTGTCAGTTCCGCTAGACATTTATCCCCAAAATTTTCCATTTACACCCTCATCCATCCACCCTCTTCCCCTTAATTCCACTGTTCCTAATTCCGAATTCATTTGTCCACTTGGTCTGCAGGGTCAGCAGCAGCATCCACCCACCCCATCCCCATTCCGCGCGCCCAGAATTTTAATTTGACAGCCATGGAATTCGGCCGGCCAGGGGGAATTCGTGTTTTTTGAGGCGAACAGCCAGACATTCTTTTCCACAGACCATTGTTGTTTCAGGGGGTTTGTTTAGAAAATCGGAACGAATTTGTCACAGTTGATGACCGGAAATTTGATACCTGGACTAAAAATAGCCATTCAGTCTCCTTTTTTTAATTGTTTGGTGTTGATGTGTCGATCAATGGCGATTTTTATGGCTTTGAAAATTTTTCAGGTTTTTCAAATCGTCGCGTAACTGGTCCAGCAAAAAATACTTGGTGACACCATCCCTTTAAACTTAAAAATATGAAGGTTATATTTCCCAAGTCTTATGTATGTATTTTGGGTCTTATCTATATTTCTGCAGTCTTCAGAAAACCCAAAAGACTTTGGCTATGCCCACTGGCTTCTCAGGGCCTGAACTCAGATTCGCCGTACAGCTCAAGGCACTGCCAAAAACTGCCTGGTGACACCATCCCTTTAAGTCTAGAATAGCTTTGATCTATGCCTCTTCATTTTTCCAATAAATAACCTTGGGAAAAATCATCCTTCTATAGCAACCAGCTCTTCCTGGCCCACGTGCATCTGAACCACATTTTCTTTCTGTTACCATCCCTTTAAAGCCCCAAGCCCTCCAAATTTGCCCTTTCTTTATCTTTCCAAGCGTTCTTCCTTTATTCCTCAGGTCCACAAGGCCCATCCCTCCCAACGCGTTAATGAAATTACAAATTGGGCAGCCACCGCCTCCGCCTCCGAACCGCGCCACTCGGCCGGAAAATGGGTCTGTTTTGTTGGGTGTGCCGAAGAAGGGAGATGCGAAGAAGACGAGGGCCGCGAGGCGATAACCAAATTACCAGGTTTGGGCCCTTCGCCAGGGCCACGAGGGCCACCCATCCACCACGAGATATCCCTCACAACACACGCGCACCCATTCATTTTCCACGCAAGCCGTTTTTAACCCTTTTTGGGGCGGCTTTTCGACGGGACTGGGCTTCTCGTCCCGGCCCGCCATTTCGCGGTTGACAGCTTGTCGCAGGACCTTTCGACTCACCCTTATTGGCTTGGTTTGCCCCAAATTGGGTATGGGAAAGTGTCAAAAGGGAATTTCGGTGCTATGAGTTGCCTACTTTAACACATCTTCATTTCTTTGTTTTGCGGGTGTTTTTAATTTTAAACGCTTTTACATTTTTTGCAATTTTGACATTTCCTAAATGTCATTAAGGCTGCGGAAAATATTTAGCTCTACGTTTTCACCCAGAATCAAGATTTAAAGGGCCGAGCAAGGCACAGCTAGAGATTTTTGGTAACGGATTTCGCCGCTCCACGACACGCAACGCACGCCCCTTGACCATCCCGTTAACCGTACCATTAATGCTCATTATTTTTACGATTTTCGATTTTCTCGTTTTTTTCTCCTCTCTTTCTCTCCTTCTTTCTCTTTCTTTATCTTTCTCCCTCTCTCCCTTTCTCTGGCTCTCTCGCTTTTTCTCGCCCTCTCTCATTTCCTCTCTCCCCACCCAGTTCACGTTCCAGCCTGAAATTAGCATTCGCTGGTATGCGATGATGCGCGCGTCAGATAGAAAAACGTCCCGTCCAGCGCGACACGCCCGTCCTGCTAATGCGAATGGCCGGAAATAAACGCTCATTGTCCAGACACCAGATATAGAGACAGAGAGCGTGCGCGAGAGAGACCGACCAGACTGTGATGAGTATCGGGGTGGGAAGAATTTTGAGCTTGACAAGCGTTGACAGCTTTTCCTGGCAATTTTTGGAGGAAGCGAAAACAAGTTTATACGCGGGTTTAAAGGAGTTGAGAAGTCAAAATGAATGGAAAGAATTTATGAAGCACCAACGAAATGTATGTATGACGCATTAGTGAAATGTATTGAATTTGCCCTTCTACCTTCCCTTTTCTTGTCCTGCTCGATGACATTGGATGAAACTTACTTTGTTTTCCAGGTCATTCGTCAACTCTGGATGAAGTGATGGGCTACTCGATCTCTGAGCCGAGAATCCCCGCCGTTCGCAGTCAACCGCTGAAGAAGCTGGAGAAGTTCCCCGACTACGTGCGCGAGACGGTGCATTGGATCATCGGGTACGTCAAATTTGGGGAGAATACAGCTGTTTTCCGCGCTCGATTTTGATGAATTACGTTACAGGATGGCCTCCAAATATCACAAAAAATGTCCCAAAAATTAAAGTTGGCATTTTCTGAGTTTTTCCGTGTAATAATAATTTTTTCGGACAATTCTACTGCCTTGTTTTGACTTCGCATTCCCTTTAGTATTTTATGTCTCCATTAAGAAAATTTGATTTACGAGATTTTTAATGCTAATTAGCATGATCTATGAACCAAGCGTGCCTTCAATGGCCCTTTAAAATCGACCCCCCTGGCCCGTATGGTTATTGATCAGCTGTTCTCGCACCCACCTTCTGCGGGGTGGTGTTCCCGTCTTTCGGGCGCCTCTCCCTTTTGCTGGCTAGGGGCTAAGGGGAAAGAAGGGGGTTATAGAGACTGGTTCCCCTCGGCTGCTAGGCTTCTTCTACTGCCGGCCCGAGCTTGGGGGAGACGAACGCGCGAACGGCTGCAAACGCTACGTCACGATCCTATGAACGATTCTTTCGGCCGAAGAGGAATGACTGTATTGTCTCAAACCGCCTCCCCCTCAATCTGACAGCTCTTTTCCTTCGCTCTGACTAGTGAGAACGAGCAAATTAATTGCCTGTCAGTTCTCCTGCCTCCCCGTTAATTGACGCGTTCGGTGGCTTATTTTTGGGTTAATCTACGGAACGCTAGAAGCGGAAGGAAGCCTTTGGAATCGGAAGTGATGAGTGTTCTCTGCTTTTGTGGAATTTCTGGGCGTTTTTGGCGTTTTTTGAGCGTTCTGACAATTTTAATGGCGTTTTCCTGCTGATTCCAATTAATTTCGAATAGTTTTTTTGGCTTCACTGTGCCTTCAGAACAACAAAAATGAAAATTCATATCTTTATTTTATATTTTTGCTCATTTTAGCGCAATTCTGGTGGTAAACGAGCAAAGATTCTTTGAGAAACCTTAGAATTTTGCAGATGGCGAGCTAACCTCCTTGCTGTCGGAGTCTATAAGGATACTAGCCAAGATTCTTTGCCTAAGCTTAGCGCCATGTAGTAACTAGTAGATACTTCGCAGAAAATCTGGCGTTTGAGGCAAACTAGCCGAGAACTTTTCGGAAAAGACCTTCAGAAGCCAAAATGACACAGGCTAGATAGCAGTAATCATTTGGTAAAGCTATGAAATTTGTTACCTTTTTGAACATGCTCTAAAATTCGTGTGTCTTGCAAAAGCCAGTAAGGTTTCCCTAGGATCTCTGCTCGTCAACCTCTGGAAATCGCTCCAGGACCGGTCAACTCCAAAATGCAGACACCAAATTCCCTCCGAAACACCTGCAGGTCTCAAAAATCTACGTCCGAAATCATCATCGGAAACGGGGGCTTTTATGGAGAGATTCGGAGAGAGGGGGGAGGAATGGAATGGCTCCCGGCCATTTCCCACGGCATAACCTGTCTCTTCTTCTTCTGCTGCTGGTGCTCTGTCTCGTTCCGGAGGGATTTGCATGCGTGTCGGGCGTTGAGCGCCAGAGGGGGCTGCTAGGGCTGGGAATATCCGCCTTTGCTCGATGGTTTTAGCCTGTGCAGCTGGCTCGGGAATTTGAATTTGAATTTGACGTGCTATAGATTGGGGTGGTTGAGTTGGAATTTTGAACGCCGTGCCCATTTTCTTGATCTTCACCTGTCCAGCGCTCGGTTTCTAAAGCCTAATTTGCTAAGATTCGTACCTTTCAGGGTCGGCTAGCTGAGACTTTTGAGGAAACGTGATTTCTGCGAACAACCTTGCGAAGGAAATTTTTTATAAATCTCATTTTTTTAGCTTCAACCTCTTTCGCTTTCTTTTTCGCCTTTCTCCGAAATACACGATTCCAGGAGCGTGTCAGAGCAATCTAGCATAGGGTTTTAGGAAACGAAGTGTATTGATAATCGAATTTTCGGACCCTCTTGCCCTTATTTTTATTCTATTTGATAATTTTGGTTACTTTTGGGCAGGGCAAGCTAGCAGAGAACCATTAGGAAGCCTCGGTTTTTTTCATAATTTCACCTCGGACAACTGTCTTCTATTTTTATTGGTTTTGCTATAATTTTCTAGTTCTTCGAGCTTGATTTTGCCAATTTTCCGTTTTGACGGCAAACCAGCAGAAATCTTTAGGAATCCACGGGCAGACACGGTCTTGGCTGCCTAAAAATTAGCCTTGCGATGCATTGATGACAATTTTACGATCGAAAACCTGTAATATTGACGTGACTGACTAAACATCCTTACGCTAGTGAAATTCTTGTCTCCTCCAATTCATCCCCCAATCCATTCAAAACTGTTTTCCAGTTTCACGACACTCCCTCCAATCCAACACCTCAACTAGGCCACTTCAGTTTTGGATTGTCCGACGAAGAGGAGCCAGAGGTGTTCCTAATCTCTCTCTCTCTCTCTCTCTCTCTCTCTCTCTCTCTCTCTCTCTTTCTCTCTCCCGGACCTCTTGCTCCTTCCGGCCGGAGGAGCGCCAGTGGAGCAGAGATTCCGAAATAGTACCCAGGACGTGTGAAGGACACGCGCGCGCATGCTTTCTTTCAATGGACTGCGGGTCCACCCCCACACAGCGACTCCAACAATTCAAATTCGGTTACCGGGGAGGAGGTCCATCGAGAGAGAGAGAAGCAGAAGACGCCCTTCTTCCTATTGCCTTTACGGGATGGAGGCCACTTATTATGGAGCCGCGGCGGCGTCTTGCACCGGGTACGCAAGGAGGCGCTTTTCGTAGTCATGACATCAGTATAAGGTTTTAAAGCTAAGAATGTCTCTTTGTTCAGATTATGGTAGTTGGAGACCGTTGCTCAGCTGGATTTCTTGTTGTTTCCGATTGTTTACTATCGTGAATTGTATGGTAGCGTACTTCGTTCATGGCAAGCAAGCAAAGGCCTTTTGGGATCATGTATTTTTATACCTTTTTAGGCTTGCCCGTGGAATTACGGTAAGAATCTGCTGAATTTCACGTATTATCCTACGATATATAAAAAATAGTGTCTGTGTGTGTGTGTGCATTTGCATGCAACTTCCGTCTGGGTGTACCAGCAAAAGCGGATTGGGGGAGGAGATTTAAGGTGTGTATCATACGTCATTAGGTGCGTAATGGTCTTGCGATGACTGCACACATATCAAAAGTCAGGAAAAGTGTTGTTTTCGATATTAAAATTAAGATTTTGTAAAAATCTCTACGACCCTCTTTGTTAGAAATCAATTAGCATACGCCGGAAATGGCGGTGGCCTATATAATGGGAGAGAGGGAGTAATTGTCAGTTTTTTTCTCATTGCGATTCATGAAAAAATATGCAAAGCATAGAATAACATTCCTTCTATATGGGCCCAGGGTTGAAAAGTCGCGAAGCGGCTTTTCAACCCTGGTTTGCTAAAAATTACATTTTTTGGATGAGCCTGTTACTTATGTTGTATTTTGTGTCTAATCTTAAAGGGTCGAGTCTCAACGTCCAGAAAATTCTCTATTTAACCCCCTACAAACTCCCCTAAGTCACAGTCTTCAAAAAACCACTCTCGTCTTCTGATTTCTCAGCTCCAAACCCCACGCCAGCCGCCGCCCTCCTCGAATCCGTCAAAAACGGGGTCGCGAGGTGCTCCAGACGGACGCCTCAGCTCCAATGTACGGCCCATTTCGGCAAATATTTGCCATGTTTCTGTTTTTCGCCAACTTTCGTGTGGTACCGGATGGAAAGGTACAAATTTTTACAAGTTGACGTGCGGGTTGTGATTTTTGCGGTTTTGTAGGTGGAAGGGCGTGGCTTGAAATTTTTGATTGGACCATTCTGCGCCGACTCCTTCCATTTTTAAAAATCGTCTAAGTTTTGGAGTTTTAAAGGAAGTCTGACATCAAGTTTGGTTCCACACTCTCAGCTCAAACTCGTTAAAAAGCTGTTAAAGGTTCTAATTTCTATAATTTCCTTTTAAAAGGAACAACTTTTTTAAAAAACTCCCTTTAAACTCCACTCAGGTTTCAGAGATGGCAATTCCTGTCTCTCTCTCTCTCTCTCTCTCTCTCTCTCTCTCTCTCTCTCTCTCTTTCTCTTTCTCTCTCTCCCTTCGCTCTAGCGCTCTCTATCTCCCTCTCTCCCTCTCTCTCACCTCGGAATTGGCCCTGAAGGCCCAAATATTTGCCGGCCGTCCCCATCCATCCATCCGCTTCTTCTTCCTGCCCTGTTTGCCCGGGCATTCTCTTGCATTAGGGCCCACTATCAACACAGCCCCCCGGCTCCGATTTTTCCGGGATTCTCATCTCGACTCGGGATTTTTGTGATTAAGTGGCGTAAGCGGATGCAAGGGGGATGATTGAAAAGGGATTTTTGATTCCTTCAGGAAAAAGATTGGCTTTGGCTTTCCCTATTCCGCTACAATACTCTTTGCGCGGGGCCAAGTGAGCCGATTACGCTATGAAAACCTGGAATAGGCTGATTTTTGCCACATGTTCCATTGTACTACTTGCTACAAAAATCTACTACAAGCGCTCACGCAATGGACATCAAAAAGGCTGCCATTTTCCTTTTTCATTCGAACATTGCTGTATTTCGTAAAAATGCTCTTTTCAAGTGCCACGGTATTTGATTAGGCGATGAAATATGCATAATTCAATGTATTAAAATCTCAAAATTTTTATAGAAATTTTCTTGTACGTGGCGTGGCCCAAAAAAACTTCTTTTCCATCCCTGACGCACCGCCGAATTTTTCGTCATCACCCAACCTCTGGTCGACAAGAATTCTTGCGAGAAACATGAGTCCTCGTGCCCTTTTCATGCTTTTCCAGTGAGTGCAGCCAGCCAGTCTCAGTGGGTCCACGACCAGCCAGACACAAAACAGCTCTCGCATGTGGGAAAACACAACAACTCCTCACTCCCCTTATGCTCTTTTCGGACCTCCACCCCCGAAATTTTTGGCGACAACATACACACGACGGCATGAGGCGGGGTCGAATTACTTCTAGCTAGCCTCACATAGACCCACCTTTGCTTTTTGACACTTGCATTCAGGCACATTAGCTGCGCTGTCTGGAGTTAGTTTTCCCATAAAATTCAATATTTTTTAGATATGGTCGTTTTGAATCGCGAAACTTACATTATTCTGCAATTCCTGTACCTTTAAATGCTCATGTTTTTTCCTGATTTTCGGACTTTTGCTCAAAAATCTACTGCGGTTTATCATTTTAAACGACTCTATAATTGTTTAGATCTTTTCATGTGGCGCTTTCTCTGTATTTTGCTAACTAGCTAGCAGAGAAATTTTGAGATTTTGGCGTTTTCAAATGCTCCTAGGCCTTAAATGTAACTACTTAGGCGCTTTAAACCTGTACGGCTTGAAGTTGCCGGCCCATAATTTGGCCGTCGTAGCGAGATGTAACGCATCCTCCCATTCAATAGGGTAATTGACTCTCTCAGGCTGGCTTCGGCATCGGGTGCCTGTCTCGAAATTCTTTGTAAAAAACGATTACTTTCCTTTACCAAGCCCTTTAAAAACTGGAATCGACCCGATTCCGAATCGTGGTAATTAAAGTTTTCGAAAGATTCAGCAGTTTTTATGGTTTTTTAGCAAGAACCAGAAAAATCACCAGATTTCCGATAAATTTCATATCCTCCTCGTTGCCTCACAAAGATCAGCTGCTCTCTGAACCCACACAAAGAGGAGCAAGAGGAGTTTGAGTCGAAATAGACGATTCCCAGGCTCCCACGTGGTGGTGATTTGATCTCACTTCCCCTCAACCCATTCTCTTCCGTTTTTCGAAACCTTCCCATACCTCGTGTCTCGGCTGTTTGACCGCGGCTGTCCGACTGAAACATCATGTCTCCCCAAAAATCCCCCTTCCCGCTTTCGAAAAAACTCAAAGAGTTTACGCTAGCATGCCACGTGACACTGCCCCCCAGCCCTGATGGTGCCACTTTTCTCAACTTTCCCCTGGAAAAAAGATCTCACTGGCCGGGTTGAAAGCCGGGGCGCCCAGCTGTGAGCAAGAGCTCGCTCGCTCTGGCCTGGCACTCACTTGAAATGAGCAGCTCATCAATCATTTTCGCACGGTTCTTGCTTGGTGAGGTTTTCAGAGGGGATTGGATTTTACGGTATCAGAAGATATTTTTAGTTTTTGAAAAATTTGCAAGTTGGGAAGTGTAATCAGGTGCAATACGGAATTTTAGGTTTTTAGCACTGAAATATACCAACCTCTGCTTGTACTTTTTAGTTATCTTAATGTCAAGAGTATTGTTTCTATATTTTTTCCTTTAATATAAATGTTGCTCAATAACACAATAATAATGATTTTATTTGAATGCTTGCGCCTTTAAAAGATAAATTCGAATGAATCGAATGTCCAATTCACTTTTTTAATAGCAGTAATTCCTCCCCCAATCGCCGTATTTTGCCGCGTGTTCCGGTGCGTCCGCCCCGTTTTTGCGACCCCGATGGGGCTAATTTCGTGGTTGGCGGACACACCACGAGTCCTCACCGCGGAATCGGACGACCACATGTGAGACCGGTGGCATCGGGGCGCCGGCCAGGGTAATTTGTAACGCAACGGAAAGGGGAGGAACTGCAAAAAAGCCAGCAGCAACCAGTCACGCTATCCTGCGCCCCTCCGAAAGTTTCAACAGACCTCAGAACGGAGTAGGAACGGCGCGTTTTTTGGAGCATTGTGGATCGAAAATCGGGCGGAAATGGAAATGCGGTCGCCGGCAAATTGGCAGCGATTTTTGGGGTTGTTGAGGAGAACGAGTAGATGATATGCTGGTGCTCGCTTTTTGACGGAGCACGCGGTAGTCTACACCCAGACTTGAACTTTCAAGATCTTGACAAATTCGCGAATTTCGGAGCTCTCCAGACACCCTAAAAGATGCGCAACCACACTCTATGCACGCGAAAAATTTTATGGGCCACTTGTGGCTTTGAGCATCAACCAGCTGCCCACCGGCTTTCAGCTTTTCTGCCGGCTTATCTTTATGGGTCAGGCTCCTCCGAGGAAAATGACTCATCCTGATTCCTCATGCTCCAATCTCAACCCCAAGCTCCCCAAATTTGAATACGGTCCCCCGAAACCAGTCTCTCTCTACTAATCGAGGTCCCCTCCCCCTTGTCCCGGCCTTTCACATAAATTCCTTGACTAAAAGGTGGCCGACCTTGGGCTGAAAAGGGGGAGCAGCAGATATTTCCACGTCTTGCTCCTTCACCTCTTGCTCCTGACATCGAAAGCTCAGCGGGACGCTTTTCCCTTCTTACGAAATGTCCAAGTAGGGCAATTTTTCGGAAGATTAATGAATTACCCTAGTTCGGTGGCATGTTTTCGACAAAAAAATTTATTTTGAATTTTTCTCAATTTTCGGGCTCACTTTTGGCACTTTTGATCAGTTTCCTTTGTCATTTTTACGCGTAAATCGTAAAGAGCGGATTTTTTCGAGCGTAGATTCTAATTTTAGCCCGATTCTTACTTTTTTTCGCGCAAAAAACATCTGCCACCTCAATTTCCGGCGCAATTCCCAAATTCGGAAATTCTCAGACAATTTGTAGCCGTCCAGCTGTACGATTTTTGAGGATTTTGGGGCGTTAAATAACGTCAAGAATCATGTGATGTAATTTCTAGAGGGTAGATATCAAAAAATTACGTAAAGTATGCTAGTTACAATTTTTCGACTTACCGGTTTGACGAATTTATTAAATCAACTTTTGCACTCTTTGAGCCTGGCTTACCAAATTTTTCCGTTAAATTATCACTTGGGACGCTTAGATATGATTTTGGGCATTCAATCATATGTTTTTACGGTTCCTTAAAGTCTAAAAAGTGGTCGATGCTTCCCTACAGTCTGCGTTTTCCTATTTTGCAGGCTCGCACTTTTTTGAAAACACGCCCCGACCTGCCAACTAACAAACAAAACAATCAACCGGCCGTATTGGCGGCTATATCGCGCCCGCGTCCGATCATCCGTTTGCGCATACCTAATCCCGCTCGGACCACCTGTTTATGCAGCCGAGAGCCCCCCAATCGAGCCGAATCGCGCGCGACCAGCAAAAACAGATTGCGCAACGGCCTTGACCAAACCCTTTGGAGAGAGAGAGACCGAGAGAGAGACCGAGAGAGAGAGAGAAAGACGGACCGTCATCTATCTTTCCATTCACATCCCCTGCCTTGCACAGCCCATTCTCAATCCCGAAAATGACAGATTTCTTGGGAATTGAGCGGTTATTATCGATTTTATTGCTTTGAAAGAGGCTCAGCGGTTTGGTTGGATTTTTCAAACTTTATATATGGTCCACCTTGACCTATTTTAATTAGATTTTTGTATATTTGATTGATCATTTTGTCGTGGTTTTTGATTGCTTTTGACAACAACTTCCGGTTTTTGCTTGTAAAAATTTCCCTAGTTTTTTCTTTTTGATTGCTTTGGAGCTCGACTTCCTCTAATTGCGCATTTAAAAACAATAGCGAAAGCGCTTCCAGCATCAACAGGTCGATAAATTCCTGAAATTCCGATTTCCGGAGCCTGAAAATTCCTGAATTATCTCTGCTCGCTTGCCCGGCGGGACTTTAGCATTTTATGTTTTTAATTAACGTTTTATGCAATATTATTTATCCAGAAAGAGAGAATTATTTTATTAAATTTTGAAAAACCGGAATCAGATAGAATTTGTGCTTCACTTTAACCAAGTATTTCAGTTTTAAGATGAATTTTATTGAGAGAATCTAAGAATTTTTAATGCATAGTTATACGAGTGATTCTTGATTTTTCGATTTTTCGATTCCCCCGCCAACCAGCCAGCCACCCTCAGCCCGTTCAATTTTTCAAGGGCCATTCACAGCAAGTGTCCACACTTTTCAAACACTCCAAACCCCCAGCCTTCCAGCCCCCCATTTTGACCGTTTTGTCACCTCCTGCCCTCCCTAGCCACCACCCGCTCACCGCAAATTTGCATATATCGGCGTGGGCTGGGGGTGGGGTGGGGGCGAGAGAGTACCCCAGAAAAAGAGCGCCCAGACGCGCAAATTTGTTGATCGAATCGCAGCGCATTCCCTGGCGGTCTCTGCTCCTCTCAAATTGTCGGTGTCTTGCCCCCCCTTCCAACATCCAAACTGTCGATTTTCCATCGCGATAAACCCCCGGCTGACCGCTGGACGGCCAGGTGTCGATCGGGCTGTCGTCAAGTATTTGAATCTGAAGTCTCGAGACGATTTTTGAATTTTTTGCCCGGAATTTAAGTCCGATATTTCTGTGTTGAGTGAGGCTTTATTTACTTAGCTTAAAATCAGGCTTAGCTTAGCTTACGCTTAGTTTTCGCTCAGCTGGGGCTTTGATCTAGGCTTAGCTTAGGCCCTAGCCTAGACCTAGCTTAGGCTTAGCTTAGGCTTTGCTTAGGCCTTCTTCGGCTTTTGGGTTTTTTTGTTTTCAGGTTAGGCTCACGATTAACTTAGGCTTAGCGTAGGCTTGGCTTAGGTTTACCTTAGGCTAATCTTAGGCTTCGCGTTGGCTTATCCTTGGAGCTCTTGAAGCTTCAACCATTAATAACCTTTTTCACAACCCAATTAGCTCCTCCCTAACCTTCCAAAATTCAAGGCCCATTAAACCGCACCTAACGACAGCCACAACTCCTCCGGCAAGTGCCAATTACCCCCTTTTTGCACCACCAGGCCGCCTGGAGTGTCTGGTTTTTCGGCTTTTCCCTGCCTGTGGATCGCCAGGATCGAGGATCGAAGCCGGCTGAAAACTGCCCTCGACACCGAGGGCAGAGGTGAAAGGCGGAAAGGACGAGCTGCAGGAGGAGGAAAAGCCTGACGGCACGAGCCACTCGAAAGGGCTGTGGATTCGGGGGCTATCGATTTGCCAGTGGCGGCGGATCGGCCAGGGCTTGATTTTTGCTCTCTAGTGATTTTGAAAGGGACGGTTAAGGCACATTTTCAGTTGTTTTTGCCTTGAGCCTTCTCTTGATCAAACGCCGACAATTTGGCGCTTTCACGACACCTAGAACCAGACATAGGAAATATCGACACTGCTAAATACCGACAACATTTTGGATGCTAATAAACTACGTTACTTTTATGAATCTGAATTCAGTAAATTGTTTGTTTTTTTGTTGGGAGTTTGAGTTTTAGCTATCGGTATTTTGGATCTCAGTATATTTGCTTGTCGATATTTTTGCTGCCGGGGGTTTTTCCTGTCGGTATTTTTGCTGTCGCGGTTTTCACATTTGACCTTCTCTGATGCCATTTACTCCATCAATTTTTCATAATTGATGTGAATCATGTTACAAAATTAAGGCAGTTCCTCAAAACTTTCCTCTCCCCTTTCTTAACCTCCAGGAATACCCATTCCTCGTTCCCCCAAAATTCCAAACCACAAGATTCCATTACGCTTAATCGAATCCCAACACCCGGGGGTGCGTAACTTCCTCACTGGCCTATCCTTAGCCCCTGGTGGTGTTGGGTCCCGAGGGGATTCCCCATCTTTAGGACACACTTCGCACCCCCCACACACACACGTCCATTATGATGCTAAAGGGATGGGGCGAGACGCTAGATTCGGATCGGGGAGACGGATCCGATGACAAGCTGCTGAATAGGGGTCCCGAAGGCCCCAAATGAAGCCCAACTAGGCTGTGGCTAAGGACCCAGATTGGGACCAAATCTTGGTGTCCTGGCCTCACGATCTCGTAGTCAGACGTTAATTTGGTGGTTTTAGCTCGTGGGGGTTTTTAAAGGGAGCGTGACAGAACGGATTTCTTTAGAAGTAAAGCCTTCATTTTCTTGCGTTTCCAAGTTATTTCCTGGCTGGCACTGTCCCTTTAAATTCCGTAGTCGAACGATTTTTGGTTTCGTAAATTTTTTATGTTTTAGATTTTTCAAGGACGCGGGAAGTCAAAAACTTTGACATTTTCAGCTTATTATTATTTTTTAATTCCGGATCAAACTAATTAGCATATACTTTTCGAATAATCCTCTCAATTTATCCTCTAGGCCCTCCTGTTGTACCTACCGTTTGGCCCACCCCTTCCTTCTCCTTTCCGTTCCATTCCTTTCGACACTCATTGTCCAGCCGTCACCGCCACCACACTACTATTTACATACATGTCAATATTAGGGGTGGCTCGGGCCAAAACAATCCCCGTCGCAATACTATCCCCCTGGTCTAGAAGGAGACTCCCGCACTATTAGGGATTTTCCTATCTCCTGAGCTCCTGACTTTCGTAAAATTGTAGGGCTTAATTTTGACGTTTACCTTTCCGGTTCCTTTTATAGGCTTTATGACCAGTTCCGAATTCAATTTTGCTGAATAGCCACGATTTCCTGCTTTGAAAGCACGGCTTTTGAACGCTGGAAATCGAAAACGGACGACTGTTGATTTTTGAAAGGTCTCTGTTCCTCTTTCAGCTTTTCTGGTTCGCCTTGAATTTTGTCTACATCGAGACATGGTTTGGACTGCTTCTCTTCCTGGAGAATGGACTTTCCCGCCCGGTTTTTTGCAAGTTTTATTTACTTTTTCCGCTTTATCCTTTAAAAATTTTGCTAAATAGTATATTATTATTTATTACTTAAAATAAGCATAAATGAACTATTCGAAACTTATTTTGATTACCTTAAAGGCGTGTTTGAAAAAATCTAGAATCGGATTGCACCTCATTTGGAGCAAAAATCCGAACATTTTTGACCACTTTGTGGCGCGCTTCCTTTAAGAACGTCGATTTAACCAAATTCTGAATTATTCCGGATTGTACCGTCCATAGAGTTCCAAATTATCAGATTCTAGGTGCTAATCTCTCTATCGAAACCCTAAAATTTCCACACTTTCACACCCCACACTGATTGGCACATTGTGTGTTCATTTGCATGAAGTGTCGGTCAGCAGAAGCGGCCGCCCTTAGAGACGGAAGCCGAGATTTCCGGCAGGCCCTTCTGGACGCCTAGCCCAGTCGAGGTATGCGTCCCATAATGGCCCCCGGGCTTTCCCTCCCTTCAAAGCGTCCGGCAGCCCAAACTTCATATGCATATTACGAGACTCAGAGGCTGCTGGCGGAACCCCGTCGGCCAAAAGCCGGGCGACATGCCCATTGCTTTTTATGGCGAAGAGTGCCGCTGCAGGGGTTACTACTTGCATACGCACACCCCCGGGGTATAGGGAACTTGGGTCGGTAGTGATTTTGGGATCCGGCTTACCTGGCAGGTTTTGGAACAACCCATGGCCTTATATTTTCACAAAATCACCATTTTTCGACTTTTAAAAGGTGTTTTTCGGCTTCAGTTAAAACGGATAGGCTTTTCATCAGCCTTGTCTGATCAAAGATGATCAAATTTGACCACGGCATCTTTTACAATTTTCAGAGTTTTTAAATCTCAGCGAATAAATCTGAATTATAATAGTTTTAAAAGAACTTTACGTATTTTTAAATCGTTTTTAGACCCCATCCATACCCCCTGATTTCGTCCAAATCAAATGCACTCAACCCTCTATTCAATAGAGCCCCATTTGACCAGAGGCATGACACATGCAATTTGTTCACCAGCCGGCCCGCAGGATCCATACATACGAGCATACGCGAATCCTCCCGTATTATCCACGTTTTTGAATGGGTGTTCCGGGGGAGGGTTTCAGCCGGTTATTTATGGCTTGGAAATGGAATTGGAATCAATTCGAACGGAAATAATCTACGTGGATTTTGCAGCTTTGAAATGACAGAATTAACCAAAAAATTTATGCTAATTGTAACCCTAAAAAGCCCAGATTGACCTCGAAAAAGCACTAGAAGGGCTTGTTTGGTTTCGGAAGAACTTTTCTAAGGATTTTCCGGCTGTTCTGCTCCCTTTAAAAAATTGATTAGCTTTGAATTCGAATTGTCCAGATTATCTAATTCGAATTTTGCGTGAATAATCCCAGTCAAAGCCTCAGCTTCGTTGTTTGCCATTTTTAACGTCTTAATTTGAATTCCCGGCGGGACCACAAAAATACCAAAACCCTCCCCCCCCTCCTCGAACACCCTGTTTTTACCGTTTTCCATCTCGACGCCAAAATCGCCCTCCTTTCACCCCATTTTCCCCCTCAAATCCCCGGCCGTCGAGGATGGATTGAAATTCGCAAAACCGAAATTTTCCCCTCGATCCTTTCTCCGTCCGCCCTGCTGTCCAAACGTTCGCTAATAGCCGGGCGGAATCGCTGGGGTATGGATTAACCGTGGCCGTCTGCTACTTTGCTGTTACCTTGCAAGCGGTTAATGCCAAGTATAAATATTTGATTTCGACCACAGCAATCCTCAATTTTTGTGTATTTTTCCTGGGTATCTTATCAGCAAACTGCAACCTATACGCAGGAATTGGGGGAGCAAAAAGCGGATGCGCAAATATTGCATTAGCACCTGACTACGATACGCTACTAGCTACGGCTTACTATCGACATCTTTTTGATCCATTTGTTAAGTTTTAATTGATATCCGTCGTTTAATAATTTGATACATCGTGACTAGATTTTTTACTACAACCATGTAAATTTCACTACAGCCTTTATCTAATTTTTTTGACATTTCTTAAGATATATTTTGGCTTTTTGGCATTTATTTTCACTTGATAGTTTGTTATAGTAGTTTATTAAACATAACTAGAAAATTTGAAAATATTTTACATTTATTTCGGCTGATTCTTACGGTAAATTTTGTCTTTTCGAAGTTTTCGATTTTTTTTGCTGCCTACGATGATTTTTCCGTGAATTACTTTCCTCATTCTATTTTTTTCATTGCGTCTGCTTGACGACTAGTATCTCTTCTTTTTAGTCCAAAAAGCTAATCGCGTGCTAAATGTCGCTCTCGGCGACGGCCACCCGTCCGACAGTCGTCCGTCTCCCATCAAACGATCATGATGACGTCCAGGGATGTTGCCTGGCCAAGATCGTCCTCTCCAACCTCCTCACCTTCGCGTGAGTTTTATTTGGGTATATATGCGGAGTTTTTGGACTGTAGTTCAGCAGTTTTAAGATCAAACAAATATATAAACCACTACAAAAACACTCTGACTTGCGGAACGGTTTTCGGAAAGCTAAATTGTTCGAAAAATTGGCAAAACCTTATGCAAATTGGTGCCGATTTACGGGCAGGTACGCCTACTGTCACGTTCTCTTTCGTAAAACTGTCTTTATTCATGATATCAGTAGCTTAATATTTATTTACGCACCAGATTGTTATGCCATCATACTGCCCTTTGCGCCCACCCCCGCCCCAAAATTCCCAAAATTCCCATGGACACCCAAATTCCGACGCAGTAGCGGAGGGAAGCACCCTCCAAAAATAGCCTCAAATTTCACCCGAAGCAAACATGGCAGAGGGCCACGAGTTATCGTATATTCACATATTGACTTGCTTGGTATAATTTTCGCTCTCTCACTCTCTTTCTCTTGTTCTCTCTCTCTCTCTCTCTCTCTCTCTCTCTCTCTCTCTCTCTCGCTCTCTCCCTCTCTCTCTCTCTCGCCCCGCCTGACACCCAGCTGTTCCGGATTTTCATAATTTTCCGAACTGAGCACGAGGTCCGACTCTGTTTTCCCTCATATTGTCGACATCCAGCGATAGACCCACTCCATTTATGAGAATTTTGTGAGCAGCGTCTGTGTGCCCCCGGAAAATTGAATATGGAAAATGGTTGGAGGGCGGAGGGATGGCTTTGATGCCTCGTCGTGACGTGGCCATCAGCATTCACTACCCACACACACCGGGCATTGCGATTGAGTAGTGTAGTGATACTGCCGATACCTCCTGGAATTCCGCAATATTCCGAGTTGCGTTGGATGAGCCCGAGAAGTATTGTGGAAAGCATTCGACGGCTGGTGTGGAGGTTGGCGCGTTAAAAAAAACGACTTAGTTTTCTTTGCATAAAAAAGAATAGCGGGTTGATAGTTTTGTCTCGGAAAGTAGCGTCGCGTATTCACAGGAGCTTGTAAGTCCAATTTTGAGCTAAAAACGGACCTATGCAATAACTCCACCCGCTGAACTGCTTGAATTTGTCGAAAAATTGGTTTAGCCGTGCTTTTTAGGGTGTTGCACCACCTGAACTGCTTGAGCTCGTGAGAAAATTTGTTTTAAAGGGACAGCGACATCCAAAAGTCCGGAAAAGTTGCTAGATTAGGAGCAGTTATCCCTTAAAATATAATAAAGCCTAACGAAAGACATATGTATATGCAGATCGTTATGAACTCCTTGAAATTGTCGATCATTCGAATTCGGGCTCAAGGCGCAGAGACATCCAGCAAATCAAAAAAAAAATAAACGCAAAATTAGCATAGCGATCCATGGGTGCCTTTCCATGCGATAGCTTTTCGTCTTAACGCCTTGAATCGGTGCACGTCGCGGTTTAAAGGGATAGCGACGCCCCGAAAAGGTGCGTTCATAGTTGTAGTTTTCAAAATGATAGTTAACTGCCTTACGAGTTCCTTTAAAATAAATATATGTCGGCTGCAACTCTCCTTTTTCCCGGAAATTTGCTCTGGTACCTGTGTGGATGTTAGCTGGTTGCGTCGTTGAGTGTTGATAGTAACACTTCGTCCTGACTGTCTGGGCAACTTGTTGACTCTTTCTGACTATGCCCAACCCTTGAAGATGCTCTTCTTCCCCTGTATAGATTTCCTTCGCTAGGGTTGTAGAGGGATGGGTTGGGTGAGGGGGCTATCGGTGGTCGTGTTGCGCAAATAGTCGTCGAATGGAAACCCAGGAGGAGGAGACCCTTCCTCTTCCTTCCTTTCCACCTTCCACCTAACACACAAAAACCTGGCGAACCCGAATCGACTGGTCGTTGGTTGGCTGTGTCGTTGGGTTCACCCCGCAGCCTCCAGAAGGCAAATATGAACCCGTGTCAGATTGCCGGCTTCCCGATTTGGTTGGCTTTCTGGCTCTGAGCATCACCACCTGCTCACTTCATTTCCCATTTCCTGCCTATTTCTCCGCATTACTTGGGCCTTTTTTTCTTAGGTTTTGGGTTTGCCTAGTGCTATTGTGCCACCGGAAACACCCGGATATTTGAGCATTATCGCTACGTTGTTTTAGTGTTTTTGTGAGCTGGTTGAGCATCAAATTTCCTAGGATTTCTTGGGATTTGAATTAAAGGTACGGGGAAGGGTAGAAATCCGATATTTTTGATTTGAAAACCGCGAATTTCTTCAGGCTACAAAGCTACCATTAGATTTTCTATATTTTTAATTTTTCCGGCTGTAAGAATTTTTGCACAAGATACACCTATCGAATTCTTAAATTGAGGTGTTTACCTGTCGTAATTTTATCTATCTACTTTGGCCGGTTTTGATACGTTGAAGGGGCCGGGCAGCAAAAATTCCGGAAAATCCGCAGGTTGCCAAGAAAGATTACCCTCGGAACTTGGACGTATCGTGGAGCTTTTCGGTTTTTGAGGGCAATATTTCCGGATTCGTCGAAAATCGAAGATTCATCCGGGTTTCTGCCGGGTCAGTTTCTTTAAGTGGTACTAAAAGCGTGAAACGCTTTGTCGTGTTCGATCCAAACTGTAAAGAGATTCTGAAAATTGTCATCTGCTCTGAAACGCGACCTTGATGCTCAAAAGTATGTTCTGATCCCCGCGCTCGCCCTCCTGCTTCTCTTCAAACCAACCAAAGACACAACTTTGAATCCCTATCCAGCAGATATAATAATACCCCCATTCAGCTGTCAAAAGCTACAGAAGTCCCCCGTGGCGGAAGAGGGTGAAACAGGTTGCCGCCGCCTTGTGAACCACCACAGACAGAGAGAGCTTTATTGCCTTATTGCCCCTATCCACATAGCCTGAGGGCACAAGGGGAGGGCTGTAATCGTATCTGCATGGAGGTTATCGTGCAATTCCCGCCTTTCCGAATACCATTCTGCGGCTGAGGTTTGGTTTTCTCTCTCTCTCTCTCTCTCTCTCTCTCTCTCTCTCTCGCTCTGGTCAGCCGGCTGCCTTGTCTTCCAAATCGTGGGCTGTAAATCCCAACCCCCAGATCGGCAGGCACACCTGCGGGCTTTGTTTGGCCATGCCGGCCCGGAATTCGGGGGCCAAGGCTTGGGCGTGGCCCCACACACCTGAATTTTGCCGCGATTTGTCAAGTGGAAAAATCGTTCGCAGTTGTGGGATTACTGTAGTGGATTATCTGTCGTAATCCGAAACCCCCTAGTATTAAATACCATAATCGATTCGGTATTCCGGCTACAGTAAACCTCCGTGGTTCCGTAGTGATTCGTAATTTATAGGATTAAAAAACGGCTTTGGAATGCTAATTCTCTACTTTCATTTGCTAATCTAAATTTTTTGTTTTTAGCTCGAAATCGTTGTTTTTTAGGTTTATGCAAATTTTGGACTTACAGTAACCCGGATAAAAACTAGATAAAATTTTATAATTTAAGAAAGTAGATTTTGCTCGTCTTAAGAGTTTTTCGCGCAAAAAAAATGCTGTTTTGACCCCCAAGAATTCTCACCCCTGCAAAAACCCATTCATACAATTATTTCCTCTCGACATTTCTCACATTCCACTGGCCGCGCCCTCGACCAGGTGTTAATTATTGTAGTCCGGACCGATTATTGCAAGAATTTATTTCCTTCTTACCGCTCTCGCTCTTTCTCGCTCTCTCTCGCACACGGAAAAAAAATTCCCAGGGCCCCTATTTTTCTTCTAATTCCCCCGTCGGGTCAGCACTTCTAAACCGCGACCAGTCTCAGCCCTAGCCACTCGCTTTTACGGCTTGATTCCCGGCGGTGAATCACCCAGCTGCCTGTCATTTTTGCGTAAGGTGGTGGGTGTTACGTAGCCGCGAAGCCGGACTATCTGTCGGCATGCAGGCAAGTTTGTGAAAAAGGCTACAGACCTTCAGGTGCGTGAATCATCCCAATTGACCATGACAATTTTTTTTGGGGATTTTTAGGGATTTTGAGGTTTAGGTGCTTGCACCGTTTTCCTAGAAACACTAGTCCAAAATAACGGCGACTAATGCCTGGCAACCTAAAAAAAGGTCTTGAGACGTCCGGAAAAATTTTGAATTTTTGCTTCAGACGTAAGAATTAAGTTTTGAGCGATTTTAGAATTTGATTTCTGACGTATGCTTCAGGACAGGCACTTGTAGCTGCCCCTTTAAACCTTACCATACCAAAAACAACCTCCGATTTCCAATCAAATCCCCGAAGGGCATTCCGCTGCCTGGTTCGGCTGGCTGACTTCGATTATGCAAATCGGTGATCAGGGCTTTTTGCTGCGTTGAGGCGGCAGCTTTGAAGTTCTAAAAAGGACAGTAGAAGAACGGATGCCCCGCCAAGGGCTTTCAGCCATCCTCTTCTTTTCTTTTTCTGTTACTTGCCCATTCCAATTTCTCCTAGTCCTTGTGGGAATCTTAGTTTTTTGGGATTCCCGAACTGCTCGGCAGGTCCGTTGCCACCAGTCAGACAGAGTTCTCCACCAGGATTTGGGCATCGATTTTGCGTCTGAAAAGCCTGTAAAATGTTGTATTCCGTACCCAAAAACCTCAATATACCTTTGGGGTCTCTTGCTAGTTAAAAATTTGGTAGATAACGCTGATAAATTCTTACGTTCGCTCCTTTCAAAGAGCTATAACCGATTTTTCAACCCCGATTCCAGCCCACAAAAATCAATTTTATCCCTCCTAAAAATCGTCAAACCACCGGGCGGCCGTCAAGTGGCTATAAGTCCAGCGGAATGACCCCTTAACACACTGCCGCCACAGCCCAGCCAAGCACCCGCCCAAAAGTTATGGTCAGCATGTGAATGCGGGGCGGAGCACGGCTGGGTGAACATTGCAAATATTCAAAATAGAGTGTTTTTCCTTGTTTTGGGCGTCAGATAATTTTTTCAAGCAAGTGAGCGTTATCAGAGTTTCTAGAAACAAGCCATATGACCCGCCGAAAAAATGTGGCCATGAAAAGCGCTGATAAAGCCTGGGGGGCTTGGAATCCATGTCAAAAAATTGCGAGAAAGATTGTTGTTGTCGTCAACGGCTGATTTTTTTTGCCGCACAAAACTACGGTCTTTTGATTTTTCATTCTCACAAAATCTAGGCTGTTGGGATCCCATTCTAAGTTAAAATCATTTTGAATTGTTTTCAAAACGAAACGAGGATCAAAGGTTTTAACTTTCAATGACAGAAATTCTCAGATACGTTCCTAATTTGAAGATCCTAGTTTTCATGCTAAAAATACAAAATTGAATCCTTACGTGGAATTCCCCCAGGACAATCCAAACCTATTTTGAACCGTCTGCCTTTTTGTATTTTGCTTTCCGCACCTCCCATCCCATCCCAACTCCCCATTCATCACCGCTCCAAAAACGAATTGTCTTGTTAGCGTTTCTCAAAAATTTCCGGCGAGCAAAAAACCGGTTTTCCCGGGCCGCACGGATCCGCCCCCGCTGCTCACCCGCTGGTGGTCTTCGCAGTTTGCAAATGAACATATTTTTTTCACAAAGCGGAGAGCCGCGTGGAACGCTTTTTATCCCATTTAATTGGATTTTGCAATGTCAAATCCCATTTGTGATTTGAAAAGTTCCGCTTGACTCCGATTTACATAATTTTATCAGAAAATTGGATTATGTGGCGTAATCGAATTACCACTAATGATGGCGCAGGCTTAGGCTTAGCTGAGGCTTGGCTTAGGCTCACGCTTTGGCTTTGGCTTAGGAATAGGCATAAGTTAGGCTTCGGCGTAAACTTAGGCTTCGGTTAGGCTTTCTTAGGCTTAGGTTGTGGCTTGGGTTTGGTCTTAGATTTAGGCTTAGACCTAAGCTACTTTTTTCATCTCGTTTTGGACATTCTGAAACGGCCAAAAATAGCCCATATTTAACGTCGTAATCGATTACTACTTCCCTACCCCGTCTCGATCACATTCCGGCGGTGTTCGCCCCACCTCGAAATTCGGCCATTTCGGAGTGCGGGCTCTTGTAGCGCACACGGTTCCCGTGATGAAATTGGGATCGATCGGGAACGGCATCGAAAGTTTTTTGTCGACTCCCCCACCGGACCCCAACCGGGAACAGTTCTGTTACAATTTTGCGAGATGCACGCAGGCTAGTTACCCCTGGTGGAGCGGAAAACAAAATATTTTTTGACACGCTTGAGTTACCTGGAAACAAGGGAATAACAAAATTACGTCCAAAAAATGGTACCTTTTGCCTGGATCCTCGATGCAGAATTTCTAAATGATCTCTGCTGGATACCCTGAAACTAGCTACAGTAGTTTCAGTTTTTATTTCGGTTGAAAACCATCTGATTCCCAAGCGCCGCCCGTGTAATATTTTGTCATTTGATCAGACGACCCCCGCCCCGCTAGATTTTTGATATGGGCAGCAACTTCCGGTACACGGCTCGCTTTCCGGTTGATTCCGATCGACGCGCGATATTTTCAAATTTCGAAGGAATTTTTGCTGGTTTGCCAAACTTGACGCTCGAGGAAGCTCTAAAATTCCTGAATAACCTCTGCTAGCTGCCATGATCCGAAAAGTTTGCTTTTTACCAAGTACCGTATATCTACTTTTCCCAAATTTCCCAATTTCCTAGTATCTCTGCAAGCACGTCATAATCGGCCAGCCAATTAGCCTCGATTGCTCCCAGATCTCCCAAAAAAATCTTTGCTAGCTTGCCACCATAACTTTCTGTAGCCGAAATAAGATTTTTACGTATAATTTTGAGTTAGTCCGGTCCCGTTTTCTCCATCCAGTTCAATGCGTTGTTTTTCATCAACAAAATCCAGAGTTCCTTAAGAATTTCTGCTAACTTTTCGTAGGAAATTTTGAATTTACCTAGTCAAACTGACCCCGATTTCCCCAATAACCTTTGCTAGCCTGCCCTTATCACTTCCTTCTGATACCCTCTGATTTCCCAGTGATTTCTCGGTCCGTTTCCGGCTTCTCGTTGCCCTCCTCCACCTCCGCGTCCATTCAAGTGTTCCTCTATCCCACGAATTAGTGGTGGTGGGGGCAACGCGGCGAGTCGAAGGGGGTCGCCCGTTTGTCCGCTTGCGTGGGCGTCCAGCTTAAAAAAACGGTGAACAAGCCGCCGCAAGACAATCACTGGGAGAAAAACACACACTTCTGTGTGCAGTGCCCCTTACAAGGACTCTCGGCACCTGGGAACCTGTGGTTATGGGAAAAGCATGGGCAGCCAGGCCGGATGGCTGGACCCGCGGGGAAATCTCGATTTTGCAGATTTTTCGGGCTGGCAAAGCTATGCAAATGGTCTTCTAAGGATTCTGTAGCTCTCGCAAATTTTTAATTTTTATTTTACTGATTTAAATTATTTAATTGAATTTGGAATTTCCGATTACAAATGTTTTAATAAGTGCATATTGAATTTGCGCTTTTTTACTTAAATTTAAATTAAAATTTTAAATATAGCTTTAAATCTAATATTTTTTTATTAAATTAAATCAATTCGCAAAGCTTGTAAAAACTTAATTATCAAATTTACTTATTTCAATTAAAATCATATTAAAAATAAAATTATATACGTCCGATTGTTAGCCTACGGTAATTCGCAAAATTTGCTATGGACAAAATTAGGGATATAATTTTAATACCTAATTTTATTAGTCAGAACGTTTTTATTGCACATCAAATTCGTACTTAAAAGACTACAGTATCACTACTCCACTGAATCCTCAAGAATTCAGCAAATCCTGCAAAACACCTCTGCACCTGCGATCACTGCGGGACCAGCTGATCCGAAAATTCTCCTCCCTTCCCAGCCCACACCTTTTTTGGAGGGCATTTTTTAGAAAATTCCACACACCCGCCACCCACACACCGCCTCCATTCCGGGCAGACAAAATTTTTGCGCAACCCCTCGCGCCGTGCCGGGACCGTCTTTTTACTGGATTTTTTGGTGGCCCGGGAATTTTTGGGCCGATTACCGTAATCGTAATGGGGCCAGTCAGAGGTCCGATTTTTGTCCGCCTATTGCACTTTCCGCCAAACCCATAACGCCTACAAAAAATCGGCCCATCCCATTCCGTTCGACAACCCGAAGGAACACGTCTACCATAACGGCATGAAATTTTCGATTTATTGCGCACATTTAGGAACGTTATGGCGAGTTTTTTAAATTGAATTTTGGAAATAGAAATCTTTTGAAATTCGTCGATCTTTGGAAAGTTCAGCCACAAACTCACACCAATACCATTTTTCAGGGTTTTTTCCATAACGACGCGGATTAATTTCTTCGAGCTTAAAAGCTGTTTCGGGACGTGTGAAAGTATATACAGCCTTATTTAATTCTAGCCGCCAAAAATGGTTTAAAAATTCAGAAATCTTTTTTAATATCAAAATGGAAAAGTCTTACATAAAGGGCGGCCCCTCCCGACGCTGACTTATCGGATTTCCCTGCCGGATCGGCTGACTAAATTTTTCTGTAAATCTCTCTAAATGCCAAATTCTTTATTGACTATCTGGCAGAAGGTGCCGTTCTTCAAAAGGTATCGTTTTTCGGGTTAATACCTACAGTTGGACAGTAATCCGTTAACCTAGCATTAATGCACGAACTATCACATTTTGCCCAATTGTATCGGCAGATTTACTACCCTCTATAACTGACCAACTTTCGACCCCAAAAGCGATCACGCCGAAGCGTCATTTACAATTTCATCGAAATCCCCCCACGGGACGTGTACCCCCGTTTTACGCGGTGTTTTTCCGGGCCATTTTACGCCCAGCAAGCCCTGAAGATCTGAAGGAGACCTGAAGAGCCGGTGATGATAAGCCCCACTCACCTGGTCTCCTTTCCTCCGGACAGACAGACAGATTTCGCTGCGTTTTATCAGTTGTTGCGATTTTTGGCTCTCGTGGACCGACCAATCAGCTAAATATATAGCCAAAGGGCAACTGATTCTAAAAGTTGTTTTTCAGAAATTACTAGAGCAATTTTTGTTTTCTTACTACCGTTTTTACTAGAAACTTGAGATCCAAAATTATTCATCTTACTGATTTTCTAAGCATTGATGTCCGATGAAAATTGTCCTTAAGAACGTACCGACTTCGAGGGCCGTTTAAAAAGAGCCGTTCGAGGACAGTTTCTATGGATTTTTGGTTACTTTCATTGTTTAGGGCCCGGATAATACTTTCTAAAGGATCTGGCAATGTATCCTAGCAGGAATCACAATTGTCAGTTAGAGGCGTGTAGTTTTATCGCGCTCCGGAACCGTACTGTCCCGAAAAAGTGATTTTTAGGCTAAAACCGCTTTGTTTTGCAACAGTACCGTAATCCGAATTTGCTGTACTTCCCAGCCTTCTCAGTCCCTTTAAAGCCTCTTTAAAACCCCGCCAATTCCTTGTTTATTTTCTTATCATTTTGACAGCCATAGCTGGGTAGGGGGGAACGGTAGTGAGGGGGTAGCCAGGGTAAAAGAAGGAATCGGAAAGAAGGATCGGCTGTCAGAAGGGATGGCGCGCCACCACCCCATTCGTGCACGCACAAACAGACACACAAACAGACGGACACACGCACGCACAGACAGACAGAGAGCTCTCTCGCACTCTGCCCACCGGTACAGCAGCAGCCATCATCATCTCGGGGCCAGCTGAGGGACGGTCGAGAGTATGGCTTAGGAACTTTTCCTGGACCCCCAAACTTTTGTCGTTGACTATTTTCTTGTTTTGTAAGGGTTAGAACATGTCACTTTGTTGCTTTTTTGCCTTTTTTGCAGTTTTCAGATATCTCTGAGTGGTTTTAAAGGCACTAACAGGTCAAAAAACCTATGGATTTCTCTATTCTGCTAAAAACTGCCCTCGGTTCGGAACCCTTCGGAAAACAACTTTTTTTGGGTGGTCTCACTAGCTTTCGATACCTTGAATTCTCCTCCTAGAAGATAAGCTCCCCCTAGGCACTTTAAAGTAGCGTGTAAGTCGAATCCATAGGTAAAGCTGGAAGTTCCTAGGTGTTCCAGCCTCTTTAAAACGGCCTGAAATCAAAAAAGGTGGAACTTTCAGGCTTCAAAACTAATTCTTTTTTTTCTCACTCTCTCGCTCTCTCTCTCTCTATTTCTCTCTATCTCTCCAGTTCAAAATTCGAAACCACAAACATTTAAAGTTTCACAAGCCGATCTGAACTCTCCCACCACCCCCATTACCAAACTTTGAAAATCCCACCCACGTGTTCCCCCAGTCGCTCTTTCTATCACTCTACCTGTTTTTGTGCCCTTTCTCTCGAGTACCGTTTAGTAAAAACACCTTTTGCACTTGCCAAAATTGCCAAATATTGGTTCCGACCGGATCAATCAAACGCCATGTCGTGTCTGACTTTAGAAAACAGTTTCTTTCATACGGTTACTCACTCACAACCTCGGAAACGAAGTTTCCTTTCAAACTTTCGAAATTCCCTCACATGCGGGAATTTGAGAATTGACGTCAGTCATTTTTTTGAAAAGCCAAACATTTCTCTGCGTTCCCAGCGTATTCACCCGGAATTTTTGGAGTGACCGGCCGGTGGGGGGAGGTAAAATGATACCTGAGGAAGGAGAGGAAACAGGAGTATAGCGTAGTATAACGTAGCTACTCTCTCTCCCTCTCTATCTATCGCTCTTTCTTTTTCTCGACTCACAAACTACTGTTCGCGAATTCTCACTATGTTTTTGATTTTTTTTCGAGACTCCGCAACCGTAATGGGCAGTAATTCGTAGTATTACGAGGCCAGCGACGTTTCCCAGTGTGTGCTACTTAGTGTTCCCTTCTTCTCCTCCTCCTTCTCCTCCTCCGCTCATCAGGTGATGAATCAGGGCCGGCCCGAATTCACGGCCCTTTCGGTCCGGAGGGAGGAATTCATTTGATTTCGTTTCGACGGTGAACAAATCGAAATCGCTGATTTTGGATACAATTCCATTACTTTCCATATTGGGTCATTTGGATCCGAATGGAGCCCTTTTAAAGCCTTGAAATTGACTTTTTGTGGCTTGCAACTTGGCGTCTTCTTCTTAAAGCGTATTTTGCCTTTCTATGCTTTGTTCGTTGAATTTCTCTCGTTCTCTTCCTTTTCTCACTGTCACCTATTCCCTCCAATCGTAGGCCCAGATGCAATGGTGGGCCGATTGGAGACGCGTCCGCCACACGGCCGAATGGGGTCCGTGCGAGCCGTGTTGGCCGAGTGGAAGAACCTCTTTGACGGCTGCAACTTTATCAAGCGAAAGGATAGGAGCAAGAGGTAAAAATGGGGCTTGATGCTCTTTCTCTTTCTAACTTTCTCTCTCGCACTCTGGCCAAAAATATCTACATTTATCTTTTCCAACCATCAAAAAACATCTCTACCTAGACCGGACCCACTCCCAAACCTAAACTTGTCAATTTCTGTACCCCCAATCCATCACTGATCCTTATCCAACCCCCTTCTTGGCCAGGCTCCAGCCATTTTTCGGCTGTTTCCTTTTGTTTCCTGCCGATACCGACCCGGCTACCTCCAAGATTTTATCAAACCCTGGTCCCGCGCCTCACGTGGTCCGTGAAATCTGGCGATTCTCCAGGCTGACATTCGATTTTTGATTTCCACCTTCTCTGGGGGGGAACGGAAACGGAAGTCTGATGCTGCTTGGCTTCTCTTTTTGGGGCGCTATCGAATCGGAGAATCGAATTTCAATCGCGCAAGGAACGACGACGACGACAAACAAATCTCCTACGTTTCCATCGTGTCCGTTTCCATCCAAAGAACGGATGCGACCGATTTTTTGTGGCTGCAGAAATGGCAAAGAAACACAGAGGCAAATAGAAAACCTGTGATTTGGGGGTTCAGAGTTGAGGGCAATGACATGGATATATTTCGGGGTATTGTAGACTTGAACTCTTAAAGCTTACGAAAAACGGCAAAAGCCGATAATTTTGTGATTGTTGAAAAGAGCCAACAAAAAAATTGAAAAACGTACTGTCCAAAATCCGAGGATTTAATAAACAATTTTTGGGGTTTTCGGCTTTTAGCAGCTATTTTCCGGTATTGAAAGAAATTCTGAATTTTCCAAACATAGGATATGCAAAATCTGTAGTTCAAAACGCGCTCAAAAACAATTAAAATTATCGATTTTTGACCGAAAATGAGACGCTTATGTAGAATTTAATTTTTTCTCGGAAGCCTCATTATTTGTACTGTTTTGCTGTCAAAACTGATGTATTTTCATTGATGGGAGCTTCCGAAAATCGTTAGCCTTCGATAGCCACCGAAAATCAAATCCCACGACCAATCAAACTTTGATCCCAGCACCCAAATCCCTGAGCGAACACCGCGGTTTCTCTTTCGTGAGTTTCCCAGCAAGAAAAAAATAAAAGATAGCTATTTTTCCACCACCCCGCCCCCAATGAAAAGCACCGAGAACAGCAGGAAAAAAGCAGCAAACTTTTCTCTTTTCGGTCTCCTCCTGCCGTTGTGTTTTCAGGGCAAACAAGTCAAAGCGACCCGGCCCCGCGTCGGTGAATCCATTTTTTGGTCGTAACCCCCCGGGCCGGGGCCCTAAAAAACGATTGCGAAAGTTTGTGGAAGCACACACAGAAATACAGGCCAAAAGACAGACATACAAACCGTCGAAAAGACAGACAAACACCGGCACAACGAGCCCAGGTGAATCAGAATTTGGAAGGAAGGAAGCGGGGGGAGGCAGTGGATGGGGGGTTTTTGAAGATAAGGGGGAGCTGCACGAATTCTGGAGGCCCGGCCGCGAAAAGTGGCGTGCACTATTTTGGGGGCTAGAGACTGATCTCGCTGGATCAGAAGGATTTATTTTTTTGCTTTTTCCTACTCGTAGAACTCGTCGATTTTGATGAAAAGCCTGTCGACGATCTTGGAGACTGTTATTTGGTGCGTAACGTACTTTCTACTTACTTTAACGATTGCGAAAGGGACTTTGGATGTCGAAACTTACTACGCGATACGCCTTGTAATCAGTATATAATCAAAATTGCTGCCATTAATGCTTTATAATATTCACCGCGAAATCGAGTGGATCGATCCAAATGATACCCATTAATATACCGTGTTTTAATGAGCAGACATATGCCAAAAATCAGTTATTTCCACTTCTATTTACCCTATCATGTCGTATATATTTTTACTACGCACTGCTGAATGGTTCTGGTGGTTAAATAATTTAATATGGTGAGCTTACGAGATCAAAGCTCTTAAAAATCATCAAAAAATGTTGATATTTGGTATTTGGAGGTCATCCTAGGTATATTGAAAGTACAAATTATGTTAGGGATTTGCGGGCTGACGTTTTTGAAGGAATTTTGATATATCTCCATTTTACAGTCGATCCCGACGCGGCAAGGACCAGAAGGAGACGCCGGTGACCCGGCGTGGCGCTTCCGTCTCGCACACCGCCCAAACGAAAGTCGTACCTCCCGAGCAGAACTTATGTGTTTGCGATTCGATCGATGATCAGGTTCGTTTTTATGGTTTTAAAATTATAAAAATACCGAAAATACCGCCGAATTGTCAAAATCTGTTTAGAACACGTCGTGGCAATTTTCTGCTAACTCTAGATGTTGCAATTCCAATTTTTGTAGCTTCCTTGTTAAAATTGCTGCTTCATTGTGGCTTCAAATTATCTAATTTTTGATCGCCGGAGCGCGGCTTTTAATAAGGCGTATACGCTATCAGTTTCGACCCTACTTATGCCATTTTCTGATTTGAATCCGGAACGGAATGATGTGTGAAAATTTGAGAGGATGCATTTTTTTACTATTTATAACTAAATAAATATAAACCTTAAGATTACCTTAACGGCCCTTTTAATTTTTAACTTTATTTCCCACATCATATAAATATAACTATTACTAGGCGTCTTACTAAACCCTTTAAAATGTGAAATGGTAAATTTCCCCATAGAATTGCTACAATTAGCTAATTTCCGGGCTTCTAAAATTAAAAAAATAGGCTTAACTCATATTTCCAACTCTTCGAATCCTCTCAATCCGTTTTCCAAAGTTTCCAAATCTGCAAAATTCCCAAAACCGCTAAATTGCCCTCCCACACAATGTCCAGCTTTGTTCAGCTGTTTCCGCAACATTTTTTTTGTCCAATTTTCACCCTCTTTGAATGGCCATGGGAAGCAGGCGGCAGCTGGGCGCCTGGCGGCCATTCTGCGCCCCTGCGACCGTAGCCAATCAATACCCGGCCGGCCAATGCCCCGAGGGCATCCAGCCCGCGCGCCTTGCCCCCACCCAGCCATTTGGTTGGCCATCCCGGCGCCACATTTTTTGCGCGCGATTTTCGGCCCGTTTCCGGCAAAATAGGCAACTGGATTGGCCTGGTCCGGAAACGGCCACTGTCGATGGCCGGGGATGACCCGATTGAAGTGAGTTTTGGGGCGGAATTCGAATCTGTCGATTTTTGGCGTTTTCCGAGCTTTTCCTTATCAAATCTGGTTAGAATATACCTTAAAATCGCTCGTTTTATCGCGTGTTACCCAGAAAAACCAGGCTAGATTGCCTCTCAAAACAACGCTTTAGTCCTTATTTTATTCAATTTTGCCTGAAATGCGCGGTATCTCATGAGGTAAATTTTTGCTAATTGATTATGACAATTTAAAAGCGCTTTGAAATTGGCTTAGTGACTCTTCACTTTGAAAAATTGTTAGCAAACCTTAGAAATTCAAAATTGTCTCTATTTTTTTTCTACCTTCTTCTCATTGGATTTCCAGATTTTATTAAAGATGGTTTTAACAGATCACTATGCCTTTTGTAACAGTTTTAGTGCGATTTTCCGACCATTTTGCGAACCCGGAATCCCTAAAAATATCGCTGTACATCCGGTCGATTTCCCCTGCCGGCTCGACCGTTGAAAAATCCGATCTGACACACCCTAATGAAAAAACAGACACATGGGCTGTCTGCTGCTCGCTTGGGTGGCTAATTTGATTCCGGGGTGGGAGCACGACTAGGATAAATGAAACACAAACTAAAAGTTATAAATTCTATACATTTCAGATGATCGAGCGCTTCTCCCAAATCCCCGGCGGCGTCGACACGAACGAGTGGCTGGCGACGCATAGTGGGTTTTTAACTTAGAAATTGGTGTCTCTGTGACTTTAAAATTAATATGTTTTGTTACTACTTTTTCGTACCTTAAAATATTACCTAAATCTTTTTATTCACTTTTGCGGAATTTTTCGCACAAGAATTGTGCCTGTTTTTACGATTTTGGCGACTTTTAATCAAATTCCTTAAATATATTTGAAATCGATCAAGACTATATTGTACCCATTTGCAGCCCTGGCTCTGTTCGACCACGTCAACGCGTTATGTGGCAGCATATCGGAATTATGCACGCCGGTGACGTGTCCGGCAATGTCGTTTCCCGGCACGAGGTCAGCAACAGGGCATAGAAAATCTATAAAAATAATAACACAAACATATACCGTAGATAACCGATGTTCTGGCAAATATACGATTTCATAGCTTAAAAAGCCTAAAAGCTTTAAAAAGCTATAGGCGAGTTTTCCTGAAAAGGCAACGTTGCCAGCAACACACACAGCCGTTTTTGTAACACCAACGCTAGAAGGGATTTTTGAGAATGTTACGACTACCTTTATGACGATCACCATATTATTGTATTTTTTTAGCAAAGCGATCTTCGTGGACGAGCGAGGGAAAAGGCACACCTACACGGCTCCCCAATACATCGATTGCGTGATGTCATTTTGCGAGCAAAACTCTAAAAACGAGGACTTCTTCCCTACCAGATACGGTAAGTCGTGAAAAAATACTCAAATAGCAATAGTCGGATAGCGAAAAATTCCAAATGATCTCTGCTGGCTCGCCAAGCTCACTATAAGCAAGCTGGCATCGGCTGGATCGGCCCTAAAAAATAGAGCAAACTATGGGCTTGCCGTGCCCGTACGTACCCATACGTTTAAAATTCGGAGTCTCGAGTTTTTGAACCGTTTGTAGAAGAAGGGCTCTGCTAGCTTGCCAAAGTACGGAAAACTATTATAAACACTTGACTTACGATTTTCATTTTTTCATCATTCATACACTTTTAAATTTTGAGATTTTGAGCCCGTTTTATACTATGCACATTCTCCAGTAGCTTTCCTAGCCATATTTCCTTATCTTGGCACCCGTGCTGACACCCTAGCGCCCCAAGGCTATACCCAAGATTGTCTCAGATTTTGCTATCAGATTTGGTGGTGGCTGCTGCTGCCCAGGCGATATATTTGCGCATCTTCCACACGAGTGTCTCCCACCCTCCGGGGCGCATCGTAAATAGGCGTGAGGTGTAGCGGACGGACACACGCAAATCTTAGGGATAGATGGATAGACACACAGACATTACCCATAATTATGGGGTTCCCGCGAAAACAGAGAAGGAGATGTTGGTGGAAGATGTGGCCGAGGGCTAGATTTTAGTCAAAGGGCCTTGAAAACTAAGAAAACGACGACCGGGCAAGCTAGCAGAAACCATTTTGGAAATGACAAAAATTCTAGACGTTTAAACGATTCAAAATTTGATGCTGATTTTTTATTTTTCAGGTTCAACATTTTCGGGTGACTTCCTAGGGCACTGCCGACGGGTAATACGGCTACTGTGGCAATGCTGTGGCCATTTGTACACGAATCATTGGGATCAGATGGGTAAGTGGATGTAAATATTCTCCTCTCACTCACCCTCTCACTCTCCCATCCACTCTCTCTCTATCTCTCTCTCTCTCTCTCTTTCTCTCGCTCTCTCTCTCTCTCTCAGGATTAATTTTTTTCAGGCGTTCTCGACCTCCGACCACAATGCGCAATGGTGCTGGCGCACATGTCGCAGATCAGCAAAATCTTTGGGCTGCTCGAGCCCAAGGATCAGCAGCTGGTCAACAACACCGTGCAGTTGGTGAGTACCGCAATACATTTTCGGTCGGAACGAAACAAAAATTAGCCTTGATTGTTTTGAACTAACGCAAAAACGCGGCGTTTAGGCGCTTTTCGGACACATTTAGTGGTTACACGACAAAAAAATTATATTATTCACTATTTTACGACCTCCATTACCTTACCCATTCCAGATCCGTCCCGCCTACGTCCCGGTGATGCCACTCTCAACGAGGAGCCCTTCAACACTACCACTAGGCGCGGAACCACCGCGCTATTCCCGAGTCCCCTCATCAAAATCAGGGTCTTGGGGCGGTCACCCGACCACCCAAGTATTATCCGCCAAACCCTATGCCCAGACGTGTTGAAAATAGAGAGTCTCTGTCACGCGTGTCGAATTGTTATGGGAATTTTTATATATCGATACCTACGATACATAATATAGACATGTAGGACAGCCCCGTGTGTGTCTCAGCCCCAAATCCCCGATCACAAAACCGGTTTCACGATTTGCTTGGCTTTTTTGAGGGTGAGGATGGGCTTTATCAGAGGTAAAATTGAATCTAAATTAGTGTAAAGCCACGCCTTTTGTAAACATCCGTTTTAAAAGGACGATGGCAGCAAGAAAATAGCTTAAAAAGGCCCTTTTTAAAAAAATCAAAAACTAGTTTAAATGGGCGATGATAGCAAGAAAGTTCGCTAAAACGTGCCAAGCCGGTCAGTTTTTGGCGAAATTCACCGCAAAATCGTGAAACTTGCTGTCACACTACCTTTAAACAGTTAAAAGCCGCCTCAACTGTTTTAAAAAATTCTAAAAAAGTTTTTAGTTCTTAGAGAAAGTCCATCCACACCCCCAAATTCCGATACCTGTACACATTTCTCCGAAACCGAAAAATGCAATTTTCTTTATCTGGCTTTTTACTTCTTTAAAATTCGCCAAAAATACAACTTTTCCGCAACTTTCCGATCCCCCCGGAAACTCTCTGGGGGCCGCCGCTTTTCCCCTGAATGCTCAAGCGAATAGCCCCGAATTGGACCCTTTTTTCTACTACGAATTTTCCACTTTACACCTATCCACACCCCATCTTCCTCCAGCGAATACGGTAATTCCCCCACTATTCAATTTACGGACCCCAGAATACCTATACCTATATACAAAATCTTGGGATATACCTTACGTTACACTCCTCTTTACACCTCCCCACCCGGTACGGCAATTTTTTGGTAGCACGACGACCATTTTTCGAGTTTTTCCAGTCCCTTTAAAAGTACCCTATCATTAGTGCGTGTTTATACAAGTTTTATTCAAACTCCCTTAGCGAATTACGGTCCTATTTTTCTATACTTTTCCTGGAATTTTACCATCTTTCCCATACATTGTTGATCGCCGAAACAAAACAACCAACTATGCGTGAAAGCCATCTGTGTTATACTCGGTTTTAATGATTTCCTGTGGAGAATAAAAATTGGATATAACTCTTGTGCTATTAAAGACCCTTATAAGCCATAAAACTTGCAAAATACAGGTGAAATCGGCTGGTACATACTGCAATAATTTATTCAGAATCCAGACTACCTCGTATTTGGTCAGTTAAAGGACTAGCATAAGTGAAAGCCATATTTTGGTGCTTGGTTAAATGGAAGAGAGAGAGAGAGAGAGAGAGAGAGAGAGAAGAGAGTAAGAGGAGTCCGGGCCGGAGTGAGAGAGTGAGATTGCGAGAGAGAAACCGAGTAAAATTAGATGTTTAGACAACAGGTTTGGTCGAGAATATATTAGCCATCCCCAGCGGTTTGCTGGGCAGCGTTTGGTTCATCGATTGGCGATTGTCCCACAAGGATGGGGCCTTAAATCACGCTTTTTCTATTTTAGAGGGGGTGTGACAATGAATTTTAGAGATTTTCGAGAGCCTATAACCGTCCGAAAGCTACCGAATTACATAGCTTATAATTTTTGTCGTTTCGATATTTCTGTCGTTTTGCCGTTGAATTTACCTGCAAAATTATGAAGCTAGTGGCGACGTTTAAAACAGAGAAGATGATCAAGAAGAGCCGATCCAAAACCATCGCCACAAACGTCCAATCGTCAGAGATCTGAAAGAAGTTGGAAGAATCGCCGCGGTAACCATTAATTCTATACCTCAGCCTCCTTCTCGTTGTGCATAAAATGTTCTGCAATGAATCGCACTTGTTGTAGCAGATTATGAAATATAATGTCGTTCATCTGCTGCGTGCTCTTTTTCGGCTTTTTGAACGCCACAGTTGGGGCCATTTTCTCTTTTTCTTCGGGAGGGGCGTAGAGACGGGTCTGAAAGAAACCCATAATTACCGTAATATCGATTCTAATATACTCAAAATGCCTTTAAATTGTTTAATAAATTTTCCATACAAACACCTAAGGTCTCTATCATACTTACCTCAACCTCGTCCAACCGTATATCCGTCCGGAATCCAAAACTTCTGGAAGCAAGTTGCTTCTTCTTGCTTTCTCGCAGAAGACTTCTAGCTATTTTTTCTTCATTTCTATAAAAAATGGTTAAAACTCGATAGCCAGATCGGACCTGTATTTAGCTCCAACAAGACTAGCTGCATCCACCAATGCCGGTGGCTTCACCTCACTTTCGGGCTTTTTTGGCCGCTTCATCATCAGAATCCTAGACAATATGAGAATGGGGGCAATAGAAGCAGACATCTCCAGAACAATTCGCTAGGAACTTACGTGGGTAACCACTGCAGGAACAGCGTCTGAATCCACGGCGACATGCGATGGGCGGAGCCGGAGCGGAAACGGAAGTTCACCGTAACGACTGAAATATCGTAATGAAGTTAGGGTTTGCAAAATAACCCATCTATAAATTAGAAGAAGAAACCTACCAGAAACTGCCGTAGATAAAGCGACGAGAATCATGGTAGTGATCAAATATCGTCCAAACATTGGGATAACCAGCGATGTGGGAGGCATTAAATCGATCAGAACCTATATTAAAGTCATATAATTTTTTGGAACAATATAATTTGCAGAAGAAAAATATTGAAACGCTCTGGTCAGAAGCACCTAGTTGACGCGTACGGCCGCGTCGCGTACGGCTCAAGAGGACCAGAGAGCGCCACCAGGGCGAGAGAAACGCAACCCGCCCTTACGCACTATACCATTAAGTGACTTACCAAGAAAAACACAGTTAACGTCACGAGAATCGAGATGGAGAACGTGATTTTGTGGTCGGAGAGGTAGAATACGAAGGTGGTCAGGATGGAAATTAGGAAGCAGGGCAGAATCAGATTGCAGGTGAAGAATAGGGTCTTTCTCCGGAGCAGGAACTCGAAGGTGATGTCGACATATCTGAAATTTTCATGTAATGTAGAAAATTGGGACATTAATTTCTTGCTCACACTTTCCCTTTAACCCTGTTTCCCAAAAAATTAAAATTCACTTACTTTTCGGGCCCGCAGCATGAGGCATACAGTACGGCCTGTCTTTTTGATGTTAATGAGAGCAGATCCCACTCGGCGGATCTAAAAATCGGCTAATAATGATAAAATTGCAAGTCCATTAACTTTTTTACCTATGTAACTTTTTCCACTAGTACAATACTGCAACTTACTGATAGAAGAACGATAGATCCATCCCTTGCATCAAGTACTCGATGTCGCTTTCCCCGTCGTTTTTATCGCGCACCACTTCTTCTGAAATTTTCTAAAAGTTTCGATGTGTTTTTACGACAAACCTCTCGGTAACTGCCTCAAATCCACATATTGACCGGTGTAGGTCCAGGTGCCGAACTTCATCGAGCAGTTCTGTTCGTCGTAGGGGAACCAGGTGACGTCAATCTGAATTTGGGCAGTTGGCAGGATTTTCGAAAATTTTGAAGCCAAGAGGCTTGAAAATGGGTTTATTATAGAAATTAATCGATATTTTAGCGCTAGATCTTCAGGTGAATTTTAAATTTAGCGTTTTTCGGATAGGCGGAAGTTTTATGTTTTTAGCAAAGAAAAACTTACAGGACAAAAAGACTTGTAAATAGCCGGTGGCTGCCAGAAGACGTGACCATCGTATGTGACAAGGGCATCCGTTAGAATAGTAATATCCGGATCTCCAGCAGCACTAAATTGAAAAAGTAATGTTTCTCTGCATCGATGACGTACTTGTTATACAGCACCAAATCCGGGGTCCAAAGGAATTCACTCGGAATGTGGAGCTTTGTGATATTTCCATACTTCTCGGATTCCACGTTAGCTTTGAGTCGAACCATTGCTAAATTTTGCCATGACCCTACTTGTTAGCAGCAAAAATTTACCATTTCTAGCCATAAATTCGTGGTGAGGACTTGGTTTTTCTCGTCCTAAAAAGTGACATATTAGGCGATTTGGGAGTTCCTTACCACATCGATAATCCTTATCAGTGAAGCCCCAACTTCCACGGTCAAGATATCGGATGAATTTTTGACTGGCCGAGGTATCCGGTTGTAATCGTAGAGTAGATCTTCGTAGAGTTGACTCTCGAAGTCTTTGACTTTTCGGAGGGCCGAAATCTCGGAGAATAAAAACGGGAGACAGAAGAGCAGGCTTCTGGTCATCTTTGCATTTTCTGAAAATTATCAATCTTTAAAAATATATGCTTTTTGAAAAAGAGCGGACCTATAAAGAGTGTTTGCAAAATAGAGGGCGCGCAGCAGAGAGAAAGCGAGAGGGCGAGGGAAAGCGAGAGAGAGCGAGAGAGAGACAGAGACAGAGAGAGAGAGTGACAGAGAGATAAAGGTCACGAGAGATATTTTGAGAGAACAAGATATGGTGAAGGCGAGAGAAAGAGGCAGGCGGCGAGAGATTATAGATGGAGAGACATAAAAAGTGACCAGAGAGAGGGCCGATGAGGTCATAGACGAGAGTGACAGCGAGAAAGAACGAGTAAAATCCAGAAAAACTGTTCTTTGGAAAGGACCCGTGTGTGCAAAAATTTAGTTCGGCCTCCCAGTCCGCCCCAAAACTTTGTAACTTGGACCGGAAATCGGCCAACAGTCGTATTTGAGGGAAACCGAATTAGTTCCGACATTGAGTTGGGCCAAGAAGAAGCCCTGAATCGTTGCCCATCATCCTTCCCCTTCCTATCTTCCGCTTCTCCACCTCCTTCTGTCTTCCTTCCCCTCATGGCCCTAGTTGAAGTGTTGGCGTTATTGGATTTGGCATGGGCCCGTGCACCCACGATGAGATGGGCCCGCCGGCTATGCGCCCAGAAAACAAAAACCAGAAGAGATAGGGGAATTGGGCGAAAGAAGGAGGGCAAGAAACTAGCTCGCCACGGTTCAATACCCAGAAGCTGGGTTCGAAAAACATGCGGAACGTCGTGGCTTTGGGAAGGGTACGAAAGTGCAAAATGTCTCAAACTGCAGAGGCGATGCGAAGCGAACCGAGATTAGCTGACTGTGGGACGCAATTAACAGGGAAGTACGGAGCGCGCAAGAAGCAAGACGCGAAGCACGTGACCATTAATTTTGACAATGCTACGGTAGCGTACTTGCTAAACTTGTTGTGAATGGCCGGAGCCGTTAGAAATGAAAACTCGTTTTTCGTAGAAAAACAGTACAAAGAAGGTTCCTCCGAATCAAAAATGGTCAGCTTCCAATTCTTCGCTAACGGCAAGGTTTCCAAGGCCTTTGCTGGCTTCAGGTAAGGGTTTTTCGTTGTCGTAGGGACGCAAGACCGTCGAGAAATCTGGGATTCTGCTGATTAGGCTTCTAAACCCAATCTAAATATTGATTTGCAGTCGATGGGGTTGTAAAGTTTTGGTAGATAGGGAAGCTCTTCTTCCTATCAAGGGTCTTAATTTTGAATCATTAGCAAAAAAACACAAATAATATCTCTTGCGGTAGAGAATCGAATTCAAAAAATACCGGCGGCGGCTGAACATGAGTGCACATTGTGCGAATTTGCAGGTAATTTGGTTTGACGATTTAATTTGTTTTCAAAATCAAAGTCAGCACTACAAGAAATGGTACGAACTACTCCGAAAGTCTTTACTGCGAAGAACGATTCCTCGGAAAAGTCAGCACTCGGAAAAGTGACTATTCCGAAAAACTGCACAATGTATTTGACTCAAAGCATTTGAGCCAAAAATGCAATGTCGCCTCACGATCAAATACTCTTTGTCAAGCCAGGTTGATTTTGGAACTTGAAAGCTACAAAAAAAGAGCATAATCGGATATAGAAACATCGGCCGATATTTCTAGCGGGCTACTGTAGCGCCGTCAAGTAAATAGCAAGTTTTAGGCCAAAAGCCCAAAAAGCCAACAATTTTTAGGAAGAAGATCTTCAGAAGTGAATCGACTTCCTCCTCCCCTGGCCTAACAATAATAATCCCAGGCAGGAGTGGGGGCCGTCCAAATGTTGTGTGTCTGCCAACGGAGGCTTATGCCAGTCGAAAGGGAAGAAGAAGAAATCGGGTGAGGCGGGCTTGGGACTAGTGGCCCTAGGGGCCTCTTGTGGCCATGGGCCCATTCTTTCCTTTTCGTATTCCCCCGATGGAAGGGGCCGTCATTCCCCTTCTGACCTCTCTTCAAAAAGGAGGGCCAAGACGACGGGACGTCAATAGGGGGGAACTCCGGAACTTGGAATGGGTCGAATTGGGAGTCGACGAGTTTGGGAGTTGTCAATTGAGGGCAGTTCAATTCAAGTGGAATTATATGCATTTAAATGGAATTTTTGAAAATCACTGTATGGTCAAAAACGGCGTCCGGTCACTACCCGAAAAGTCACTACCCCAAATTTATCCCGAAAGTCACTACCCCGATAATCGTTTACTCCGAAAAATGATAGCATCGTTTTTCCCGGAAAAATCCAGTTTTCATGCGGATTTCCTATGAAAATCATGCAAATTATTTCGGGGTAGTGACTTTTCGGGGTAGTCACTTTTCGGGGTAATGACTTTCGGGGTAGTGACTTCCGGGGCAGTGACATTTCGGGGTAGTGACTTTACCCCGTCAAAAACCTTTCTTTAGAAAAATCACGTTTTGCAAAATCAGAATTTCGAAAAATTTTCGTGCAGCTAACAATCAGAAATGGCCGCAAAGGGTATGAAATAGCAATGATCCCCTTCGAATACTGAATTTTGGAGACATGGTTTTAGAAAATACGACTGTCGGAAAAAATGGCTTTTTGCAAAGTTTATTCGAACAACGATCGCTCGTCATTCTTGTACGATATACGCAGCCAGAAATTACGAGTATTTGAGCTATTCGAGCAGGCATCAGTGCGTTAATGACGTCCTTTCCTCCGGTTCTGACGGACGATGAAGCTGAACCTAGAAAAATTTGAAAATTCCGCGGAGTTTTTTAGCGTCTGGAGAGCCAAAGCGTTTTTCTGCAAGCTTGCACCCAAACTCACTACGCTTCGCTGCTCATCGCGATTTCCGGCTAACCATAAAAAGCCACGCTTAAACGCGGAAACTAAAAAGATGCGGTCGGCGTCTTAACAGAGTACAGTTGTTGTGGAAGACGACTTCCAAAAAGACTTACGAAGCTTGATCTAAAGAAGTAGTGAAAAAGCCATTCTCTCGACGGTATCCGTCCAGTGGGTCTTAAAATGTGTCCAAGACTGACGCTGGGCTTGACCTAGGTAAACCAGCAGGATCTGGATGCTTGGATGTCCAATACTGGGGTCAAAGCTTCCGGTTTCTCCCTGTGTTTAAATTTTGTTAAAGACGCTTAAACGCTTTGTATTAGTTTTAGGCTTAGGCTGCCGGCTTCAAGAAAATCAGTTTCATATCCCGCTCAAAATTTATTTTATCATTATTGTCCAAGGACATGGATTTTTCATGGTGAAATTTAAGGCGTAGCTTTTTGAATTTATCTATTTCTTTTCGAATACACGTCTTCATGCCAAACCAACGTTCCCTCTGACGAATCCACCGAGTGAAAGCACACAAAACTACACTGGTATCCGTCCGAGTGATAGGCCGGCCATATGGAAGACAACCTTGTAGTGTGCACCCTGCGTAGCCTCTTTCCAGCCCCTCGTTTGGATATCCTGATAAGGGGGTTGATTGAACCAAGCGCACCTGCAGTTTTCATCTTTTCCTCGCCAGAATAGGATTTTATTGTTTCCGTTTCGATCTAAAGTGCGTTATTTTATACGAATTTTTTTCTTAATAAATTCTCAAGTCTTTTTCGCTCACCTTGCCTTCTTTTCTATTTAATCAAATTTCTAGAAAAATCCAATCATTTTTCCGCATTTTTAGGCGCGGGTTTTAAACCAAATCGGCTTCCAAAAATGGCTTTGAACCACCAGATTCGGGTGGGAGACAATCCGCTAATTACCGAAGAACGTGAAAAGGCAACTTTTAGCACGGAAGCACTGGCCGATGAGCTATATGGACGTAAGTTTTTGTGCGAATTTGATCGGGGAAGCTATGAATAAAGTTAAGAATGGATTTTTGATTTCCTCTGCTTAAAAATGACTCGGAGCTCTAATTTTAGCCACATTCGCCAAACGACGCCGCGAGCTGTCAGCGGCAGTCCTGAAAATGCCCGAGCTCCTTGACCCCTACCCGCACGTGTTCATGGACAGGCCGACGAAGGTGGCGAATTCGATGCGGAAGGTGAAAATACAAAAAATATTTTATCGAATACGTTTCCTTATATACGTTAAAAACTGCCTTGAAAAATGCGAATTTTAGACGGTAGCTGTGATGGAGGGAGCTTCGGAAATTGCTGATATCACGAATCGCGATGAGATGGGACACCTTGTTTGGTTAGTTAGCTGTGTTTTGTAGCCTGTAGAATGTAGTTTACAAAGATCTGAAAGCGCGTAAATCAACCAATTATTATAGCGAAGTCTTTGGTGATGACGGTTTCCCGCTCTCCATCCACTTTGTAATGTTTCTGCCAGCCATCCAGGGTCAGGCCGATGATGAACAGGCTGAGGAATGGGTCCATAAGGTGAACGAAACGTCAGGGTCAATCTCAAGAATTTTTTACGACCCTCGAGCTCCTTTTAAAAGCTAAAAATTGATGAGACAAATTTATGGATCCGAGCAAAGAAAATAACTTTGCTTTTCAGGCAATTCAACTCCAATTCATTGGCACCTACGCTCAAACGGAACTTGGCCATGGAACGAATTTGAGGGCCCTTGAAACTACAGCGACCTACGACAAGAATACTCAGGAATTCGTTTTGAATACACCGACTGTCTCTGCGTACAAATGGTGGGTGTTTGAAGTGGACTTCGGTTGACCCAAATGACACTAACTTTTAAACAAGGTCACATCGGCTTAGCAGCATTATCTTACACGACCCCTTCAACGAATTGTACCTCTAGGTGGCCCGGAAACCTCGGCAAAACGGCAAACGTTGTCGTCGCCAACGCTCAGCTCTACATTGACGGCAAGAACTATGGACCCCACAACTTTTTCGTCCGGATTCGCGATGAGGAGACGCATCAGCCGATGCCAGGTATTTTTTTGAAACGGGTCAATACGGATCATTGCGGAATCAGTGGCTGTGGGTCAAGGCGATTTTGTGACGTTTGCTAAAGCTTGTAAAACTGCTTTAGGCGTCACCGTCGGGGACATTGGCCCCAAATTTGGCCTCAACACTAATGACAACGGCTTCCTGAAATTTGACCATGTCAGAATCCCGCGTCGTAGTATGTTGATGAGACACTCAAAGGTAGCGTATCCATATCCAATACAACATTTCGTGTTTTAAAGCGCACGTTCAGGGACGTTTTTTGGCAAGAAAGCAAAGACTGTTGCCGCGGCCGGGGGTCGAACCCGGGCCTCCCGATCGGGAGGCGCGGATGGATACCAGTCAGCCACAGGTGCAACCTGGCGAGAGGGCGTGGGGCGTCCCACCCAGGAAAGAAGGGGAATTGCCTGCCACGGCACGGGCAGGCAGCGCGCGCTGTCCCTACGTCCATAGGGTGTACACGTTGGGACGAGTACTCCCCCCTGAACGTGCGCTTTAAGGTATCCCCTGAAGGCATCTATTCCCCACCAGTCCATCCTAAACTCTCCTATGGCGCCATGATTTTCGTCAGGGCAACAATGATTCGAATGCTGGTATGACTACGCACTACAACTTGCAAGATTCCACTTTGCTTTCCAGGCACACAGTCTCCTGAAAGCTTCGACAATTGCGATTCGATATTCGTGTATCAGGAAGCAAGGCGAGATCACCCCAGGGTAATTCATGGTCTACATATTTATTTTATTTATTGTTTTAAGGGCCGGTGAAGTCAAGATCCTGGACTATCAAACGCAGCAGCATCGACTTTTCACCGCCATGGCTAGGGGCTTTGCCTATTGGCTTGTCGGGCAGGAGATCAAGCAGATCTACGAGAGGATCGCTGAGGATGTGAAGCAGGGAAATGTCTGTTTCCGATCTCGATAATCTTCTTCTGATTTCTTGCGCATCTTTTGGCAGCTATTTTTGTTCAGAAATTTTGAACAAGCCTAAGGAAGCGAAAAAACCATGGGCAATCAGCAGAGCTCTTGAGGAATAAGGAAAACCAAAAGAAGGTGCTTGTTTTGGCACGTAGCACAGTAACTGCCAAGATTTAATAATACCTAACATCGTAAATTACGTACTTCAGGTTGACCAACTCGCTGACCTCCACGCTCTCCTCTCCGGCATGAAATCCGTTGTATCCTTCGATGCCGGAAAAGGCATCGAACAGTGCCGAATGGCTTGTGGTGGCCATGGATACTCACACGCTAGTGGATTGCCGGAAATCTACGGTACATCATCATTTTTTAATTCATAGCCTCGACCTTTTAGCCGTGGAAGTAGCCGGGTGCACGTACGAAGGCGAAAACATGGTAATGCTGCAGCAACAGGCTAGGTATCAGTAAAAATCGTGTTTAATGCCCCCCCCCCCCTGTAATTTCCAGATACCTTGTAAAAGGCGTGCAAAAGCTAGCTAAAGGCGAGGAATTGACCAGCATGTTGAAATACCTGGGAAATAACAGCAATCGCAGATTCCGATTTGCCGAGGCCGGGTCGAAGATTGGTAAGTTCCCTCTCTCCCTCCCTCCGTCTCTCTCTCTCTCTCTCTCTCTCTCTCTCTCTCCCCTCCCCTTTCTCTCTTTTCTCTCTCTCTTTCTCTCTTTCTCGCTCTCTCTCCCCCTCTCCCCTTCTCTCGTTCGCTCTCTTACCTCTCTACCTATCGTTTCAGAAGACACTCTCATCCAAGCCATGGAATACATCGCCAGAACCACGATCCAGCGCGTGAGCGCTCGTCTCGATTCCCTGAAAGAATCCGGACTCTCGGATGAAGATGCTTGGAATGAGAATGCTGTCGAGTTGACTAGGGTGCGATACCTCACCTGCTATTTTGATGACCGGGTTTTCAGGCTTCCCGAACCCATACCAGGCTTTGGATTGCAGTTTGCTTCAAAGACCGTGTCAATCGGATTCAGGACCCGAAAATCAGGGCGGCACTTCAAGACATTTTGCATTTGCATTTGTGCTATGAGGTCATCGACATGAGCCAGTACCTTTTGGAGGTAGGAAAAGTTTATAAAACAAGAGAGAGAGAGAAGAAAAAAGAAAGAAAAGAAGAGAGAACGACAATGATCGGCTTTCTAGGGAGGCTACGCCACCGGAGCCCAGATTGCTCAAGTGAAGGATGTCCTCTACAAACTGCTGGCTAAAATCCGACCCAACGCAGTTTCTTATGTAACTTTCAAATTATCTTGATATTTTCATCTTTTTTTCGTTATCTACCTACCATTTTGAGGTTGACGCTTACGAGGTCTCTGACACGGAACTTCGCAGTGTGCTAGGACGTCGTGACGGAAATGTGTATGACAATCTGCTCAAATGGGCCCAGAGCAATCCGTTAAACAATGTTGAGGTATATTTTGCTAAATCGGACGCTCTTAAACTGTTTGTGATTCTGTGGTTTGACTGTAGTCCAGAAATCAGGGCTTTAGGGAGTTCTCTTTTTGTCTTATGCAAATCAGCCCCGGGGCTAGCTCTGGGAATTCTGAAGACATTTGATCCGTGGGTCCCAAGCCCCTAACTTGACTATTAGACAACGAAACCTAAAAGAAGAGGAACTACCACAACCAAAAACCGACAACAACAAATTTCTTGGTTCAGGAAACCGATTGCACTTTCCAGGTCCTTCCCGCCGTCGAGAAGCACCTGATGCCGATGATGAAGAGCGCCAAGAGCAAATTGTAGAGGATGATTTATGGGATGGAATTTAATAAATAGTTAACAAACTATTTGAGGATGGGAAAATGCACAATACTGCCTTTGATTCGTCGCTTTAAAAGCATCAAAAGCCGGCGAGCGCGTACGGGTCTCTAACCATCTTTTGCGCCTCTCTTTTCACCCTGTCTGCCTCTCTCTCTCTCTCTTTCTCTCTTTCTCTCTCGCTATCTTGCTCGCGCTCACCCTTTCTTTTTCTTGCTCTATAGAATCTCTCCCTCACGCTCTCTCTCACTCGACCGCTCTCTGATTCCCTCCCTCTCGCTCTGGCTCTCTCTCACTTTACCCTTCTCATTCTCTCTCGCTCGCTCCCTATCTATTGCTCTCTCCCGCCATACGCTCTTACGTGACTATTCCCCTAAAACATGGCCACAACAACCTACCGTATCCCATCCATAACCCATTTTTCGGCCCCTGATCCCATGCGGATAAATCCAATCACCTCCCTGGCACCCACTTTTAGCCACATAAAACTCACATTCAGTAGCTCCTCCCGCCTCGAACGGGCGATAAATCTAGGGCCCGAAAATTGGCGGCAACGGGCCAGAATTCAGATAAAAGTGCGGCGAATGATGGGGCGGAGGAGGCGACGAAAAGACCAGCTGACACCAACACGGCTTTTCCCTTTGCAGGGACCGTGATTTTTTGGCTACCTGGCTACCTAGCACTTCCAGTTCACTCATCTCCTTCCCCCTTCTCGTTCCCACCAAGAAGATGGTTAGGCCATTTGTGCTTTTTGGGGGTAAACATCATGAGCAAGTGGAGCACGAGGAGGATTTCTCAACTTCTGGCTTTCGGAAATTTGCATAGATTTCACTGACGTTTTAAGGTCATCCTGATGACCTTGCTTTCTTTCAATTTTATCTACACAAATTTTTATTAGCAGTGGTCGGTTTATTCCTGAGACATCAAAGTTTTGGTTTTACGATCAAGTCTATCGCAAACATCGTCCAGACTCAAAAAGTCCAGCGCGATGCTCAAAGCGTCTTTGCTTGCCCCCCTGCTTTCTGGAATTCAACTCCTTTTAAGTTAACGGCTCTTTATTTTTATTCTACCCC
>JBBGBA010000192.1:0-132138 GCA_038088335.1 Mesorhabditis sp. LJ9110
AGGAGAGAGTCCCGGAGTCGTTATCTCTCTCGCTACGTAAAACTTTTCAGAATGGCCGACATCCCCGAAAATCTGCGATGGGCCGGCTCGAGATTCATGTCCGGAATCGTGCTCATCACCCGACCGGGAGTTACTGTCGTATCGGTAAGTTTCGAGAGAGAGAGAAGAGAGAAAGAGAGAGGTAGAGAGAGAGAGAGAGAAAGAGAGAGAGCGAGCGAGAGCGAGACAGTGAGAGAAACATAGTTTGTCTTGATTTTCAGCGTGAGCTCCCCTCAATCCCCGCGGAAGTCTCTACCACCGTAAAAGCAGTAGGTGGCTGGGAGCCGGACAGCCCGGAGATGCGGGGCATCTTCTTGGCGAAGGGACCTGGTAAGTGATTTAGAAGCTTGTCCAATATGAAATGAGTAATTCTAGTGAGATTTCCCAGCGTGACATTTACCATTACAAAGTCAATATCTCCCATTTTTCAGCCTTCAAGGTCAACGAAAAGTACGGCCCGATCGACATGGTTGATGTTTATCAGGTTTTTGCATTTTTCATCATATTTTTTGGCATTACCAGTGCATACGTACGTTTAGAAACTTACAACCTGTTTCAGGTTGCCCTCAACATCCTCGGCATCGAGCCCCCACACCCTCATAACGGCACCTGGTCCCAGATTGAGACAATGCTGGCGGAGGGATGGTAAGTACCATGATTTGGAGATTCCAAAAGATTCTTTGCTAGCCTTGTCCATCTAGCCAGATTCGCCATAATAGCCATATTTAGGGATTTCTATATATGTATGTTTACTTAACCCAGGGAAAGTACCTAAATTTTAGTCGGTTTACCCGGTTACGACACATAAATCCAAAACTTCCGAAACGATCTGAATTTAGCGTGCTGTGAAAATTTGACGCAGTGATTCGTACGCATTTAGCGGAAAAGTATTCTGAAACGCGACAAAAGTTTAGCTGTGCTACCGTAACCACCAAATAAGTAAAAATAAGGCAATCTTAACAATACTGTAACTTAACGACCCTCAAATATTTATTTCCAAGGTTCAATTCTGCTATTAAACTTTATTTATAAGTATCGTTATTAAAGATATTTACAAAAACTCAAGCGTAAGTGACGGGGATAGTACGAATACCGTAACCTACCGTACCGGAGCGTAAAAACACTAAAATTGTGTGTAATTCAGCCAAACACCTTTTGGCTGCCGACAGCTGGTAAAAGAACGATGGAGAAATTACAGGTTAACCAAAAAATATATTAGCACGAGCTTCTCCTCAAATTTCACACTTCCGCCTCTCTCAGCTTCTCCCAACTATCGCTGGGCCGCACTTTATACTTTAAAAAATACTCAATTTAAATCCTGATTTTCAGGGACGAGCGGCCGAACAGCGAAAATACCATCAGCAGCCGATTCTCCGTTTCCGGTCTAATTTCCGTTGTCTCGATCTTGCTCCTCCGATTGCTACTTTAAATTATTCCATCTTTTAAGCTCTAAAATCCTTCTAACAATTCGACATTTGCCTAAACAATGGGTACTCGCACAACTGCCTTACCAGCTCAGCCATCTCAGCGTAAAAATTAGTATTTTTAATCCTGAAAACCCTGCTTTAACACCCCCGAACAAATCCCGGTTGCTCATTTTTGTAATTGATATCGTAGTTTTCACACTGTAGTCAAAAAAACTAATAATTTTGCTTGTTTTCTAATACCCTGAATTCGCCAGACGTCTTTCTGTATCCCCTCGTCTTACCAATCCTTTTAGTCACTATCACCGTGCAATCCATTAAAATCTTTTTAAAAGAAGAGTTGATATTTTTTTTGTCATGATCCGCCATGCATTAGTTTTTCAATAAAAATACTATTAAATAAGGTGGATAATCAGCATTAAAACAGGACGACCAAACGCAAATAAAAAATTTGGACTTGGTGGAAACCGCCGACATGTTCACTTTTGATCAATTATTGCTGAAGTCCATCTCGGCATTCAGCTCTTCTCGATTTCCAGCCTGCTCCAGTTTCTTCGAGTAAAGCTGCAGCATCTCATCGAGTCGCTCAAGATCGCTTTTCCCATCTTGGATCGGGGTGGTCTGCCGGTATTTATCCTGCAAACCGAAGGTTCAGCTAGCAATTTAGCCTTGGGTCCCTGGTCCTGATGACAAACGGAAACGGTAGGAGTCTAGGAAATCCCCCCCCCCATTTTTCAGCCATCCGTCCTATTAATTCGTGGAGTATCTCAAAATGTTTGCCGTGGTCGAATTACTCTAAAAAAGTTGTTTCCAGACGCCAAAAATTGCAGGAAAAACTTCTACAAGAATTTAAAATGTGAAAACAAAAAGCATGCGATGCCGAATGTACTACCGGCTTCAAACCCAAATATTTTCTTTTTCGCCAGTTTTTTCGATTGAGATCTACTGTAGCCTTATCCTACAGAGCAAGAGCTACATTTTGGAACCATTGACAGTTCTGTAGGCCTAAGGAGCGCCGAGATATGAAAACTCAGTCTGGACCGGGAAAAATTAATTAATGGAAACCCATACTTATAATTGTTACAAAAGATTTCTAACAATTTTTGACGTAAGCAAACAATTTTTGGGATGGTAATTCGACCACGGCGAACATTTTCAGATACTCCGCGCATTAATAGAACGTCTGGCCAAAAAGGGGTTGAGGGGTTTCCTAGGCTTTAGCCAACGGAAACCCACATGCATTCTGCTCAAATACGGGTGTCTCAGACATTCGGCGGGGACAGGGCGACGTCGCGGGTCGAAGATGAGAATTTTGCATAGCAGATCCTGGAGGTCTGATTCTAAAATCGGGCGCCGTCATACGGGATGTGCATTTAAGGGAAATGATCCAAGCCAGAAAAGGTACGAAAAACAAACTCATAAGAGCCGAGCTGTCCGGCCCTAGTCGATTCAAGGGTTCCACAAGCGCGTAGGCGAGTTGACTCGGACACGGGGCCGTTTTGAGGAAGTGATTATGGAACCTGGATTTTCATTGAAATTCGTTTCAAACCGTTTTTTGCCCTCTAGATCGTGTACTACATCTTAATGTACCTCAACGTCGCTTAGCGAACAGGCGAGACAATACCTTGGAAAAACTGTGGCCCTTGCAACTCACGTCTCTACGTAGCGGTGCTCCGGCAGCCCGAGGATAGTGAGAATTTGCAACAGCACCGACACTTGGCCTTGTTCACGCAATTGCTAAATTTTCGGGTAAATTCGTTTATAGAGCGGTTTAAAGGTGGGTGGAATCGAACTCGAATTACCTAGAAATCACAACTTGCCGGTTTCCAGCTTTCAAAAAACTCCTTCAAATGTTTTTCCACTTTCAAAACTTCATTTTTTGTTGTCAATATTGTATTTTATGTTGTATTTTTGTAAAAACGTTTGAAGGAGTTCCCTGAACGGCCCTAAAAGTCAGATCCTGCAACTTATGATGGGCAATAAATTCCAAAAATTGTGCTAAAGAGACCTCCTGATTGAACGCCGGCGACTCCTTGTATTTTGGTGGCAGGAACAGCTTGGTGCCCAGCATCTCCACCGCAATCAGAGCGACCGCCCAGACATCGACTGAAAAAAATTTAAATCGAGTTTCAGAGCGTACAACGTGTTTTCATTGAAATGTGAGCATAGTGGTCAAACCCCAAACTCCCAGAACTCGCTGCTAACCACCCCGTAATATCGCCTAACCGCTCCCCCCGAGGCGAAAACCTTACCACCCGAATCGTAAACAACATGCTCCACCAGCAGCTCGGGCGGACGGTAGAGGGGCGGCGTCCCGACGCGATTTTTTGTGGTTTGCAGCCCATCGCTGTCGGTTAGGCTAAAAGATTTTCCCAAACTTTTTTTTTGGGAAACGAACCCGGAGCATCCAAAGTCCAGGATCTTGATTTTGAAATCTTGCAGGTTGAGTCCGACGTTTTTCGGGTTGAGATCCTGCAATAACACGTGAGACATACGTACAGAGAGAACGAGCGAAGGGGAGAACGAGATTGAACTCAAAGACAAAATACCCTGTGCATCACTCCACGATGGTGCAGAAAATCGAGCGCCATGAACAGCTGCGTCATCAACGCGGCGATGTGTCGATGGTCCCGCGGTCTGTGGATCTTCTCCGGGACGTTCAGGCGCCTGGAAAATTGTTTTTTTTTGCGTCGTAGAGCCTCCGCAAAAAATTCGACAATAAAAATAAAGCAATAAAACCTGGATCCAACGCACTTAAAGTATTTGTCCAGCGTCGTTTCCATACGTTCGGTGACGATCCACGTGTATAGTAATTTACCGTGTTGGTCCTTCTCGTAAAACGTGTCCAAGCAGCGAACAATCTGGAGTATAAAACTTGCACCGTATTTATTTGGTCTGGAACGCTTTTTAAGCTAAAGCCATTCGACGTACATGCGGGTGGACGAGGTATTGCGTGTTCTGCAGCTCGCGCATCAGCCATCTATGCGATTTGTCGCCCTTCAACTCGTCCATCTTGTACCTGATGAGAGGAGGGTTGTGGTGCGAAAGGCTAGAGTCTAGCCGCCCAGCCCTAGTCTTCTGACCGTGTCCCCGTCGTCCAGCAACGCCCCGCCCTTTTATGTGTCGTAAACGTCCCCGCTCGCGGGATTTGTCTGTTTGTCGGTCTGTTGTCCGTTGTTGACAGTTGGACCTGTCGGAATTGTTGTTGCCCCCCCCCCTTATTCGCCCTAGTTTTTATACACGACCCCATATCTGCCGTTGACCGAATATATTTTATCCTTCATTCGTTAATCTAGTCGCGCGGCAAAAGCTTGGCTTTACAAAAACCGGAACATACCGTTTTGCGGCCACGCGACGCCATTTGCCATTTTGAAGTTGTGCACCACTAAATTTTCGGCTGATTTTAGGATCAAGCCGGTGACAATAATAAATAAAAAAAGATCGTTAGATAGCAGAGAGAAATACAGAAAACTAAAGAAAGCAAACGACCCACATGACCGTCGCCTGGGTACCTCGGCCGATGGAGTGGTAGTGATCAAGGGGTATGTCGGCCCTTCGATAGTGTTTATCCTCCTGGAAACACTGGCATTTATGCCGCACCTTATGTTCTATTGTATAATTTGTATTTTCACGACTAATGCTTTCAAACGCTTTCCTGATGCCAAGAAACTCTAAACTCGGTGTTTTTCGTTGTTTTTCATTTGACGTCCAAATCCTCGAAACACCAACAAAAAATAAATTGCCGTTACTCGACAAAACGCCAGGCTTACCACATCCGGGGAATAATTGTCAGGCATTGCCATATGGACCTGGCTCAACAGTCCCGTTGGCTGGTCTTGTTGCACTGGCAAGTGTACCACCACGCTTCTCTTCACGACAGACATGGACATTTCCTGAGGGTTCAGATGATGTAAACAGAAGGTACGTATGGAAGGAACGGTAAGAGTCTAGAAACCCCCCCCGCAGCCGGCACCAACTTTTGTATCTCGGCCCCCCTTTGTGCTAGCGTGCTCTAAAGTATACCAAAATGTTCGCCCTAGGCTAATTAGTAAGACTACATTGCAGTTCAGTCGAAAAAGTAGCGAAAAATAAAAATAAGGAAGGTAGAAAAGTTGAAAAGCCGGCTGGGGGGGGGGGGGTGTTTCTAGACTTGAGCCGAAGGAACAGTTCTTTACAAATTTTACGAGTAACGTTAGCGTCTTCGAAAGTGATAAGCGGCTAACCGAGTTTAAAAAATCGAACAGTGCCCTTTGTGGCTTGACACAATTTTTCTTTTTTTGCTGGCTTCTAAAAAAGAATGGTCGAATTAGGCGCGTTGTACCGTTTTGAAAGTTTAGAAAGTTAGTTTTCGTGGTTTAAACGGACTATCGCTAAAGTTCCGAACTGAGCAGAATAATTTCGGAGTTCCCTTAGCCAAACGGACTTTGCAACTTTAGCGCGTTTTGAATGGAACTTTTCAAACTTTCAAAACTGTACGATGTTACCACGTCGACCATTCTCGTTCACAAGGTCGAAAAACCCGTGCCAAGCTTCGTTAATGTCGCCCGCAAACAGCGTTTTTAATTTGTGGCTCGATATGACTGGAAAATATGGTGCAAAGCCACGCAAACGTAAAAAAGGGAAAAGATGAAAATCCAAATCGTTGCGCAAAAGATCCAGAATTTCCTGACCTAGCAGGAATCCAAAATGGACAATCGCCTATCGAAAAGGCTGTTACCCGTTTTGCGATAACGAATCGTGGAGCGGGCGCTCTTTTCCTTTGCCAGTTGGCAATTTCTTGTGCAAGGCATTGCCGGGAGGACGTAATCGATGCACGGCCCGACTGTGTTTTGAGCGTAACTTCCAAATTGTAAATTCAGGCCAGAATGCAATAGAAAAAGCGAGCAAATATGTTTAAATGAAGAAAGTGTTGCAGCTAATTTTATTCAATGTATCTTTAAAGCTGCTGCGCTAGCTGGAATTTGGCATTTAAATAAGTAAACGTAAAGTAAGACCATGGTATTCATGGTGATTGGTATATCGGCAGCTCTGAAAGTATTTTGCCAAATTACAGGCTCCAGGTTTCTTATCGTTTTCAGATTTGAAATGCCGTCAGAAAAATACAACGGCCACGATTTTCCTTGCCGGCCCAGCCATTTCCTTGCGCATGTGAAATCGGGTTACGGTAAATTGCTCACATACGGATTCGCTACTCCTCACTGTCAATGGGGTAGCTGTTCCCTTAAACAGGTTTAGAGGGTCGCAATTGTTTTATTCTATTTCAAAATTGCTTGAAAATTTGCTGCAGATTGCACGTTCGCATAGCTACACCTCTCTGAAAGTCTCGATCGAAAATCAAAAGGGCCAGGCAGCGCCATAAAAAGATGGAACTTTATTACTCAATAGCTGCCATGAATTTCTGATTGATACCCATTAAAGGTTGTAAAATACAAGCCACAAATAAATACGATAGTTGAACAAGCAAAAACAGGCAAATTAAGTCCAGGTATCATCATGTAGTTATTGCATCGGCCGTAACTCCTTCGAAAGACTTTGCAGCACGTCGGCGAGCTGTTGCTTTTGGCGATCTATTCCGCCACCATGAAAATCTAGCTTCGACCGAAACTTGTCCTGAACATTTGAGTTAATTGCGTTATATGACAAGCATAGTGACGAGGTTATCCGCACTCACATGCATTTTGGCCAAGTACGGATGTTTCAGACAATCAGAGGCCTCTGGACGTCGCCTTGGGTCAAAGCTCAAGACTTGACAAAATAGGTCTTTGAAAGCATCAGCTGAAGAACAACAATTTTAGTAAGAACCAGGGTTGAAAAGCCGCTTCGCGACTTTTCAACCCTGGGCCCGTCTGATCGAATGATATACTTTACTTTGCATAATTCTTGATTTCCGATGACAAAAATGAAAACCGCGGTCGCTAGCCCATGGTATAGGCTACCGGAACTTCCGGCGCATGCTAGTTTTTTCCTAACAAAGAGGATCGCCGATTTCCCAAAAAAACTTAACTTTAATGTCGAAAATAGGCACTTTTGATAAATCTGATCTGCGTGCAGTCATCTCAGGGCCATTACGCACCTAACGGCGTATCGTACGTAGCCTAATACCCTTCCCCCCTTGAGATATCCTCCGGACAGAATGACGGAAGTTGCCGGCAAAGTGGCACAGACACACACAAACACTATTTTTATATATATACCAGCGCCCAAAACCCGCTTCGCGGGCCTGCATGAAAATTTGACTTTCCGATAGCTCGGGTCCTTCGGACCCCTTCCCCCCACCGACCACGCGCGGGCAAATTGCAAGAATGAGGAAATTTGTATTTTCTCATATTATGCAAATTACCCCCAAAAATGAATAAAACCGGCTTTAACTTTGTAAACTTGTATTTTATCGAAATTCTGAAAACGCCATCGGAAAGAGGAGGGTCGATTCCCCCAAGTGACAAAAAATCTGCGCATTTGGGACACGGGAAGGCCCTCAAATCGGGCCTCGAAAGTGACATCCACACACACACACAGAGATACACTCCAAAATTATATAAGGTAGGATATAGTAGGATACGATGATTCTGAATCGACCTCTTAGCGCCGTATTGTCCGGGCCTAGCCGACCTCTTTGCGGCTGTCTGCCGACATAGGAGATTCTTTAACCGATTCTGGCTGTTATATTCTGTTCTAACCTTTGCAACGGGCGTGGCCTACTGTAAAAATTGGAGTACCGGTACGATATTTTGTTGCAGCCGAAAATTCGGAATCCGATAGTAGAGAGAGGAGTGATCTTTATAGCAGAGAGTTGTAAATGGCCGAGATAAAACGCTCCCTTGTCTGTGGCCTTTTTTTCGGCACTGCGAGCAGGCGCCGATCTCTTGTGCAAGGCATGGCCGGCCGGAATCAATGTTGAAACAAAATTAAACCACAAAACAAACAGACAAATTAGGCCAAATCGTTTCCAGTTAAAAACTAAAAACGTCTTGGAGGAGGTCAGGAAACGGATCACTTCCTGGCCGCCCATTTTGTGGTACAGCAAAAACGAGTTGTGCTGAAAGCAACAAAAAATCGCAATTGGTGTCTAGAATCTTGTACCTATGCCCTATTACACCTCATGTCTAAAAAGGCCGAGTTCGCATGGAAGGAACAAACTAAAAATGTACGGTTTTCAGTCGCGAAGCATAATTTCCACTGTTTATTGCAAATTCGAATAACACACGACGACTATTTGAAGACAAGCACATACGCTGGGTGGATGGAAGGGCACAGGCAGACTTTTGAGAACTGTTTTTCAATCACAAATACGACACACCGAGACAGAGAGAATAGTAAAAACATCACATCTCGGCGACAGTCCAAAATTACAACGCAAAACCCTAAATAAGACAATACAGTACATTGTGAAGAAAAAGTTAAGGTAGATAATGGGCGGCGGCGGCTTCTGGGCGTTCAGATGTGGCTCTTCACGTTGCGCACCGTCTCGTCGAACGCCCTGGCGACGTATCTGGCAAAGAAAGTGGGTTCAAGAAAATGGGAAACGGGCTTACTCGACGTTTTTCGTGTTAAGCCCGCAGAGGTTGATGCGACCGTCCTTGAGGAGGAATACCTTGTGCTTCTCGACGAGATGGTTGACTTGGTCAGCTGAAAATGGATCATAATAGTGCTGGACTGTTAGTGGGGGGGGTGTAGCAGGGGCAAAACTAATTTTTCCCAGCATTCCCATACAACCAGATACCGAAATATAGGCCCTTTTTATAGCAATTCATACGATTTTTAAGATAAAACTCATTAAAATTTAAGATAAAACTCATTAAAAAAAATTCGATTTTGGTAAAAATGTACGAAAAAGGCTCAAATCTTCGCATTTAGAAAACCAAAAAATTTGTATAACCGTTTGACAATCAGGAGCTCCTAAAACATTAGAAAATAACTTATATATTAGCAGAAAGAAGAACAAAAATTCGTCTCCCCCGCTAACAGTCCAGTACCATCATAATAATGTCAAAAAGCTAATGAAATCACCTGTCAATCCGGTGTAGGAGAACATGCCGATCTGCTGGGTGATGTGGTCCCACGTGCCGGGCGTGCCGAGCTTCTCGAGGTGTTGGCGGAGGGCGGCGCGCATCTCGCGGATTCGGCTGGACATCGTCTAGAGAAAAATAGCTTCAAACCTCGTAAAAAATAGATACCTTAATCGCATCGTGCCACTGTTGGCAAAGGGCCGGGTCGGAGAGCACCTTGTGTACAACCTAAACGACAAATTTAGACAAAATACCGCTTTAACGACCTTGGCACCATGGGCGGGCGGGTTCGACCAGTTGGCACGGATGATGAGCTGCATCTGCGACTTGAACGACGGGATGACGGCCTTGTCCTTGACGATGATGGTCAGGTGGCCGACGCGCTCGTCTGAAAAAAATCAGAGTGCGACAGATTAACGTTAAAACGTACTGTACAGGCCGAAATTCTTGGCGAACGACTGGGCGATGACCATCTCGAGGCCCTGGTCGATGAAGTAGCGGATGGCCCACGCGTCGGCGTCCGGGTCGCCGGACGCGAACCCTTGGTAGGCAATGTCGAAGAAGGTGAACAGGTTCTTTCTCTAAACATTGAGGTTTTAGAAAAAAACAAAGAACTCGTACCTTCATGACCTCGCAGATCTGCTTCCACTGCTCCTGCGTGGGGTCCATGCCGGTGGGGTTGTGGGCGCAGCCGTGGAGGATGATCACCGACTTCGGGGGCGCCGCCTCGAGGTCCTAAAAAAGTTAAAACGTGTTTAAAAACTGTGATTTCGATTTTCGACATTTTCTTTAGTGCCTAAAATTTCTAATGTAACTAGAAACTTGTAGAAACTAGAAACCAACCTTCAACAAATTCTCAATGTCGACGCGCTTGTTGACTGGATCCCAGTAGGTGTACTGGCCGAGCTGGGTGAAGCCGGCGTTGGTGAAGACGAGCCCGTGGTTGCCCCTAAAAACCAGATCATTGAAAAGGAACGAAAACTATACCATGTCGGGTTGCTGTAGTATCCAGTCTTGAGCCCAAGGACGCGGGCCAAGAATTCGGCGCCCGCGCGCAGCGAGCCGGTGCCGGAGAGGCATTGCACACCGATAACCTAAAGAAGTAACACTCGAAGAAAAGCTAAAAAAATACCCTGTCCTCCTTGATGGCCGGGGAGTCGACCCGAGGACGAGCTTGGTGGCCTCCTTGGAGAAGGGCTCGAATCCGAGCACCGGCAGGTATTCGTGGTTGAGCGTCTGGTCGGCTGCGAGGGCGGCCTCGGCGGTGCGGACAACGGGCAGAACCCAGGGTTTGGCCTCTTCGGTGCGGTAGGCTAAACACGAAGAAATTATAAATAAAGTATCCCGTTTCAGACAGTTTAAAATAGACAAAAAGAAAAGATTCGCTAAAGCTTCAAATTTTTACATTTTACAATGTACGCATTTTTCTGCATATTCTACTTTAAACCTTTATAACTTTTTCTTAATCCAGCCGCTTCGCAGATTCTACAATGTGTCTTTACAAATTGTAATCGAAACTCTAATAATAGGAAATTTTAGGTCAAAAACTTGGATAAACCACTTTAAAAGATCAAAACATGAAATTAGCTATTGGAATAGAGAAAAAAAACTACAACAAAACTTTTTGAAACTACAAGAAAACCACACAGATTTCCCTCAAAACAAAAACCCACCTCCAATCGTCAAGTTGACCTTGTTGGGGTCGGTCTCCTGCAGGTAGAGGTTGTTCATGTGGAACACCTCGATCGGGGCGGCCATCGGGATCCCGTCGAAGAAGGACATGTGGGCCGTCTCAGCTGCTGCGGGCCCTACATAAAGGCGGTCAGTTATCACCGGAAGCACGTGGAGAGCATCGAAAAGTTATGTAATCAGCAGTGTGGGTCCAAAATTGAGGCCAAACCCCTAGAAACGGGCCGTTTTCGACGCCAAATGATATCAAGGTGCGAGAATCACAGCAGCAGCACGTGGATGCGCGCGTCAGCGAGGAGCAAGATAAAAAGAAACATCAAAGTCTTGAGCAGATGAGTGGACGCCGGGGTCAAAATAGCCTAAATTAGTCGGGTGGGGTGACGGGGCGCTATCAGAGCATGATAAAATGCCAAGAAGAACGAAGAAAAGCCCAGCCTGAGAATTCTCGAAATTAGTTGATTCTTCGCTACTAACAATTTCAAAAATTTGGGCAAGTTGTAGTCTTGTGAAGGTACAAATTAGAGTACGATACTTCAACTGTGCACTAATGATAAAACTGGAAATCGAAAATTTGTTTTTACAAGGTTGTTTTCATAAAATTTCCCAATTTCTCAGGTTTTACAGCTATTATTCTTTATCTTTTAATTCTTTTCTGGAATTTCTATGATTCTAAGTAGAGGGAATTCTTTATTCGTTTTACTTTTCAGAAACCGCGCCCCGGAAATTAACCAAAATTCGTGCAAACATTACAACTTTAAATAACCTATAATTAATTCCCGTTTTGACAATGTTGTTGACACCAAGACAGCGCGTTTGACCTATGGATTCGAGGTGTAAACTGCCCAAAACATGGGAGTGTTCCAATTGTGGAAAACCGCCCGCACGATGCACCAGATTTTGGATCTGTTATCTTGGTGGGCGAGCGCTTGGGGCGATAGCATCGAATTCGATCGTTTTCCTGGTTGCTGGACTCCAATTCGATGAAAGAATTACGAAATTGGGGCTAAATCGCCGTTGAAATTACTTCGATACGGAATTGTAAATTATTACACAAGTTTCAAGGACTGGGCATGATTTGAGCAGTTAAAAAAACTCGCGAAAGGATCAAAAGTAATAAAATCACACTAAAAACCTCAAAAACTGAACACGATCATTCGTTTGGGCAGCTGCTTGTTTACCCGCAGGGACAAGGCAGCGAGGGGAAAATGCTCAGCGGCCAGTCGATTTTTTGCAGAAAAGAGGATGGAGGGGGGGAAACGCTCGACGAGCCCGAGTGGTCACACACACGGAAAAAAGCCGGCCCGTCAAAATGACCCTTTTTATCGAGAAAAATACCATATATATTGTACCTTGTAACAGTCGACAGCCCAGGTAGACGAACATGCGCCGGCTGCTCGTGCAAAGCGTTCTGTGGAGCATTGACATTTTTTATTCGAAAAAGTTTATTCGGCGCATAAGATTCAAAGCATGAAAAAGATTAATGGGATGTTAATTTACATTACGGGCACATTGCAGGCCGGGCCGGAAGTTGCCTGAAAGTGGGAATTAGTAGAAAGTATTAAGTAAACAATTTAGCAGAATTTTGAAGCCTCCTGGTTTTCAAAATAGCTGTAAATATAGGAAAACGCGGATAGATTACATCCATCTCATGCCACTTCAATTCGGCCGGGAATTCGACGCGTATGAAGGTGTCGGTGAATTTCATTCCGCGGCAGTCCTCGGGCTCGTCCTATATGTCGAAGCATTAAAGGTTAAACGTTTTACAACATACTATGGATCGCAAATGATAAATTTAAACTCACCGATAGCGTGCTCCCCTCGCTCTTGACCGTCAAGTACCGGATGCCACTCGTATAGCCTTGAAATTCGACGCATTCCGTAGTCCATGGCTGTTCTAAAATCACGGTTTTAAGTAGCGTTTAAAGCAAAACTGTTACCATTAAAGGTAATAGAAAAGGAAACACTCACCTGATCGCTTTTCGTATTCGGCAGAAAAGCGCTTGTGTCGTTCTTGCTTTATCATGTCTGGAATCCGGGGGGCCACTTCACCGGCGATTCGGAGCTAAAAAAGTTTCTTTTAGTTTAATTTTAGCCTCTTTACCTCTGCTGTAAAATCATAGGTGGCCGAGGCATCATTTCTGGGCGCATGTCGTTCGCCGACGACAATTTTTGGGCGCACGTGGTCGAGAATCCAGTCCTAAGCAGAAAATAGAATCGTAAATCCTGTAAAAACCTCAAAACCACATTCCAGGAGTTCCAGTCGAATCCGGCGCAGTCCCCAGTGACAATGCGCGGCCAAGCAGTGCGAGGGGCCCGGCGCGAAGCAGCCGACTGGCGGTTCCTCGTAGAGTAATCTATTGGCAAGTCTAATTTTCTGTAAGGGAAAGCATGCAATCGAGCTATAGCTTTTTTTTCTCTCTCTCTTATTTTCTTTCGCTAACCTGCTGACATAAATATAGCACGCCGGGTTCCCGTTGAAATCCGGATGCTGCGGCTGGTTCACCGGAATCCAGGCGATGATATTTTTGCCATACGGGTTGGTATGGCTGGCTGATGCGATGGCGAGGAGGCGCCGATAGTCAAGGCGATGGCCCTGAAAGGTTTTCATCAAAATAAGAATTTAGCAGGCTTTGTCTAGAATTTAGCAGGAGAATTTGATAATACCAACATTTTGCTCACCAACAGCCACCACACGAGCCGGCGGCAGGTCGATTCCGTCGAAATGGCAGCGTCGCTTCCAGAACGTCTCGTCGATCAACGAGTGGAACTGTTGGCAGACCTAAAAAGTTCTGAAAGTCTTATAAGCAGCAACATCTCTTTAAAGGTCAGCTCGTCTAGGATTTTTACCGCACATGAATAGAAGCCAAAGTATTGTCATTTCAAATCACATAGAAATAACGTCTCATAAAGCCTAGAAATTTAGCAAGCTGCCAAATTACCTGAACAACGTGGCCCAAATCTTGCAAGTCGACCCGTAGAAACACCTCTCGCCAAACCAGATCCGGTGTCATCGATATTCTAAACTTTATTATTTATGAGGGGCAACAGAGCTGCCCGGATACGACATTTTATGAAATATGGCACAAATATAGCGAGAAAATCAAGGAAAAACAACCTAATAAACAAAATTTGCCTACTTCCCGCAAAAGATATTCAAAATATGACCCTTCGCGGGTGTTTTTCAAAATCTGGAGGGGGTTAGATCGATGGAACGCGGCTTACAAGGGAACCTCAAGTTGGCACGGTGGAATTTCGAAAAACGCTCGCGGCTACCCTAGAGTTGGGCAGGAAGTTCGGGTCCAAAAGCAAAATAAAAAATTCGCGAACGGGTTCGAACCCTCGTCAGAATCCTATCCAGCGAGTCGCTTACCACTCGGCCACTCAACTGGTGATTCGATAGAGATGGGAGAGCCTCATAAACCTATCGCCAATGCTAATTTTTGGATGTAAATTATCATTTTCCGGAAGTGCTGTATCTCTGTCCAGAGGCCCATTAAGGAAATTCTGACTACAGCGTTGGAATCGCCATAGTCGAAAACCTAGGGGTAGCCGCGAGCGTTTTTCGAAATTCCACCGTGCCAACTTGAGGTTCCCTTGTTAGATCAGTAGAAAATCATATAAGGGGGTACTAGATGATTTACGGGGGTTTTTAAGGCGGATACAAGGGCACTTTACCCTGGTTCCCAGAAGTGAAGTCCACTTCCGTTTACGAAATTTTTTGGAAAATCCCACTTTTACTGTTTCGCGAGTAGAATAGTCCACAACCAGTTTATTCAAGCAAGACGGGAAGCAAAAACGACCGAAACAGGAAAATGACGAGGAACTGAAATTGGCACCGGGAATGCTGGCAACAAGATAAGGTTTCTAGCGGCAAGGGTCTAACAAAAGGCTTAAAATGGAGCTAAATAAATTTGGGGCATATGTACAAGCTATCAGGATATCAACGAAAAAATGTTAATACATTATAGCTACAGGTTTACTCGTTTTGGGCTCGATCCGCGTGGAAGTGGCGCAGCCGTTGGAAGGGGATGCGCAGCGAGCGGAAGGGGCCACGTACGTTGCGCGGTTGTTCGTCGGCTGGCTCGTCAGCAATCTAAAATATAATATGTTAAGGCATAAAAGTATGATCTTCCGGCTCCTATGCGTTTTTGGTTCTTTCGCATTATCGGGGGGCACTTTTGCGTGGGATCCAATTTGTCAATATAAATAGAGAAGTGTTTGTAAACTGTATTTTACAATTCACAAACGTCAAACTTTGCAAATTTTTATTAAAAATACAAAAATCCCGATTTTGGACCCAAAATGGCCATTTTTGGCTAAAATTCGACTTTTTGAAAATTTCTGGATCGTTCTTCTACTGGAAATATACTATTGCCTTACTAAAAACACTTCCTACTAAGTTACTAGTTTAGACTTACACAAAAAATAGCTCCCCCCCGATAATGCGAAAGAACCCACTTTTTCAAAATATACCCACCTCGTCCAACGCGTACCAATGAAGTTCGTCCGGGAACGCGAGTCGCAGCTTCGTGCCGGTGAATTTCATGCCAAAATTGCCGGCCCAGAACTTAAGCGAAAATTTTCAAGAATTCGGAGAAATCTCACCTGTGTATCCTTGGCGCACGAGACGACGGTGGCTTTGCGCATGCCGGCCGGATACTTCTCGAAAACGAGCGTTTCCGTTGTCCATGGCTGATCTGAAAACATATAAAAGTTAGGTGTTTTAGAAGCGTAAATTTGACAATTTTTTAAGCGTAAAAACAATCCAAAAAACTTAGAACCGGGTTTAAGGTTTTTATTTTAAAATTTGCTGCCTGCGGCGCTATTTTTGCACGTTTTTTTTGTAGGATATTAAGCCTTTTCTCCAAAATTTTTCGCCTGCGGCGCTGTTTTCTCGTTAATCTTTTGAGTTTTTCGAAAAAATTTTTTCGGGCCCCCCCCCGAAATTTTTCGCTGGCTACGCCCCTGCTTAGAACTCTTAAATTTTGGTCGAAAATCGGCTATTTTTGAGCGTAAAATCATTTTTTGTATTTTTCAATCAAAATTGGAAAATTTTTACGTTTTCAAATAGTGAAAAACGGTTTAGAAACACCTCCTTGATTCATATTCGAAAATCCCGATTTTTAGAAAAACCAAAGGTTTAAAAACGAATTAAACCAACGTCTTTTTTTCTAAAGATATCAGGAAAAGCCACTCACTTGCCCACTGTTCGTACTGCTTCGTCAAGACGGTCCCTCGCTTTTCGCTGGGCACCAGATCGCCCTCAACTCGGGGCATTCCCTCGTCTTCTTTACGCATCTAAAAAACCTTTAAAAATTGTAAAAATTCAGCTTACAACAATTTTCAGCTTATAAATTGCGCCGCAGTCGTGCCTCGGCGCGTGCCGCTCCTCGACGACAATCTTTGGCCGCAGGTAGTCCAGGATCCAGGGCTAAAAATGGAATATTCCTCCAAAGCGGCAATTGCTGACCTCCACCCCACAGCGCGTCAAGTCGACCATCAGCTGTCGGTGGCCCCAACGAAACGAGGTGGCCAGGCACGATTCTGGCATTTCCGGGGTTGCATTGTAGCCCTCGGGCGGCTCTTCATAATGGCAACTAAAATATGTATAAAAGATCAAAACTAATTTTCCTACCCCCTCGACTCGTAGACCATCCAATCGGAAGCTCCCGCGAAATTGGCAGCTGTCGTTTTGTTCACCGGCGCATCTCGCAGCAGATTTTCGCCGTACGGGTTGACGTTGTTCTTGTGCGCATAGTGGTAGAGGTAGAGATAATCGACATATTTGTCCTAAAAAATTGTCTTGATGATAATTTGGTTCTTTCGCATTATCAGGGGGGAGGCAAATTTCTTCTTAGGACCAAAATTTCCCAATATAAAATAGTGGAATTTTCTAAACGGCTATTTTACTATTCCGAAACGCGCAAAAATAACAAATTTTTATTTAAACATATCAAAAATACCTAATGGCCGATTTTTACCAAAATTTCGACTTTTACAAAACTTTAAAAAGTTTTTACGTAATTTTCTAGTTAAAATATAGCTATGTTTCACTAAAAACTATTAAAACAGTTCATATTAAGTTCCTAAACATATCTAGACTTGTAAAAAGCTTCGCCTACACCCCAAACTCACATTTTTCTGCGCAAATTCGATGACGTGCTGCGGGGGTAGATCGATGCCGTCCATCAAGCAGCGGCTTCGCCAGAATTCGGCGTCCAGGATGTGGTAGAATTGGCGGCAGACCTAAAAATCTGGTCAATTCGGAGTTAGAAGCTCACCTCCGACATATTCTTCAGCTCTTCGTAGTCGCATCGCAAAAAGATCTCGAACCAGGCAAAGTCGGGCTTCGGCTCATTGTTCGGGCCGCGCGGCATCGGGTTCGTGAAGGAGAGGAAGGCATTTTTGATGCGCTCCATTTCTGAATAAAAAAATATAGGTTTTCAAGTCTTCAAGAACGGAAAATCAAAGAAATCAAAGAAAAATGCTCTCGAGATAGAAAATCCTTGGCAGCGTAAATCTACACTTTAAATTACGCAATAAAACCTGTCTTTTTGTATTGTAATGCCAGAAATCGCTGGAAAATTTCAGATCTATATCGTAGCACCGCACAACCCTAGAACTTTCAAAAAAATCAGCTTTTTACTTTTAATAAACCAAAATTATCCGATTTTTCCTATGAAGCAAAGCCACGCACCTTGTTTCAGCCACTCTTTTGGCTGCACCTTTCTACGAGAGCTAAGAATCTGCGCAAACATTAGGTATAGCTAGCAATGACTAATTTTGTAAGGAAAATGCGGGATATAAGAACGGGGGAGCGGCTTTTGCCAAAATGCGGAGGTATTTTGGGTGTGGTTGGGGTCAAGATGAGTCACCCCTAGGCATTTCAGGGCCTAACGCGTAAACAATTTCGCAACGCGATACGGCCGAAGGCAGGGAGCGAGGGGGCGAAACGAGGTGCTGTTTCTGCGATTTTCGTTTTAAACTGAAATTAAAGGCCGAGTAAATCTTGTTACGGTTCTTTCACCTTATCGCGGGGGGTTTCTTAGGAACGAATTTTTCAAATCTAAATAGCGAAGTGTTTCTAAACTGTGTTTTAGTATTCCTAAACATATCAAATTTACAAATTTATGAAAAATACAAAATATACAGATTTTTCGGAATATAGATGCCCGTTTTTGCACAAATTTCCGCTTTTTGAAAAAATTTAGATAGTTTTTCTACCTAAAATATAGTTTTATTTTACTAAAAACACTATGAAAAGGATTCTTATTAAGTTACTAAGCATTTCTAGATCAACACATCAAAATTTATTTCCCTCTCCGCGATAATGCGAAAGAACCCTTGTTTCATAGGCGGCGTCATAAACGTCTTGCCATTTTTTCCAAAGATATCCTTCGTCCTGTTTTCACTAAATATTTACAAAAAAAACTACAAAACAAGGCTCCCATGGCTGAATGCCAATTATTTTTTCCTCAACTGCTCATCAGCATTTTCCAAAGGCTTCTTTATCAAAGTTTCATACCCAACAACAACCACAAAAATGACGATCGACCTGTATTGATAAGTGCATGGTACCAGCATCACAAAATGAGAAAGTATCTACAAATCTTAGATTCCAAGGGGATAATGGGGGCAAAAAGTGCTTATTCCGACTCCTCTTCCTCGTCGCCATCCTCGTCGTAATCCACGTCTTCCGCGTCATAGTCATCGCTGAAGTTGACGCTTTCCTGGTCCTCGTAATCGTCATCCTCATCGTCGCTGATGAAATTGTACATGACGTGCCGGCCGAATGCGTCGTATTCGTAGTCGTCCGGCTCGGAGAGGGTCTCATCGAAGTCGACCGGGGCCGCATCCTACAAAAAAACGTGATTGCTGCTAGAAAGGAATTCATGGGTCCTGGACGGGGTCCAGTGGAAAAGGGCTGCGAAGCGGTCTTTTCCACTGGTAGCTATATACTAGAAAAGCACGACAAAGCAGGCAAATGTTTTTTCTCATATAAAAACCTTCAAAAAGGATAAAGTACGCGCCAAGACTTTTTCTGACCTCCGTATCATTCCATTCCAACTTTTCCGGGAATACGAGTTGCAGCTCGGTGTCCGTAAACTTCATTCCGTAGTTGCCGGCCCAGAACTAAACGGAAAAGGAGATTCATTGGCGGTTTAAATCCACATGCCTGATTATCCTTGGCCGTGCTGCTGACCAACACGTTTCTCATGCCAAATCCGTAGTCGGCTATTAGGATTTCCTCAGTCTTCCAGGGCTGTTCTAAAAGAGTGTTTTCAAAACGATTCTAATTCGTTAGCGGGGGGGGGGGCTTTTGAGCACTTAGGGCTCATCAAAACTATTAAAATAAACGCTTTTTTACATTCTTCTAGCTACAAAAATTTCTAAAAGATGTCTCGTCTTGTCATAGTGTCATAGTCTTGTCAGCAATATCTCATGAATTTTGCTTTCCCGGACTAAAAATCCGCTGCTCCCCCGCCAACGGAGCAAAACTCCAAAATTTGCCATAGCTCCCGTAAAACAAAAATTTCCTTACTTGCCCATTGCGGATAGTGAGTCTCCCTGATGTCACCCCGGGAAGCGTCGGGCATACCAAGCCACCGTACCAGCGTGTGCGGATAGATTTCGTCTTCCTTCCGAACCTGGAAGCTCGTAATTTCTATTTTGAAAACTGCCATACCTGCGCTGCAAAATTGTACACAGCTGAACAGTCGAATCGTGGCGCGTGCCGTTCGCGTGCAACGATTGTGGGCCGCAACTTGTCGAGCACCCAGGGCTGAATTCACGGTTTCTATCGTCAGTAAGAAACTCGTACCTCAATACCAGCTTTTTCCAGGTTTACTAAAATGCTTCTGAATCCGCGTATGAAGCTGGTCGCCAGCGCCTCGGTCGGCATTTCCGGCGTGGCATTATAGCCAACCGGCGGGGACTCATATGTGCAACTAAAAAAGTGTTAGTAAAGGTTTTTTATTAAGGACGATATTAATAAAATTGAAGGATCTCTGGCATTACCGGGGGCCTAACTTTTGCATAAGTCTAGAAATGACCAAGAACTTAATAAGAAATATTTCGCAATGTTTTTAGCAAAATACAACTATATTCAACTCAAAACACTATCAAAAACTTTGGAAAGCCGAAATTTTTAGCAAAAATCGGCTATTTTCGGCCGAAAAATGTATATTCTGACATTTTTGTAAGTTTTTACGGTTAGGTCAGGAAAAAACGTTTAGAAATGCTGCCGCAATTTTGGATTTGCAAATTGGATTCTAAAAAAGCCCCCCCCCCCGATAATGCGAAAGAACCAAACCGCAATCGCAAAAGCTTACTTTCTAGTGTGGTATCGCATCCAAGGCTCCCCGTAGGCTTCGGCTAAAGCCGGGTTGACGGGCACATCCCTCAGAATATTCTGGCCGTACGGATCGACGCCGCCGGTGTCGGCGCAACTGTAGAGGTAGCGGTAGTCGAAATCACGGCCCTGAAAAAAAGGCATAAATTCCTGGGCAGTTTACTCCCGTACCTTGATATGAGCGAGTTTCACTGCGTGCGGCGGTGGCAAGGTGATTCCGTCGCGTTCGCAGTGGTCCCTCCAAAATCCGTTGTCATCCGTGATCCTCGTGAATTGGCTGCACGCCTAAAAAAGCAAATAGTTGTTCGAATTTGTAACTGGAAAATAGCCAAAATTCTCTAGCAAAAAAAGCTTTTAACGCCCACTTTCTCAGCCTCGTTGATCGTCTTGTAATTGCAGCGCTGGAAGACTTCGTACCACACCACGTCCGGCCAATCGTCGCCGGTGGGGCCGGCTGGCATAGAAACGGACGGCTCCATGAGCTAAATAAAATTGTCATTGCTTGGTCTGAATGGAAAAGACGAGACAAAGAATGTAAGAAATAAATGAGGCTCCAGACGACAAAGTTTGCGACACGACACGACAGCTACGACAAGTGTCAAACATCGCAACCTAGTTTCCTTACATCTTCGCGGGCGGGCTAGCCGCTGGCTAGCTAGACCTAATGATTGGTCATAATTCAAAGCGCTGATACTTTAAATTACTATTACGATGGGCATTAATCGATATCTAACCTTACAAACTTACTTTATTACATTACAAAACACTAACTTCAAAAAAATGGTGCCGCGCGGCATTTTCTAATTGCCAACAAAAGTTTTGAAAGAAAAAGGCGCCCATCCGTTTACGCGATATTAGCGCATGTGCAAAGTGGCAGAGCGTCGCCTCCGAGCTGCTTTTTTGCAAAGATTCGTCTGAAAATAAAAAAGTAAAAGAAGTAAAAAACTTTCGCCGATGAACCAATAAACAAAAACTTTATTTTCACGAGATCCCAACACCGATAAATCACAAAAACGGAGCATTCGCGATTCAAATCATCACAAGATTTTTAGTTAATTTTAAATCGGGGTTGCTTAAATTTTCTTGGTCTTCTCGATTTTGGGCTTCTGCGCGGCCTTCGGTTTTCGCACTTCCTTTTTGCCTTCCATCTCCTTGCGTTCGCCGTCCCGGTCCTGCTGCTCCTCAGTCGCCTTCAACATCCTCTTCATCTTGAGCTGTCGCGGCTCCTTCTATTCCGTCGTCTTCTGCGGCGGCCGCGGCGGCTAAAACATGAATTAAGTGACTCGATCTTATCAATTCAGTCGCTCCTAATGCTAGCAATCAAAATTTGCCACCTTCAGGGGGTCCGCGAGCTACAGCTTGGTAGCACGGTCCCAGGCGGACTTCCGGCACGATCCTAGGATAAGATAGTTCCGGGCGTGAAAATAAAAAAAACCCACTATCGATGGCGACTTCATCGCCCTCCCAGGTGCAACTCCTGTAGATGCGGCAAGTGTATGTGTCATTGCACACATCGTCGGAGCTGCGGCGCCTAAAGTGAGTTGATTTTTAGAAACTTCAGCACGTACTCGAGGTGGTGGCGACAGCCGCCGCAAAGCAGAGAATCGCTTTCGCCCCTCAGCTTCTCCTCGGTCGTCTTGAAGCCGCACAACTTGCACTAAACCGAGTGTATATGCAGAACCAGGAAAAAACCGACGTGCAGACGCGGATCCCGCCCCGCCGCGGTGTGGGCCAGCGACGAGCTCATCTCAGCGCCGTTCAAGAAGATGTCAAGCACGATAAAGCTGACGTCGGCTTGAAGACGTGACTTGAAGTTCACGAGATCGGGCTTCCTGAAAGTACAAGATCAGGTGGGGCTGGGCTGTTAGCGGGGGGGGGGATGATGAAAAATTACCACAAAAGGTCAAAATGTTCGAATGGTCGAAATTTTTTCACATGTATGTTATAACTGCATGGCAAACCAAAGGAATAAGAGAGGGAGAGAAAGAGAGTGATAGCGAAAGCCTACCGGCCGCGGCGGCTGCGGCCGTCCAGACGTGGGCGCTCGCCTCCCAGTGCAACCCGCTGCTGCTTCGATTTCTGCCTAGAAACTAATATCAATCCGAGAATTCATGCAAATTCGGAATCCATGCATTCTAGGAAGTGATAAAAATATTTGAAAAAAGTTTCAAAATTCGAAAATTTTTGGTCATTTTTCAAACATTTTTGACCAAAGATTCAAAAATTTTCGACATTTTTCTTATTTTTAATATTCTCTGTTATATCTAAAAACTATGCAAACTGCTAAAAAATTGTTTATATTGTGCGAGAGCGGTAGAGAATCAAAGGGAAAATTTGGTTTGAACCGACTAACTCCCCCCTCCGCTAACAGTACAGAACCCACTACCTACGCAAACCCACCCAGAAAGCTTCAGCCGCACCGCCCAAACCAAGCCATATCGGATTGTCGTGAGTTGCTCCATGTTCTGGGCCACGGCCTTCACGCCGGTCAGCGATTCGACCATTGCCACGACCTGCATCTCGGGGATCTAAACAGCATTGAGGTCAGAATGGGTCTGTATTCACTTTACCGTCTCCCGCTCGCCCAATATGCACACATCCATCGTCGTCAATCCGATCACCACCTTCGGCTCGTCGGAGTTGGGCACTTCGGTCCGGATCTATAAAAGCAATGAAAGATTAGAATTCTAAGCCAGGGCTAGCAAAACAGCAAAGGATTAGAGAGAGAGAGAGAGAGACAGCGCGGGAGCGTGAGAGAAGGAGCGCTTACCCGCCGCGGCGGCTACGGCCGTCCAGACGTGGGCGCTGGACTCGCAGTGCGGCCTGGTCCGACCGCTGCTCCGATCCTTGCCTACAGACTGATCGCAATCCGAAAATCCATGCAAATTCGGAATTCAAAATAAAAATTCTTACATATGCGTCGTTCTCAAATCAAAATATGCAAATATATAATTATTTGCGCACTAGTGATCTCTCTGTCTCTCTCTCTCTCTCTCTATCTCTATCTCTCTCTCTCTGTCTCTCTCTATCTCTTTCGCTCTCTCTCTCTCTCCTCTCACGTTTTTGACCAACAAGTTCGGAAAGATTCGAAATTTTCTATTATTTTTTATATTGTTTTTGTATCTAACAACTGTGTAAAATGCGATACCAATGTTTTGTTTTGCCATAGGGACGTAAAGGATCACAGGGAAAAATTGGTTTTTCCCGCTAACATCCCCCGCTAACGGTCCACAACCGAATAATGGTATTTTTCTGTGTTTTAATGTTTTCCTGTAACTGACGGTCGATGAATACATGGTAGTGTATTGTACTGGAGCAGGTGGCGGCGGAGGGTTTTGGAACGGTGTGAAACGCAAGCGTGAATGCAGTGAATTTCACGTGATAAGCTTCAAAAACTTGCAAGATGTTGTCATATGTCTGTGCCCGATACCAAATTTTCTGTTCGTGTTTTGCTTCTTTCGGGAATTCGACTGTGTTCGGTACAAAGAGGTAATCCTTTATTGGCATTGTGCACGAGTATTTTGACAACAGAAAGAGCGTATCGGGTTTTTTTTAAATTGTTGAATTCATCATCACGCATCACGCATCGTCGCATCAAGAAAGGCCGCTGGTCGACGGCTCGTCTGGGCGGAAGATGGGCAGGGGGCGATCGGCTAGCGCTGGCGACCACCACCGGCTCGACCCTCTGCAAACAAGCTTCGTCGTGAAATTTTTGGGTAAAAGTCTGAGTTTCGATTTGATAAAAAGACATAAGCACCGCTTGATAGTAGCCCATGGTCGTCCCCTTCTGGCGAACGCACCAATGGCAACCGCCTAAAAAATGTGGTCATCTCTATGAAAACCTACGGTCAATCAGCGTTGTTGCAATTCCGAGAGCTGTCAGGCGATGGAGCTCCTGACACACGTATGAGCCGATGCAAGTCTTCAGCTGGTGTTTGGGGTGCCTGAACCGCATATTTATATAGATACGTATGCTGGTTCGAAAACTTACAGAAAATCCCTGCAATGCTTGCAGTACGAGAGTCGCCTGCCCTGCGCAATCCTTGGCGATCGGCGGCCGGCACCACATAAGGCGCACTAAATCCAACACAATTAAAAAATAAACGAAGGCAAGCTATGGTACTGGGCTGTTAGCAGGGGAGGGTGCCACATTTTCCACAGGTCCCACTAAATCCGGCTAAATTTAAATAAAAAGGGCAGAGATATGAGAGATTTTGTTGCTTCCGTTCGGAATTTATTCGAATTTTCATTTTTTCGGTTTTCAAATCCCAATTTTTGGATTTTTTTGCGGTCATTTTTCCTGCGTTTTGACCAACTATCACCCCCCCCCCCCTGACAAGATGCTACGCGAAAACTTACAAAGCGCAGTTGATCCTGGTCCGCCTTCTCCGTGGCCGTCGTCTAGCCAACGACCGTGCTTCGCAGCACCAGGGGCCCCTGCTGAGTGCCAAGTTGCCGGTCTCGGCCAGGCTGCTGTTTCATCCTCAACGGCCCAGGACGTGGGCACTCGGCTCGCATGGGGCCGCTAAAACAAAAGAGTTAATGAAAATAGAGACGCGAGCAGAGGGCGTGATAGAGAATGAGAAAGGAGAGAGAGAGAGAGAGAGGAGAGAGAGAGAGCGAGCGAGGGCGAAGCCTAAGCCCGAGTCCAAGCCTAAGCTCGCCTTCTCTCCCCCACGCCCTCTTGCCTAGCCGAACCCCAGTTTTTGGACGGATCGAAAAATGTTTAACTCTTGGCAAAGCTTGGGGCGAAAGCGCCGCAGTCAGAAATTTTAATGAAAAATACATGCTCCCTCCATATTGCCGTCGGTTCCTAGGGGTCTTTTTTTCGGTTTTCAAATCCCAATTTTTGAAATTTTTTTTTTGCGGTGATTTTTCATGCGTTTTGACCAACTATCACCCCCCTGACCAGATGCTACGCGAAAACTTACAAAGAGCCGTTGTTTCTCGTCGTTCTTCTCGGCGGCGGTGGTGTACCCATCAACTGTGCAGCGCAGCACCAGCGGTCCGCCCACCTCGCTTTTGAGCGCGCACAACATTCCGTGCGTCTCAGCCAAGCTGCTGAAACGGGACAATATTAAAATCGGGTTTTTGCTATTATTTGCCTGGCCGAACTCCATTTTTTGGGCGGATCGAAAAAATGTTTAACTCTTGGCGAAGCTTGGGGCGAAAGCGCCGCAGTCAGAAATTTTTGTGAAAAAAAGCATGCTCCCTCCATATTGCCGTCGGTTCCTAGGGGTCTTTTTGAAACCTACACTCCACTGGTCCACGGCACCTGCACGACCATCATAACGGCAGTCCCATTCTTGCCGTCCTCGATCTTCTTCTGCTCGAGGAAGACGGGCTTGGCTTCAATCAGCCGCTCAATTGCACGGCACACTTCCTGCTGCCACTCCTGAAGAAGATGAATTTCACGCTGAAGAGTCTTCCCTACCGGGTTGCCCTGTTCTGCGATGACGAACACTCTGATGGTCATCGTCTTATCGTCGGATCGCAGGGGCGCCTTTTTGCTGCTTTTCTAAAAAGGATGCGATTAAACGTTACGGCATTTTTTACTTTTTTACCGTTAGTATCGATTTCGAGTTACTATATTTCGAACGAAGATGAAAGTTGCAAAACAAATTTGAAGCAAAAGAGCGAAATTTTCGTACCAATCCGGGCACCATCTCGTTGAGCGGCAACGTCGGATTGGAGGCGACTTTCGGGACCTCGACCACCAGCTGAGGTGTGTAGGTGGCGGTCCATCCAGGCGCAACTTCATGCTGCGGCAACGACGAGTCGATGTCGGTCGTGCTCGTCTCAGCATCGGCCTGAATAAGGAGCTAGAATTTCTGGAACAATGAGCATTTAGCGTTTCGTAAGATAGAAGGGATAGGGCTTCGATACCTTCTCCTTCGACTGGACTCATAAATTTCGTGTGAATTGATAAATTTAAAATTTTTCATAAATTGTACTTGTTGAGCCTGTTGCTGCTGCGGGTAGTAGGGCTGGGGTGGCGGCGGCTTGTTCTTCGAGGTGCTCTCCGGGAACTCGGCTGGACGCGGTTCGCTTGGTGGCGGCGGGAAGTCCGCGTAGGGTGGTTCCACGGGCTGAGCAGGCTGGAAATAGCAAGCTTGTATTGAGCTTAAGCGTCTCTCTTTATCACTATCTCTCTCTCTCTCTCTCGCTCCCTTCCAAGATACCTAACCGACCTGCTGTGGCTGGTAGGGAAGTTGCTCGGGCTGCTGTTGGAGGGATTGACCCTGCTGGCCCGACTGTTGCCCTGGCTGGAGTTGTGGAGGCGGCAGCAGACTTGTCGGTACTTGTTGCTGTTGTTGCGGCTAAAAACCAGTTATTAGAATAGAAACAAAAATAACAATAGCGCGGTGTTGCGGTACGATGTAATACGCTGGAATATGCAGACCTCTATTAGACCTGCGCTATAATATAACGCGCAACGGAGCGCTATATTATCGCCTTTTTGATCGCCACAGCTTGGCAAACACCAAATTCGACACCTTGCCTACCTGCGGTCGACGTGGGCCCTTCACTCGCAGCCTCATGGTCGACCGCTGCTCCGATTTTTGCCCTAAAATGAAAATCAGGTCCAGCATCCATGCAAATTCTGAATGCAAAGCGAAAATTCCTAAATTCCCGTCGACCTCACATTGAAATTGTCAAATGTAAATTATTGGCGCTCAGGGTGCAAAATAATCGAGTTCCGCGCGCGCTTTCGATTTTTGCGCGCGGCGCGGGCTTTCTTTCTTACACGAGTTTGCAAAGGCTCTAACAGAACGGTTTGTTTCGAAGAATAAGGCAAACGTGATCTCGCAGGCAGTTCCAGCTTTTTTTCGAAGCTTAGAAAGCTAGTTCCCCACTCGATCGTATAGTAAATTACTATGTATAGTACTCTCTTTGCATGATAAATTTAAATTTCAATAACTCGGTTCCTTCGGACCGCTCCCTCCCCCGGCCGCACTCGCGCGTGCCACTGGAAGAATGCGAAATTTGTATTTTTGCCATTATGTAAATTAGCTGTCCCGGACCCCCAAAAATGAATAAAACCGGCTTTAACTTTGTAAACATGTATTTTATCGAAATTCTGAGAACGCCATCGGGAAGAGGAGACTCGATTGCCCCGTGACACAGAATTATGGCATTTTATACACGGGAAAGCCCTCAAATCGTGTCTGAAGAGTGGCTGCAGGACACACACACATATATACAGAGAGACACCAAAATTATATGAGTTAGGATGTATGTTACGGTGGTCTTTGATCGTTCAAGATATTTGCGTCGAAGCGGTAACAATAAAAATTTATTTATTCTAAGAAAAAGCTTTAAGAGGCGGGTTGGTTTGGCCGGACGGGGCTCGCTTGGCGGCGGTGGGAAGTTGGCGTCGGGTGGTTCCACGGGTTGGGCAGGCTGGAAATACTAAGCTGTTTTTGGGCCATTGAGCGATAGAGAGAGAGAGAGAAAAAAAATATAGTCAAAAAAGGACCGGGCCGGGCGGCTTTTTATCCACGGGGGCGGGGGCCCCCGGGACGGAGCCCGGGCTCGCAGGGAGCCGCTGTTGCCGGCGTAGGCGGACGGTGCGGAGACGGCGGACGTGGCGGAGATGGCGGGGGCGGTGGAGGCGGCAGGGGCGGCCTCGGGGGGGGGCTGCTGAGGTTCCCGCTGCTCCACAAGCTAAAAAAAATTGGCTTCTTTTTCCATTTTGATAAGTTTACCTTTTGACCGGATGTACAATCCATGCCCAGGAAGGCATGAGAAATACTTCACGCCCTTCACCTCGCCACGGTGCCGGCCGACGCGTTCGTGGAATTGCACTCCGGCGTAGCGGCCCTTCGCCCACTTCACTTCTCCCACGTACTTGATTATGCCGATGTTGCCTTCTATAACAAAGATATTTATCCAAGCCCATTAAACAAAAATTTTTAGAAAAGGTTTACTTGCCTCCCCTCACCCTGAAGAAGAAAGAGCGGTTTGAACAGAATGAACAGAATGTTCGAAAAATCCAAAAGTGTTTATTTTAGATCCATAAAGTTGCGGCCAGGAAAAACCCCGGGGTAAATCTAGAAAACGCCTCCCCTCCCCAGTCCCAGCCCCACCTCCACAACCCTACGTCCTCTTATTGGGCCGAGTATGTCAATATTTTTGCTAGCATTCAGTTTTACACTAGATTATCAACAGGTATGTTTCGGTCGAAAACACCCCGGAACCTTTTCGTTTTTTCATTCCCATCCGACCGAATTTTGACTTCCGGGTCCCTTTAACCCTTGATGAGGCTGAACTCCAGAGAGAGTGAAAGAAAAAGATCGTCGAAAAGAGCCTACCGGGCTCCGCGGCAGCTTTATCCGTCCCGCCGCAGTCGCCCAGGACGTGAGCTCTTAGCTCGCAGCGTCCTCTAAATTCGTATAATTGAAAAATTGAGGAAAAGGAGGATGAGCTACAGAGCGAGAGGGAGGGGGAGAGAGAGGATAGTTAGAGAGAGGAAGGGATCCCTCCTCAGAGGGGATAGTTAGAGAGAGAAAGATCGTAGTATACCTGGGGTCACGGGGCCCCTCTCGCCCATTGTCGACCCTTTTTTCCGATTTTTGACTTGAAACTGAAACCAATTCCAGAATCCATGCAAATTCCAGATTCAAAGTGAAAATTCTTAGATAAGCGCTCCATTCAAATTAATGAAAATATGCAAATGCCGCAAAAATTCAAACCTTTGCCACTCAAGCTCGTGGTTCTTTTCCGGCATCGAGGGGACCAACTTTTTCCTATCAGTCCAGAAAAATTTAGTCACGTAATAGTCTACATTTTAATAGTGTTTATAAGAAATTTAACTATGCTTCAAGTGGAAAACCATAAAAAACCCAGAAACATTTTTAGGTGAAGTTTTAGTCGAAAATCGGGGAAAAATCGTTATTTTCTGTATTTTTTAATCAAATTTGTAAAGTTTTTACTTTTATGAATGTTAAAAAAACAGCTTAGGCAGTTATCTTCAAAATCCCGTCCTCAAAAATCGTTTCTACCCTAGTCAAATTGATTAAAAGCAGTTTTTTGGGGGCTGGGGTTTTATGGAAATTCATTATTTCATTTCTATTAGGTTGGTCGGAAAGTAACTAGAATTTTTTTCGGCAATTTTTCTTTAATTATCTAGAGCGTCGAAAGACTAGCTGTAACCTACACCAGAAACCCTTGTTCGCATTGACCCTAAAAATATCGGAGGATCCACCCTGTCGTATTTCTAACGATTTTTTTGGCGCCCAAGAACCCACGCCGGACATTCCGAGCCCCCAAACTTTTCGGCCGCCGAAATATTCAAAAAAAGCCACTGGCGAGAGGTGTTAAACACGATGAGGCCGGGAATTTTTCGAACCACCGTGTATTCCGCATCGTAGTTTAATTTCCCAGCGAATTTTCTGTTTCGAAACAAAAACGAATGAGTGTTTGACTGAAGCTTCGCATAAATTGATGCCAAATAATCTGCCGATGTAGGCCATAAAGAAGAAGCACAGTAGTGGCAAATCATGCAATTTCAAAACCCGCATTGACTAAGGGTTTTTCAAAAGAAAAAAAGAAAGCCAGTTAAAAACCGAAAAAGTAAATTTTTTTATTTTAGAACTTGGCAGAATTATCCTTTTCCAAAACCTTAAGTGCTGGTCGAAAATCATAACAGCAACTGGGCCTAAAATCGATATTTCATCCCTTTTTCCGAGATAAACCTTTTCCTCGGATGCCAGGGGTTCTATGGGGATCTAGGCCTTACTCTGCAACCGCTTAAAAATTACCCACGCGATTTGAATGGTCGAAGAAGGAATACGGATTTTGGCGCCTCTAAACCCATATTGACATCTTTTGGATCGACCTAGAAAATTTAAAGAGGCCGAAGCCAGATTTCTAGTGTTGACCAGTCTGAAATGCAAACTTTCTCCAAAACTGACGCATTCGAAAAATGGCTGTCAGATCGGTGGGCCAGTACTCTCGAAAACCAAAAACCAGAATTCACGTGATGCGCGTTCTTTGATCTCTAGCTCAGCACGTTTAAGGAGTTCGATGCTCATATTTTAACCGAAAATACTAGACCATATGTCCTCCCATTCAGCAAAATATCGAGGCGAAACAATGCTTCTTTCCTTAAAATTTTCTGCCTCGAAAAGTTCTAGTTACTTTTCGACCAACCTAATAATTTACACTTTCCGATATTCGTGCCCCTGTACCCCGGGCTAAATCCTGGTATTGAGGAGCACCGTCTGGGCGTAGATCCCTATCTGGCGCCTGTGCCCGCGCGTATCGACGCGGATCGGCGCTTCAGCCTCCCGACCGCTCGCGATGATTCTTGCTACTGGTCTAAAACCCGAGGCGGTGCTGGTTGGGTTGTTGGGCTGGATCGTGCCGTACTTATTTGTAAGTTAAAGTGTGTCAAAAAATCTTGATACCGCCTTACTTTTTTGAATTTTGAATTAGCTTATATTTTTTAAGATTGCCCAGAAATCGTGTTTGTACGTAGAATTGCACAAAAACGAGCTATCCCCACCTCATTTCAGTTGGCCAATTACCTCGAGCGCTCGTTATTCCCATTTCGAGCGTATTGCTACACACAATCCGACTTATTATCGGAAAAGCACCATTTTGAGAGCCTAGACCATTGCATAGATCGATATCACTACCCCAGGTTGGTCGGAAAAAAGCGTTTTTTATGCAAAATTTTAATTTAGAAAAGCGGATCCGAGTTGCCGCTTAAAAGTGGCCCCAGGTACCGTAATCGAGCAAAAATTGGAACCTCAAAAACTGACTTTTTCACTTCTAGATCGCCGTAGTCCGCTCGGTCCCTAACGCCCCAGACTACCGTAATTTCATCCGGGCCACCTGGAAAAAGGACTTTATCGGAATCCCCGTCGTTTTCTTGGTGGGACTACGCGATGGTACGGACTTACGGGCGGAAGCCGAGGAGCACCAAGACATTTTGCAGTTCAACTTCACCGACGGGTACTTTGTGCTCGGGTATAAGGTATGAGAAGCATGTATACGGTCAGGATATATCTTTAGATGACGTCGACATACGAATACTTTTTGCGGCTGGTACCCGATTTGGAGGAGATTATCGTGCTGAATGACGATACGATTGTTAATGTGGAGGCGCTGGCAAAGGTAAGTAAGTCCCATTCCTTTCAACTTTGGTTATAGCGGCAATTAATTTTCATAATTTTTTTACGAAGAAAACGGCTCAATCAAGTGTGTTTTCTCTTCGGAATTACCGTTTTAGATTCGTTTTTTTAATATTGGTAAATGTGTTTTACGCCTTTTAAAATGTCACGTATGTAAACATCGCAGTGTCGTCGTAGTTCTAGTTTTCTCGTTGTTATTTTTCGAGATTCAAAGTATTATAATCAGGGATTCTGGCTATGAAGATTTGTCTGAAGTCGTTAATCGCTATGATTTATGAAACGAAATTCCTGTATCCAATGATATCTAAGTAATGCTATTTATAGGGTCTACTTTTTAGCTTCCTCGCCAAGCTCCAGCCGAACCCTGGGTGATCGGAAAGGTATCTCGGGGATACCCAAGGCTGTGGATGCCGTGGTTGACATGGCACGTCGGCGGGGATGTCTACCCGAATCTTTGTTATCCCAGATTTGTACAGGTAACTGCTATAAAATTACATTTTGCAGCCAAATGATTTTCAGGGCTCGTCCTTCATTATCTCTCGAGGGGCCGCCAAGTCGATTTTGGCAAATATTTGTCGATTTCCGTGGATACATTTGGGTTGGTCGAATCGTGAAAATAGGCGATAAATGAGAGGCACCGAGTGTGGGAGAGAAAAAGGAGAGAGACAGAGAGAGAGAGAGAGAGAGAGAGAGAGAGAGAGAGAGAGAGAGGAGTGACGACCGGCCCACGGGAAATCGATACGCGACATAGTGGATCTGATAGAATCGGACACGGGGATTCTGAATCTGTAATCAGAATTTGCTAAATAAAACGGAGAAAAAAGTTATGAAGCTTCAAAGTTGGGAAAATTGCCCAAAATCGGACTTTTATGGGCCTGTAAAGGCCCAGGGAATGGAAATTTGCCACAACCCATTAGTGCATCTTGTTCAGCAGAAAAAGCGCTTTCGAATGAGCTATTTTACTTCAAGTTTACGATGATTTCGGAAAATCTCTTCTATGAACTTGACAGGACAGACGGTTTTTGGCGATTTGGCCAACTTTGAAGCTTCATAACTTTTTTCTCCGTTTTATTTAGCAAATTCTGATTACAGATTCGGAATCCCCGTATCCGATTCTATCAGATCGACTATGTCTCGTGTCGATTTTTCGTGGGCCGGTCGTGCACTTCCCTTGTTAGATCTAGATCGAGCTAACAAGGTCAAAATCCCTACTCCTCAGTAGTCCATTTTTGTCTTCATAATCCTTTTAAAACCAATTTTTTTTACTATTTCCAGATGATATCCACCTGGGGGTAATCTCTTCCTGCCTCAACATCAAGCTCCTTCACGAAGAAGGCTTTGACCATCACACCTTTGACAATTTTGTCGTTTTCACTATCAATATTCACGATATACGGCAGATTATTTGAAAGGGTTGTGGCGGAATTCACGATTTGGGCAGAAATAAATAAATGGGCTTAGATTTTGCAGGAAAATTTGGGGAAAACGCAAAAACACCGGAGCCCGTTTCCCAAAGGGTCTCTGGGATTATGCTTCCCTCAAAATGTCTTCCTATCGAAAAAGGACTTTGAAGACATCATTCAAATACTAAGAATTCCACTACATTCTCTGCTAGCATAGCAGGAATCGATTTTAGGTGATCTTCAAGCCGGCACTTTGATTTTCGAAAACTTCCCAAAAACTAGCTACCAACTAACTAACTAAAACTAACAGCTAGCATGCAATTCTTGGACATCGATTTTTGATTAAACTTTGAGGTTGATTTCTGCGTTTACAGAATTTATTGAAAAATCTCTGCTAGTTTACTCTGTTGATGGAGGTTTTGAGAGTCCTCTCTTGGAATTTCCTCAAGATTTCTGCTAACGGGCCGTGTATTCCTCAAAAATCGCGGCTAGCTCGCCCTAATCTTGGAGCTTTTCGGGTATATTTAGGGCTCAGAATTCCTCAAAAATCACTGCCAGCCTGCCCTAGTCAGACAATTTTTTAGAGTTGAAATAATGGGAAGAACTATGATTAAAGTTTGACGAAATCAGATTTGTAGAATCACCAAGGATCACCGCTAGTTTGCCCCCGCTACAAACGGCTTCGAAGCTTTTTTAAAGGTACGTTGTAGCAATAAATGGATTCCCAGCCTAATTTTTACCCCACAAAGCTCCTGAAATCTCTGGATCAAGACCCCAAAATGACTAATTATCCCCGGCGACGTAAACCCGTGTCGGGACCCTTTCTCCAAAATTTCGGGCGGCGATGGCCATAAATCGGGAAACAGGGGCCAGCAGGTTTTGCGGTCCCTTTAAAGGGCCCCGAAAGCGGGAACGCTGGCAATTATGAGGCAGGGAGGGCTATGGACGTGACGCAACATTGGACGGTCATGTACCCCGTCACCAAAAGGACAGCCGATTTAGCCAGGTGCGCACATTATAGCGAATGGGGGGATAGGCCAGACGGGAGTCTTGACTTATTGCCCCGCGGCGACCCGATGTGACCTGCAGATAAGGTTGAACGTCTTCAAGACGTGTAACAAAGGTTTTACTTGAATATTGATGTCGACTGACTTCGACGACTTCTACAACGCGGCCCACCACTTCGACAAGTCGAACGTCGACTAAGGTTGCAAAATTCGTCAAAGTTCCTCAAAAATCTTACTAGCTGGTGGTGCTTTGTTTGAAGCGTAAAATCCCCGTTTCTTCCTTTCCTAAATTGAGCTCTGAATACTTAGAAAGCAGGCAAACCAGCAGAGATTCCTTGAGAATCTGGGTTTTTCGTAAAATTTCAAAAAATTCTACTCCGAATTTCATAAAATTTATCCCACAGATCCGCTAGCGGAGGATTCTTTTGGATAGCCAAGGAAATTCAGTGGATTAATTTTCAGTCTTTGGTTCTTTAAAACTAAATGTCATTAATTTTTCGTTGTTTTTACGCTAGTTAGGGTTTTCTTATGTAAATACCCAAATAATCGACTTCCAATTCCCTTTAAAGCCGCAATACCAAAAAAGGAGCCGAAATGCCACAGGCAACAATTTCCGACTAAATCCGCCTAGCTACCGTACCCCATCGGCCACCTTTCAACCCGTTACGCACCCCAGACCGGTCAAAATATTGCCACAGGTCAACCGTGAAGCGGTGCTAATTACGGGGGATTCCAAGATACCCCCGGCCCACCTGTACCGTCCAGAGGAGCCGCGCGGATTGGGCGCTAATTGAGGGCAATGGGGGAATGTTGTGATTGCACAACTCGAAGCGGTGGATGGGCCTTCTGAAGGGCCGGGAGTTAATCCGGAAATTGGCGAGGCCAGGGGCAATGTGGCCTTATGACCGGGGGGCATAAAAGCGTGCCGATGGTAAACGGAATCGCCTGAGGCGTTGAAGTGTCAAAATAGAGGTTTCGGAAAAGGGCTACTGTAGCTTGTTATGGCTTACCCGAAATTAGACTGGCACATAGTTATTGGCATTTGAAGCAACGTTTCTACCATTTTTCTTTCTCTCTCTCTCTCTCGCTCTGCCCAGCTCTCTCTCATTAGCTCTCGCTTTCTCTCTCTCTCTCTTTCTCTCTCTCGCATTTGACGCAAAATTGGGCATCCATATTCCTCAGCCAGTTTTCACACAGTCCTTGAACTCTCTAGAAGCTGCCATCCTATTATCTGTCCCTCTCCCATCATCTTCCAGGGCCCCACTTTCGCGCCATGGGCCGTGTTTTCGGTTTTCCACAACGATCTAGATACTATCAAACGTCAGTAGTGGGCACGGTCGTGGGGACGGAGGCAAAAAATGGTGTGCCACTGGCATGGTCCCGGTGAGAAGGAGGGAGGTGGACCCGTTTCGAATCTGCGCACAGATGGCCGGGGCAAGGTCGACAACGTCGACAAGAGGGCAGACAATCGAGGATTCGCCTCATTTTCACCTTCTTTGTGGCTCTCTCTCTCTCTCTCTCTCTCTCGCCTTCTCAATTGACAGCTATATGTTTATGACTGTTGGTGACGGGAGATTTGGAGGAGACGGGCGACACGCGAGGAGTCGAGGGCTGACTTACCGTACCCCGAGCGTAGAAAATTGCTAAAAATCAGCCAAATTTTGACGACTGACGCTAGTTATTGACAAGCTACAGTAATAGGAGTTGGAGCCAACAAGAGTGCGAGAGAGAGGGAGAGAGAGCGATAGAGATAGATAGAGAGAGAGAGCTAGAAAGCGAGATAGAGAGAGAGGGAGACGAGGGAGAGAAAGAGATAGAGTGAAAGGAGAGAAAATCTTATGAAGAGTTGGCGAATCTAGTTTAAAGGCATTTGGTGGTAATTACAGTTACAGTATCTCAACAGGCTACCGCACGCTCATAGAATTAAAATTCTTGCCATCCGCTACTTCCTAGGTACTGTAGCTCATGACTTCCGAAATCTCTTAAAGTCAGGCTTGTTTCCAGACCCTTTAAAACGCCCCCTAATAGGGAGAACGGAAAAAAACTCGTTCAAAACAAAGATCTGCAGGCTACGCTGCCATGGCTTTCAAAGCAAAAAAAAGCAAAAAAAAGCTAATGGCCAAAGCTTGTCGCCGGGTTCTCAAAAACCGGACGCCCGGCATCTTAATTACCGTAGCACCCAGAGGAGCACGAGCGGCAAATAGCAAAAAACCAAGGCGTCGATTAGTTTTTGTCGTAGCCGGGGCGGCCAGGGTAAAGGAGCCGGGGCACCTGAAGTTGGTAGGAGGGGGGGGACGCTAAAGAGCTGGTGCTCCTCACCGCGCAGATTGGGCGAGTTGATAGCCGGCACGCGTCCCGGCCCCCCTGGAGACAACTCGATTTATGGCTGGGGGCACACTTTAGGAGTCTATACAGAGAACCTGAAGCGCGGCTAGTAGGGCACCAGCACTCCCGGTCACTCTCTCACTCACTACCACCCTAAATTGCCCTTGTTTCTCGGGGATTTTCGGGCGGAAAGGGCGCACTTTAGCAAGCCACTGAACTTTATACGGACTTGGGAACCGACGGACTTAGGGCGTCCGGACTTTTAGAACAACTTGCCTGGTCTGCACTCGCTGCGAACTTTTTGGGATTGCCCGCTTTTAGTGCAACTCCACGGATTATGACTGCGAAACCCGGTTTTCAACCGAATTTAATCCTGTCTTTTGGACTGTGCGATTTCGTATAATTTTTATGCTTTTAAAAGCATCAAAATCCGAAAAAGTCCAAATTATCCTCATTCCTCCCATAAAACTCTGAATCTTTATGCTAATTTTTCCAGCATTTTTCAGAATTTTTGATGCAAGAAGATACCTAAAAATAGCAATTACTAAAAAAATTTTTAATTTTTGTTAAAATTGTGCTATTTTAGCCAAAAGGTTAATATTTACAAAAATAGAAACGTGGAAAAATCTTCAATCGCGTCATAGAACACGATAAAATGCATAATTATTCAATCTCAATCCTGAGTGACTTTCAAAAATGTCGAAACTTCATACTGTTGACATTTCAGAAAAATCACCCGGAAAAATTTCGATATGACAAATTTCGGCATTCTAATAGCAAACCCAAAACTGTATGTAATCGAAAATTCAGCTAAAAACCTTTGGCTCTCTTTACAAACACGGTTTTCCTTTCTTGCTTGGTCACTTTTCGAATCTTGGCTTGGTGTTCTAACTCTGTCGGTAGGTGGTACGTTTAGGTACGGCGTACGCGTCCTCAATACACTGTTTTTGTATCTCAACTCCCTCCAAAAACCGAAAAGCCCCCCAAGCAACCCGTTGGCGCTATCAGGGCCCCAGATCTGGTCATGGCCGATTATCGCGCGAGGGGTAGCTGCGCGTGCAACACTGCCGTGTTGATGGATTGCATCGGTCATTATCTAACCGGACAGTATGGTGACAACATGGCGATTGTATGGACACACAGGCCCACATACAGGCACACAGACATACCTAGAGACAGTCACAGATCCAATCACGACCCCCCGGAGCACAACACCAACCGTGCGATAACAAGCTAGCTACCCCGGCTAGCTAGCTGTCTCTCACGCGTACGTTACGCAACTTCGGGATTGAGACGGGGAATGCGTAACCGTGGGTTGGTTAAGGAAATTAGGGGATAATTAGAGGCTCGTGAGAGGTTTAACGGGACTTGGAAGGCAAGAATATACCTTGAGGATTTATGGATTGTTATTGCTGCACTAAAAACCTGATATTTTCTTATTTCCACGTTATAAGAGAAGTTTTCAAAGCTGTATTAAAAACTCTGCTTTTGTGTCTACCATAGCCCACCGTAATTCTGAAAGTTTTTGAGGACCTCTATAGTACTACCGTAATCTTACCTTAAACGCGAATATTAGATTTTTCGCAATATTTTATCTACCAATCTCGTTAAGAGCAAGATTTCTGCCATATTTTTAGATTAGATTATGATTATTATTAGATTTTAGATTATTTTTTAGATTTTTGGAAGGATACATTTCTCAATCCCTTTAAAACGAAAATCTATGAGATCCTTACGCTTTTTCAGGGTACTGTAGAACTTCAGAATTATCATCAAAAATGAAAATTGAAAATTTGAACATGAAATTTAATTTAACATAATTTTTAGATGTTTTAAAGGGGTCGGGAAGTCAAATTTTCCAGGTTCCCGTCGTAAACTCGCAATTCCGTCAAGTTTCCCACTTAAAACTGACAAAACTACCGTAACCTGCCTTATCTTTAAGATCTGCCTCGGAAACTTTACCCTATAAGGTGACCGCAAACGCAGGAAAGTCGCGTGTATAAGGTCAGGCCCGCCATGGAGTTGGTATCTGATGGGAATCTACCTCAGCCAGCCACAAGTAGCCATACCGTATAGGGAATCTCTCTCTCTCTGTCTCTCTCTCTCTCTCTCTCTCTCTCTCTCACTCACTATCCTTAAAAAACGATTCAGCCTCCATTGGCGGGGAGGAGGAGCCAACTCAAACCACCGGAATACGGTACCCATTCCACACCGCTCCCTCATTACCAATGCCCGCCCATACCCCTCCTCCCGCCACCCATCATGACAGTCATTACCTAGACCCCCCTCAAATCTGCTTTGACCCGCTAATGGCCCCTCGTGGGCCCCCCGGGCAATGCATTTTTGAATGGTCATACCGTTCCTGGGTGAATTTTGTAGGCGGTCGTTGACTTTAGCTAAAAACTAGTTTGTAAACAAAATTAAAGTGTAAAAATAGCCATCGCACCCAAATTTTGATCGTGTTTGTCTTGGCTCATTGTTCTGAATTACTTTTTCTATGCTAATTTTTGAATTTTCGGGCTATAGACCATGCAAAATCGGATTTGTATGTAGTGTGTTTCTTAAATTTTCTAAAATAATCACTATTCAACTACACTTTGAAAACTCTGCACATCAAAATTTGCTAAGGTAAATAAGAAATATTTCCTATTTTTTTGATTTTTGCCTTTTAACCTGTCCGATTCCACGAAAAAAGAAATGAATTGGCGAGAATTTAGCAACAAATTAAGAGAATGCAAAGCCAATTTTTGAAACTGCTAAAAAATTTAAAAGAAAAATTGGAATATTTTTAGTAAATACCCTATAATCGTAAATGCGCTCTTTGGGTAAAGGAGCGCCGCTTTTCTAAAATGTTTTCTCCAATTCTTCTACATTTTCTAATATAAATTTTCTCTAGAAAATGGCCACCTGGGACCCGTGCCATGGGCCGTTCTTTATGCAATCGTCCTCGATGGCAAATTCCTCACTTCACTCCCACTACCATCAACAATCCCAGCAGAGTCCTTTGTTCCCGACGCCGATAACCAGTCCCACGTTTTCAGGAAACAATTAGTAAGTTTTGACAGCTTAATTTTAATGTTGCGACCAGCAAAATCAACATAAAATCCTACCTTATATAATTTTGGGGTGTTTCTCTGTGTGTGTGTCACTTTCAAAGCGCGATTTAAGGGTCTTCCCGTGTCCAAAATGCCCCAATTCTCTGTCACTTGGAGGAATCGACCATCCTCTTTCCGATGGCCTTTTCAGAATTTCGATAAAATACAAGTTTACAAAGTTAAAGCCGGTTTTATTCGTTGTTGGGGGTAATTTGCATAATCGGAAATAATACAAAACTCCTCATTCTTGCAATTTGCACGCACGTGTGTGGTCGGTAGTGGGAAGGGTCCGAAGGACCCGAGCTATCGGAAAGTCAAATTTTCCATAAAAAGGCCCAATTCCAGCCCCCAGGCCCGCGAAGCGGGTTTTGGGCGCTGGTTCCACAATAATTGACAACAATAAAACCAGCCGTGACAAGCTAACGTTGCTCTAATTATAGCAATAAATAAATGCTAAAACAACACGGAAATAATCGATAAGTTTCTTTATTTTTAGCTACGCCCCATGCAGCTCGGCGCCGCTGCAAAGCCAAGACCAAAATTCGCCGCAGGACGAGCCGAGAAAGGTCAGTCTAAACCGCAATCAGCTACAGTTCATTGAAAACAGACGATTTCGTAGATTTTAAATACTATTCTGAAGCTATAGCAGTTCAAAAGTTTCCCAATTCCAGTCAACCCGTACGCGCCGATACAAAACACCCTCGCCCCAGCTTCTGCGCGTAAGGAGGAATGCAGCGAATGAAAGGGAGCGGAGAAGGATGTCCATGTTGAATACGGCTTATGATAAGGTATGGGATTTTGCTGTATTACTCTAATGGAGTCTACTGTTTTAATACGAAAAAGATCATTTAAGAGCCTCATATCGTACAGGCTAGGTATCTAGCATTTAATAGAAAAATCTATTATATGGCCCTCGCCAAGTCTCACGCCGACGTTTATAACGCTTTCAAGAGACTCGGAAGGCAAAAATCTTTTAGAAAAATTTTGGACTAAATGCTAAGGTCGTCCGATTCTTACTGAGGGGCCCAAAATGGTAAGAAAGCTCCAGATTTCCGAATTTTAAAAGATTTTTAATGAATTATTTTACGCAGATTGAATTACTTGCGAAACCGGCGCAAACCTAGCGGAGTTTTGCTTCGCCACTCCTTTAAAACGCTTTAAAATATAGTAAAAATCTGATATCGTAACCCCCTAAAAGCCTTCATTTTGAGCTCCGCACCGTACTCCCGGAAATGGACTCTGGCCGGCGCCTATCCAAATTTGAGACCCTCCAAATGGCTCAGCAATATATTCAGAGTCTCTCAAAGATCCTGAAATCCCCGCAGCATTAAATTCAACTATTTTCGAAAAGCTATAGATTCTTACCGTAATTGTGATCGTTTTTTATGTTATCCTTATTACGGTGTTACCTTTTTACAACCGTTATTTCTGGCTCAACGTGTCGATTCCCCCAAAAAAGCTCCAACGTGCCCGTGACAACGTTTTTCCCCATGAAGCTTTCCTCATTGATCTCATGCCCCATTTTGGAAATTTTTATTCTACAATTGCAAAGTTAAATCTATTAATTACGTTAAGTTAATTCTAGAAATTCGCAAAAACCAGCTTTGTCTTGTTCAATAAACCATTAAATTTTCCCGAAAAAGGGACGTATGGTGCATCGTAGTGTACTCAACCAATAAAATTTATGCTCTTTGGTCTTGTTATGGGATACATAAAACTTGAATCGCGGAGACGGGCTTCTCAAGCTGCTCATCAACGGGGGCAACGTCACGGCCATCAAAGTCGACCTCAGGCTCATCGGCAGCCACAATGTGTTCCGGCTGAGGAAGTTCGGGCGGCTGGAAAACAAGACATTAAAACGCCCGAAATTCAATAAATACTTAAATATTTTTATCCTTATTTATATTTACGGCTAAGATTGTTTATCTTCGATTTATACCTGCACGGCTGGCTGCTGTGACGGTGCCTCTTGTGGTTGCTGTGCATCCGTCGGTCGGGTCAACACCTAAACGAAGTGGGCGCCTCAATTCGATGTGGGTGAAGTTTACCTTGTCCAGGGGGCCATCCATCGATTCTTGGCCGTCACCGTTTGCTGGCTCGAGACGGTGGAGATGTTGATATCCACATTCGGCACGGCATAATCGGCCATGATCAAGTCCAGCTCGTCTCCGCCGCACTCCTCGATCTGCTTCATCGACTTGTAGACGATCGGGTCGACCGTCGCCAAATCGCAGGGGCCAATGAGGTGTGCCTTTCCGATGAGGTACTTCATCACAAGCATGGAGACCTTCTTGAGACCCCGGTGGGTATGTCGCGCTGTTGGAGCCAGTGGCCGAGGGCACGCTCCCCGCAGAAAGCGGTGAGGTGAGCGTACGGGGCGTTCCGGGCGATCCACTCGATCCAGGTGGGGAGGCCTTGGGCGGCGACGGAGAGGAAGTCGGCGAGTTGGCGGTTCACTTTGGCGTCGAGCTTCTTGCAGGCGAAGGCCTCTTTGGAGGCCGATCGGGAACGAGCGTTCGGGCCAGTAGCCTGTTATAGGAATTCTATAAAAAGTCCAAAAATAATTTTAAAAGAATTTTAAAAGAAAATTTTCCAAAATTAAATTGCTAAAAGTCTCTTAAAACCGACTGGTCGATGTAATGGAGCAGCGTCAACATGCCGAGAGCGGGCACGAATTGCGAGGGCTCATCCGGATTTGTGTGTGCCGTCGATTGTGAGATCCGATCGATGCGCTTCATCATGTTCTTCTCGAAGACGCGCTTGCCCTCCAGGAATTCTAAAAAAGTTAAAAATAAGTTATACGCGTCATCGAGGAGTTCAGAGACCCAAAAAACCAAAATAAAGCTCACCAGCAACAAGCGTGACTCCGCTGGCCGTCGGCAGAGTGGTGTGCTCGTCGGGTGCCTGAGACAGCTCTTCGCGGATGCGCTGCTCCAGCGACATCTTGTGGTCGACGTGCCGCACCGGGTTGCCGCTCTTCTTCGGCCGGTAGTGAAAGTTGTGGGCCGTGCCGAGGATGCGGCCAATGTCGTCGGGCGAGTTGGCGAGTAGAACTTCGAGCAGTACTTGTTTTTGGCCAATGACGGTGCCGTTTGAGGTCAGCAGCTCGATGTCCATCGATTGGTAGATGGCGTTCTAAAAAGCGCGTTTTCAAAGCTACTAAAACAAAAAATAAAAATCCAGGAAAGCAAAATACCTGAGAGTCCTCCTCCTCTTCCGAACTGCTCGATTGGCGGATCGGCAAGCGGGTTTTCACCACCAAGTAGATGTACTTCATCGTCACCAGGGCGTCCGTCTTGAAAGTGTTGCTCTGCGGTGGGTCGCTCGAGTCGACCTTGGGATGGCGCGACACGGTGATCTGGAAAAATTTCTTATAGGGATAAAAAGAGAAAAATAGCAAAATCCATTTTTGGGCTCCAAAAACCCACCGTAACGACGTGTTTGCGGAAATATCGCAATGCCTGGGCTCCATAGAACTGATCGGAAACCGTCAACGGGAACGCCTCGCACAGGTCGACAGCACCGGCGACGATGCGGATCAGCTGGTTGAGGTGCTGTTGCCGGTCGGCGCTGTCAATCTTCTGCAACGAGTCGGTGATCAGCGGGACGACGTGCATCGCGCTGCCGTCGGCCATCCACTTCAGGATCTCTTCGGCGAGGCCGCTGTACAGCAGCCGGTTGCGCGTCAAGTTCTGTTGGGCCAGGTGGAGGAGGTCCTGGAAATTAGTGGTATGTACTAAATCATGGAAAAGCTAGAGAGAAAAAGCACAAATTACCTGAAGAACGTGCTGGGGATGAGGTCCTCCTTGCGATCCCGAATCGAGGAGACGGGCTTCTCAATCTGTTCATCAACGGGGGCAACGTCGCGGCCATCAAAGTCGACCGCAGGTCCATCGGCAGCCACAATGGGTTCCGGCTGAAGAAGTTCGGGCCCCTGGAAAATAAGACATTAAAACGCCCTAAATTCAATAAATACTTATATGTTTTTATCCTTATTTATATTCACGGTTAAGATTGTTTATCTTCGATTTATACCTGCCCCGCTGGCTGCTGTGGCGGTGCCTCTTGTGGTTGCTGTGCATCCGTCGGTCGGGTCAACACCTAAACGAAGTGGGCGCCTCAATTCGATGTGGGTGAAGTTTACCTTGTCAAGGGGGACGTAGGCGCCGTGCGATGGGGCACACCGAAAATAACGCACGCCTCGCACCTCTCCCGAGTGCTTCCCGACCTTCTCGTCGTAGACCAGGCCCGCAATGACTCCGTCAGCGAATTGCACGAGGCCGATGTAAGCGCTTTTGGCCCATCTTTCGTCTATAAGCAAATTATTTGGATCGAAGGCTATTAAAGAAAAAAGGAAAAAAGGTTCTCATTCGGAGGCATTCAAGAAGCGAAAAGAGAAAAGCCAGCCTCGCAATTGTCAATCCAGAACTTTATTGAACCTACTGTATTTCACGCGCGTCCCGAGCATCATTTTTCGAAGCCTTGCAATTTCCGTAGTAGTTGCTTCAGCAGCCGGCCCGCCGCGGCCATGGCGGCGCATCATCTAAAAACAGGTTTCGGTGCTTTCGTATTATCCACGGGGGTATTATTCGTATTTTTTTGGTCTAATAACTTTTAAAATTCATAATCCCCGCGATCAAAAGAAATTTGAATAGCTAATTAGCCGAAAAACAGCATCAATCCAGAAACCAACCAACGAGGAAATGAATCCCGGTGCATTATCATCATGTAAAGATTTGTTGAAACTTTGGCATTTCTGGTTTATTCGAATTTTGTCTTCGTAATTGTGCCATGCTTTTTCGGCATTTTTTGGTTGGAGCTATGATTCGTTTCATTTCCAGAAGTTTCATACGTCTTTTCATATGCCATACATGCGTACATTCATGTACAGTAGTGGTCAATAGCCTATCACCCCAATTTTTCTACGTTCTAGATCCCAGAAATTTTGCTTTAGAAACAATTGACCCGGCAAAATACTTTTTATATGAATTTTCGGGTACGGGTCCGTCAGATAGCTCATTTGAAAGTGCAGATGTTTCTACCCAAGCATATCGTTTATGCTGCTCCAGAAAGGCTTCTACAAGATTTTTAGAGGGATTGCAATTTTTTAACTCGGTTTTTATTTTTGATTTCATTTCGGGTGTGTTTCATTTTTCTGAAACCGCCGCTGTAGCTTTTGAAACTGCGCCCCACCACAAATTTTGCAAGCAGATTGGGAATCAGAGAAAAATCCGCGCAAGATAGGTTAGGTCCGGAATGGAATTTCTAACAAACAAACACAAACACTTTACAGTAAGGAGACCGTAATGCGAGAAAGTTTTTAAATAATTGTATACTATCAGGCTTCAGGAGAATTTTTGTAGACCTCCATCGCCAGCGATTGATCGGTAGCACTATCCTAGGTTCGGCTAGCATCCATGTTGTCGTATCCAAATTGTGATCTAACTAGGGAAGTGCAAATAAAAATCGGCAAATCCGTTAGCAAAATATGGGTCTGATAGATCGGAGGATTCGAACGCAATCAGAATTTGCAAAACGCTTAATACAAAAAAGTTATGAGTATTTTAAGTTTTGCACCACGTCCTCGGCCCGCCTTTATGAGCCCCTCCCAAAGAGGTGACGGCCTGTCGAGTGGTGTAGTGGCTAACTAGCCTGCCTCTGTGGCGGAGGTCTTGGTTCGACTCCCGGTCATGCAAAACTTTTTGCTTTTTGGTCAAGTCAACAACTTTAGAGTTTTTTAAAGTTTCAAAGTCGTAAAGGCCGTTCTCTTAATTTTTAAATTCATGAAACCGATTACAAAGTGGTGGCGGGAGTGCAAGTAATTTTGCAGGTAGGGCACTAAAAAAATTCACCTCGGTTTTTTCGTAACGTGGGCCTACACGCAGTCAATAATATAGAAAATGTTAAAAAATCTAAATTTCGGTCTTCGAAGCTTTGAAAAAGTGTGAAGTTGTTGACTTGACCAAAAAGCAAAAAGTTTTGCATGACCGGGGAGTCGAACCAGAGACCCTCCGCCACAGAGGCAGGCTAGTTAGCCACTACACCACTCGACAGGCGGTCACCCCTCTTTGCAAGGGGCTCATAAGGGCGGGCCGAGAACGTGGTGCAAAACTTAAAATGCTCATAACTTTTTTGTATTAAGCGTTTTGCAAATTCTGATTGCAGTTTCGGAATCCCGTCGCCGACTCTATCAGACCCATATTTTTGCTAAGCGGTTTGCCGGATTTTTATTTGCACTTCCCTAGTAAGAAGTCAGCCCGCGCTGCATTCGAGGTGTTGCCCCAGGTACGTGGCCCTTTTAAAACATGTTTATTCCTTGCGCAGAGCGTGTAATGAAATGCACACGGCACGTGTAATCATGTAAATCAATCGAAATGGGGTAAAACAAGTAATGGAGGGGACGAGGCAACGAGGGGGGAAAGCGGTAGTAGGCATTTTTGGACGGTACCCAAAGTGTGCGGCGAGTAACGGGGTCGAAATCCGGCGGTTACGATAAAGGTATCGGACAGTAGAATCGTGCAGAATTCCGGGGAGAGCTAACATGAATTTAGAATTTCTTGGCGACTAGGGGCGAAGCCTGATAGATGAACAAGCCGAGCAAATAGGTGGACTGGATTCTTGGGTTGGCGTGGAACACAGAGCTTTGACGTTTTTGGTGTATTTGGAGGTTTTTAGGTGGATTTTTAACGATTTTCGAGCTTTTGAGGAGGATTTTGGAATTCAAGTTCAAATTTGTGTTTTTAAACCGATTTTGAAGCTAGAATTTGGAAAGTTAGGTGAAATTGATGCCTAGAAATTGGTTTCTAAAATTCTAGAGCTCGAAAAACGCCTAAAAACTCCCAGAAAACCCGGAAATCAAGAACAAGCCACTACTAGCGACGATGACGACGCGTGGGTGGGTTTTTGGAGCCGACTTGTTGCGGGGGAAAGACGAGCGCGAAAGTGGGGGGAAGAAAGGGACGAATTTCTACTCGAGACAACAAATCCATAAGTGACACTGGGCGACGGGCGTAAAATAGTGACGATAAAAGTTCTAAATTCAGGACCTGAACTCGACGGTGGCGTTGGGGGACCCTAGATATCCACAAGTACATTCTTTACAAATCGAGAGACGAGACAGCCCGCGAAAAGGACCGTCGAAAGCGCACAACAACAAGCAGTACAAGGCGGATTTATGTGTGTGACACGGGGCATTTTTGGGCTGCAATTTGTGTACATACCACAAGAAATTGGGGGGCGATAAGAAGAAGAACTGGTAGGCCATGTGAGCTGGGACCCGGATTCAGGGGGTGGGGAACCCGTAGGGGATGGATGGGGATCGAGACGGAACAATCAATGCAGAAGGGGAGCGAGTCGAAAAGGGACCGTAGTGTGGCCGGAAGGAGCCGAACTTGTGTGCCGGTATGGCTGGCGGGTGGCTTGGACTAGTTGTAGTCAAAGTGCAGGACGTTGGTGAGGGCGATCTCGAATTGGCGGACCATCACCTGAAAAAAAGAGGAATAGAATAGAGTAAGTAAAAAACGATATAAAGTGCTCCCAATTGGTCTCTGCAAGTTACAGATTTCAACGAAAGCCAAAAAAAAATTAGAGAGCCGGATTTCCTCAAAAATTCCTGCTATATTTCAACATTCCTGCTATTTAAAGATTTTTCAACACCAAATTTCCCTGATAGCCTTCCTTCTAAATTTTTTCAAATCTCTCACCTCATAGCTGGTGTAATTGGGCAGCTTCACGTAGTTCTTGCACGTGACGGCCGACGGGAATTCGCCATCCGGGCCGCCGAACGCCGGGCTCTTGCAGACAACCTGCAAAAAAGGGAAATCAAAAATAAAGGCCGGAATACGTACCGTAAGCGGTGGGCTCAGCGCCGCAAAGCCGCCATGCGGAAGGCGCGGCGATCCGGTGACAAACTGCAGGAAGCGCTGCCGCTTGGCGGGCGTGAACTCGACGAGCATTTGGACAAAGTTCTTGACGGCCAGGCTCTCGCGGGAGTAACTAAAATGAGAGTATATTTAAATAAATGTTGAGATTTGCATAAATTGCTCTCCAAAAATCGCAAAACTCACCCCAGATCGAACTTGAGCGCGTCGATGATCCGGCTCGGCTGCCAGTATTCGGGATCAGCTCCGTCGGCTCCGCAGAACAGCGCCTCGAACTCGTCCGGCAGGAAGCACTCCAGATTTTCGCGCGGCAGCACCGCGTTCAGCCCATGGGCGATGGCTTCGAGGGGCTCGCGGACGGTGAGGAGCATGATCTCGCGAACGCGCTGGAAAATTTTTTTGTAACCTTGATTTTGAGGATTCCAGCATACAAAAAGCTAATTTTAAACCTCACCTCCAAGTACGTCCATCGATTCTTGGCCGTCACCGTTTGCTGGCTCGAGTCGGTGGAGATGTTGATATCCACATTCGGCACGGCATAATCGGCCATGATCAAGTCGAGCTCGTCTCCGCCGCACTCCTCGATCTGCTTCATCGACTTGTAGACGATCGGGTCGACCGTCGCCAAATCGCACGGGCCAATGAGGTGTGCCTTTCCGATGAGGTACTTCATCACGATCGGCGACAAGACAATGTCCAAACGCTTTCCGTCTTGCAGCGATTGGCCGAGGGCACGTCCGAGCAGTTCGTAGAGCTGAATCTTCTCCACGCGCTTCTCCTTCGTACAAGGCAACGGGAATAGGCCGTGATCCGAGGCGACCATCTTCTCGTTCGTCTCCGGATCCACTTCCATCCTGCCCGGATACCACAAATCCAGCGACGCCTTCTTGAACTCCTTCGACAAGATCGAGTAGAACTCCTGCGTCGGGCCATGACCAGTGCCGGCCTCACCTCGGAATTTGACCTCCATCGTGCTGCCCGTAGGCGTATCCTGGAGTGCCGCGTAGGCGAACGTGATGAAGTTGTCGCGGACGACCTCGATGGAGACCTTCTTGACGCGCATGAAGTTGGCGTCCTCGGTGGGGATGTCGCGCTGTTGGAGCCAGTGGCCGAGCGCACGCTCCCTGCCGAAAGCGGTGAGATGGAAGAAGGAGCGGCGCGTCTCGAAGGAGAGGGCGTACGGGGCGTTCCGGGCGATCCACTCGATCCAGGTGGGGAGGCCTTGGGCGGCGACGGAGAGGAAGTCGGCGAGTTGGCGGTTCACTTTGGCGTCGAGCTTCTTGCAGACGAAGGCATCTTTGGAGGCGATCGGGAATGGGCGTTCCGGCCAGTAGCCTTGGCATCCGTCGACGGACCAGTACCTGAAAAAAAGTAGTTATAGGAATTTCATAAAAGTCCCAAAATGCAAGAATTCTTTTCAAAACTTAGAAAATTTTTATTCGAATTTTAAAAGATAATTTTGATCAAAATTAAAGCGCTAAAAGTCTCAAAAACGTACTGATCGATGTAATGGAGCAGCGTCAACATGCCGAGAGCGGGCACGAATTGCGAGGGCTCATCCGGATTTGTGTGTGCCGTCGATTGTGAGATCCGATCGATGCGCTTCATCATGTTCTTCTCGAAAACGCGCTTGCCTTCCAGGAATTCTAAAAAAAAAGAGAGTTAAGTTTTCAGCGTCACCAAGGAGTTCAGAGGTCAAAAACCGTCACCAAAAACCCCACCAGCAACAAGCGTGACTCCGCTGGCCGTCGGCAGGGTGGTGTGCTCGTCGGGGGCGTGGGACAGCTCCTCGCGGATGCGCTGCTCCAGCGACATCTTGTGGTCGACGTGCCGCACAGGGTTGCCGCTCTTCTTCGGCCGGTAGTGGAAGTTGTGGGCCGTGCCGAGGATGCGGCCAATGTCGTCGGGCGAGTTGGCGAGTAGAACTTCGAGCAACACTTGTTCTTGGCCGATGACGGTGCCGTTGGAGGTCAGCAGCTCGATGTCCATCGATTGGTAGATGCCGTTCTAAAAATTGGATTTTAAAAGGTCTTTTGAAAACGTAAAACAGATAAAAATAAAGCCAAAGACCGCCAAATACCTGAGAATCCTCCTCCTCTTCCGAACTGCTCGATTGGCGGATCGGCAAGCGGTTCTTCACCACCGAGTAGATGTACTTCATCGTCACCAGGGCGTCCGTCTTGAAGGTGTTGCTCTGCGGTGGGTCGCTCGAGTCGACTTTGGGATGTCGCGAGACGGTGATCTGAAACAAAAAATTTAGATAAAAAAGTGATCATAAAAACAGCAAAATTCATTCTTTATAGTCGCGAAAACCCACCGTAACGACATGATTCCGGAAATATCGCAAAGCCTGGGCTCCATGGAACAAATTGGTCGACGCGTGCGAGGTCAGATCGAAAATCGTCACCGGGAACGCCTCGCACAAGTCAACGGCGCCGGCGACGATGCGGATCAGCTGGTTGAGGTGCTGTTGCCGGTCTGCGCTGTCAATCTTCTGCAACGAGGCGATGATCAGCGGGACGACGTGCATCGCGCTGCCGTCGGCCATCCACTTCAGAATCTCTTCGGCGAGGCCGCTGTGCAGCAACTGATTCGGCGTCAAGTTCTGTTGGGCCAGGTGGAGGAGGTCCTGGAAAACGGAGGTATAGAAAAGAGAGAGAGGGGAAAGAGAGAGATAAGGAGAGAGACCAAAAAATACCTTGAAGAACGTGTTGGGGATGAGGTCATCCTTGCGATCCCGAATCGAGGACACGAGCTTCTGAAGCTGCTCATGCACCGGGGCGACGTCAGGGCGAAGTCGCAGGGCGTGCGAGCACTCCTGGATCAGCCAGGCGTTGATCTCGGTGTGCTCTTGCTCGTTCAGTTGTCGCGTCTGAAAAAAAGAGGAAATTAGAAGGTCAAAACATAAATTTCGAAGGTTTCAATTAAAAAACCCCCACCAAAGAATCCGGCGATGATCCCGAATCCATGCTCGACGTGCTGGCCGATCCGTGACGGCTGATGCTCAACAGCTGCAGTGGGCTTTTCTTGGGGCCGGCCGAAGTGTGGGCGGTCGAGCGCGAGCTGCCGCAGCTGTCCCGTTCGCGTTTCGTTGACGGGGATCTAAATTGAGGTTTTATTTCCATATTGGGCCTCAAAAAAAACACGCGCTGCCACCAACGGCCAGGGGTGGACAGGATTTGCAAAAAAGGAAAAGGTTTTTTGGTGAGTGAAAGGCGGAAAAGAAAACTTGTTCAAGCTGTTCAGAGGTTCAAATTGAAGCGTAAAAGAAGAGGAAATAATTTTTTAAATGCTTTCAAAAAGCCTTTTTAAATAAAAAGAATAGTTAAAAATAGAAATTGTACTTTGGAGTTTTACAATAACTAGAATTACCACACGACAAATCAAAAATCACCCCAAAATTTGTCTAAAAGCCATGCGAAAAGCCGGTGGTAGAAGCCGCGCAGGGTAAGATGGTCTATTTAAAAGGGATGGTGACAGAATTATCAAATTCTGGAGACATCATCCCTCTAAAGAGGTACACCACAAAAGCACAATGGTCCCGGAAAAACCACACACACGGCAACCAGAAAGCGGCGTACCCGTCGTCACGGAATGGGGTGAGCGGGACGGCCGGCAGGATGGACGAGGGGTAGTGGTGGTGGTCGGAGGCGTGCGACGTCGTCGGCACGTCACTACTGTAAGAGGGACCACATGCACGGGACGATGGTTTGGGCGTTCTATCCCGTTTTACCCGAATTTCCAAGCCTTCAGAACGTTTGTATAAATCTTACAAATCTCAAGTTTCAGGCAGATTTACAAAATTTGCCCCTGAAATCTCCCAAATTCACATTTCAAGCAAATATCGAGAACTTCACAAAACAACATCTAGCAGGGGGTGCTGAGCACGTTATTCTACGTTTTCTAGAATGGACAACGGATTCTAATGGATACTAGCAGGCTCAAACAAAAACAGGCTAAAAACATACCCCGCCGGGCTGGTGCGCTTGCGGCTGACGATCGGCAGCGCGTCGACGATCTGTTGGGCCTTGCTGCGAGTTCGGGTGACCGGGCCGGCCTTCTTAAAAAGCAAATTTAAAAAAGACCTGATTTTACGCTAGAGAGGGAGAGAGACAGAGAGAGAGAGACCGATTCATAGAACGTGAGAAATATTTTCGAACTAATTTACCTTGTGTTTGCCATCTCCCAACGTCTCCACCAAGCGCTCGACCGACTCCCAAATGCCATGATCACGGAAGTTGCACGATGAGTTCTTCGACGAGTCTTTCTGAAAGAAAATACAAAATAAAAATCATTAAAGAGATGCGGCGGCGAGAAAGGGCGCCCAGTGGGAGGCGCAGAGACATTTTCTTTCCCGCGCGTAATCGATTGACTTATGCCGCCCCTATCCCTTTAAACAAGTTTCATACCTCTAGCATGGTTCTGATTAGCTGAACCGTGGCGACAGCGAGGTGGGCGCGTTGCGGGGTGTACGCCAGCGCGTCTTTCATCAAAGAGACGAGCATCACCGGGTTGGCATACTCCGACTCTTCCAACAGCTCGAAGAGGTCGACGTGGCGACAGGGGAGAAGGAGGCGGACCAGCACGCGAATGACACCAAAGTGGACAACCTGGAAAAGAAGAGTTTAAATAATAAAATATTGAAGTTAAGTTACGACGAATTCAAGACGTTCGAGCCACTTACGGGGTCGGTGACGCTGGCTGCGACAGAAACGAGGGGTGCTGTGAGCAGAGAGCAAATCTGGTCGAAAGGACGCTCCTCACTCGACGTGCTCGGCCAAGCCGGTTGATGCTGACGGCGATGAGTGCCAGCTAAAAAATTGAATTTATAGTTTTACAAGGGGAACGTACTCTGATTGACGATGTGCTTGTCGATGATGAAGATGCTGGTATCCGGAAGCGCCGGCGCCAATTCTCCACACATGTAGATCAGCTCCCGAAGGTCTATGAAGCTGTTGATAGCCCTCTTCGACGAAAGCGGGGACAGCAAATTGGCGATCGTGCTCGTGGCGCCGACATGGTGAAGCTTCAGCGCGAAATCGCTGCTGCAGCCCATCAACAACCGGACGGCAATGAGCAGCTCCGTGGTTGCCGAAAACTTGGTGGTGACCTCGCGGAGCACGTTGACAATCTTGCACGCCAGATCGTACTTCTGGTCGAGGACATCGTTGACGAAGGTTTCCTCCTCGTACAGGTTGCACACGATGCGGGAGAAGGCCGCGCAAGCGGCGTCACCCATCTTGCTGTCGGTGTCTAGAAAAAAAGCTTTTTTTCGGGGCAAAGAAGGCCAGATTTGAAAGGGCGCTAAAAACTTACTATTCAAGTTGTCGCAAATCTCTCTGAACGCCTCGGTGACCTGGTCGAGGTTGGCCGGGGTGACGTACGAAGCGGCGTTGGCAACGACTTCGATTGCTGAGCGCTGGGCGTGCTGGTTGAAGAAGTACAAGTGACGGAGGACTCCAGAAAGTCCACCCTGAAAAAATAAAGTCATATTGAAGCCTTTATAGTTTTGACGCGCGACTTCTAGACGTTCAGAAAAACGCACCGCTTGCAAGATGTTCCGCCCATATTTCCGGCTGAGGATCAGCAGCGGCTTGAGCGCCGTCTCGTGGATGTCACCCGTACTCCTCCCTGACGTCTTGCATTAGGGTGATCAGCAGCGGGATGGCATCTGCGGCGACGCTGTGCGAGCGTGAGAAGACGTCAACAAGGTTTTGGAGGCAGGTGACGCCGTCGCTTTTCTGAAAGGGCGTAATAGAAATCTTATTTTTTTTTATTCAATTCAGGTTTTAGCAGTCATTTTTTAATATTGCTACCCCTCTAAAATCGACCCTATCCAGCGCCTAGCCCCATTCGCCTTTTCTTTTTCCGGGCCACACACATCGCATCGACGCGGCGGCTGGTGGAACCCTGGGCCCGTAACGCAAATAGAGCGCGGCCGGAGTCGGCAAGAAAAATGCGTTGTGACCAAAAAAGTTGGACAAAGCTAGCGAGTATGGGGAAAGGAGTGGAAAGTTCCCGTTCAAAGATTTCAGGACAGCTGCTAGGAAATTCATAAAAGCAGCCACAAGTCCAAAATGCTATTTTAAAGGGCTAATTTAACTACAAAAGATCTAATTAAACTCAAAGTTCAACGACTTAGCGAAAAAGCAAATTACACAAGTTGCGGACACTTCGAAATTCCAAGTTTTACCCGCCGTTCGTGATTTTTAAGCATTTCCAGCTCGACTAACCGTGTTGAAGTCCTCATTCTGCAACAGGTCCTTGATGGCGGCCACAATATCGCGGAACGACACGTTCAGGTTGGCTCCCTCGTCGGAGATGAGGATCAGGTTGGAGATGGTCTGGACCGCCTCGCGTTTGCGCCATAGGTCGGACGATTGGAGGTTCTCGAGAAGTCCGGGGTCCGGTTGGCCTGGAAAAAAAAAGAGATAAAATGGTTATTTTCTTTTTAAAATATGTATCTTTATTTTTCAGGGTCAGGATTCTTTTAGTAATTTAAAAACACCAAATCTACACCAAATTATGCATATTTTAATTTTTTTAGGATTGGGATCAGCTCGTTTTTCATTTTCTTAAATTTTTAGACGCTTTATCGCCCTGAAAAATCTCGGTATTTCCGCCCTTTATTTTCTGCCCAACCCCCGACCCCCCAGATTTCCAGCCATTTCTCCTCCGATCCGCTTTTTAATGTGCAGAGTTTGTGTATGCTTATGCCTGTCCGGGTCCCCCGGCCGTGGTCAGGATCGATACACAACCCCGCCGGCAGCAGCAGCAAGGCAGACAGACAGATGGAAGATAGACATAGGGACAAACAAACAAACAGACAGACAGACAGACAAACTGGGGGACACCACTCCCATCCCCCGGCAAATTCAAGCAAATTCTATAGCGTCTCGGGCGGTGAATGGCGGGGTGGCCGCCTCGGGGGAGGAGGGCGATAATGGGCTGTTTAGTGGCAAGATGAGGGTTTTGGGTACGGTAGTCAAATCGCAATTTTTAGCAAAAACGACCACAGGTCAAGCTCACATTTCTCTTCAAAAAATCGGCATAGCCAAATTGTGGCCATAGAAAATAAACATAAATTAGTTAGGTAGCAAAAATCAGTACTTCTCTGGGCGCGTAGTTTGGATGTATTTTTGGGCCGGTCCACACCCCATGCCAAAAATATTCGAAAGTTTGTTGTGAATAACAGTATTTTGCCATGCTCGCCTGGCGTCTCCGGCTAAAAAAGATCCCTATCACGCTAGGCAGCAGTGCCCATGTGCGCCCGGGTGGTAAACAAGTAATTTCTTCACGGGTTATTTAAGAGGTTCTACTAGCGAGGGAAACTCGATGCCAAGAAAAACACAAAAATTTCGCGTTCGAACTTTTCTTCATTTAAGAATTCCTAAAAAAACCCTAATTTTCACAATTTTAGCAACCTTTATAGCCCTTTCCTGGCATACAGCGTCGATTTTGAGCTCCAAAAAGCTTTCCCCTATTTTGAAAACTTCAAAACCCGGAGAGCGCCGGAAAACCTTTTCAGGCAAAAGGTTGCTCAGCTGACTCACGCCGCCCGGGCGTCATTTCCCAATTTCTTCGCTACTTTCAACCGAATCAGGTGGTGGCGGGGTGGGTGGAGGGGTGGGGGAGAGGGGAACTCGTGAAAAACAAGAAACGCTGCAAGGGCAAAAAACGATATCAGGTCGTTGGTGGGATTTCGAAACCATAAAAAGTGTCAGGAAAATAATCGTAAAAAGCTATCAAATCTAAAGTTGAATAAGGCCCAACTACGCGACGAGTCAAATTACGAACAATCCAGATAAGTTCCCAACATATTTTTCAATATCCTAAAGCTTGTAGATAATCTATTTTAAGCTTAATCCTTAGGTATTATCGCTGCAGCCTGCAGACACCGAAAATCCTGCTTTCCCCCTACTTAACTAAAATTCCAGGTTTTGTCTCCGTATTTCACGGAAATCCCTTTCCAAACAATATTCTATGTATTCACGTAATTTTCGGGGTGTAAAATTAGAGACCAGCAGCACCTAGTAGGGGCTAGGCTCGGGTCAATGACAAAAAGTCCTTGACCACCCATCAAGCAAATCGACTCGCGCTCGCGGCGGGGCAGGCTCGCCCCCTATAATTGGGTTCTGTTACGGATGAATAACTTTTGGCATGAGGGGAGGGATGCGGGTATGTGAGAGATAGATATGCGCTATATACTACCCGAAAAAGTATCGAAATTTCAGGAAGCCTCGTAGCTTTACAAACCTGGCGCCGGGATCACCTTGATCGTGTAATGGCTGGTGAAATAGTAAGCCATCGTGGCACATAAAAAAGCACGGCTAGTGGTAGGGTGACTAGATGTATCGTCGAGTTATGATTTTTGATTTGCGTTAATAAGGGGCATCGATTGCGGGAGAGGTGTTGGTGGGGGCCTCCCGGAAATTTAGCCTGGCCATGGGGAGAGCCGAGATGGGGGGCAGAGACGCAGCGGGGGCTGCGCCTCTCTGCGCCCTCACCCCCCGCCGCGTTCTTTTCGCCGATCCGGCACTCGTGGGCAGATGCCGGCCGATTTTTCAGGCTTATCTAGGCGGATTTTGCCCGGAAGCTATTTGTGGATAGCCTCGGGGGTATTAGCGGTTTTTGATCTGAGTACTAATGTGTTTTGTAGGGGGTTTTGAATTCAAATTTCGGGCAGATGCGCCTGAAAAAGGCTAGACTACTAGCGTAGGGAGGTTTTTGGGGTTTAAGAGCATTTCAAAGGTGTTAGTGAACTTCCAAACGCTGTTTTCAACTGAAATACCATTACCAAAAAATATCAGGGTATACAGTAAGTTAAAAATATCATTTTCAAGCGCATCCCCCGGTTTCTCGAGGTTTCCAAACTATCCGCCTCTAGACAAATGCCTCGGTACCCTAATCGGGAAGTGATCTAGCCCTGGCTTCGTGGGGAGCCGCACTTTTTGCCTATTGCGTGTGTGCGTGTGGGCGGCTGTCGGACCTTTTTTGCAGCTCGGCCGGGTCGGGAAGCGCCGCGCCTCGATTTCCATAGCGCCTGTCAATATTAGGTGGGGAAGATGGGCCGAATTTTGAGCATAAAAACTGGCCCTACGCGGCGAGCTGTGAGCTCTAAGGTTTCAAGGTTGACGCGGAATTTTTAAAAGATTTTCATCTCCAAATCATCTTTTACGGCCGTATAGTAAAAATCACCCTTCAACTCCGAATTTCAGTTTTTCACACCTCGTCCATCTTTTCCACCGTAACAAGCCCGTTCCACGCCCACCCCCGAGTCAAAATCGGAGCGCTCATTAATAATGTGGCAGGGCAGGGCTCTCAAGAGTCGATCGCTTTCGCTGTGTGCGGCAAGTGAGGGGGCTGTAAAAATGAGATGGAGCAGCAGCGGTGGGGGAAGGAGGGCGAGGCCCGCGATCCACTAACCCGTCGTAATGTGTATGTGACGTGAAATGAGTGTGGTGGTCGCCTTTCGCTACTTTCCAGTCTCCTTAAAGGGATGCCGACGGCATAGTCAATCGGTTACGCGCTGGAAAGAAAATGTCTCTGCACCTCTCCCCGGGGCGCGCTCTCTGCCCTGTTGGCTACTTGCCAATTTGTTGATGGGGGGGGGGGGATCGACACATGCCGTCGGCAGCCCTTTAAAATGGGTCGGAAAACTGATCCGTCTAGACATCTCTCGGGAGCTGTCTGGTCGGGCTAGCCGGCAGAGTGCTAGGACAAATATGATACTTTAGATAAAGAATCAAGTAAGCAAATTTCTAAATCTACGTCAGACCTCATCTAGCCGTTTTTCAGGTTTATTTAGTTTTTGGGCTTTCTAGCTATCGTTATTCCGAGTTTCTAGGTAACTCCTAAAATCTGGAGCCTCTATCGTAATACCCCCCAAACGACCCAGAGCCCTCCATTACATCAAATCCCGCAAGCGCCCCGGGCAAGTTGCAAAAATTGAGCAATTTAGGGGCATTATTGCAGGAGGATTTGCAAATCGAAACAGCTGTAGAAAGATGTCAATAAAAATGAGGTGTTTATACGATCGCTACAAAGTATAACTTCCGCTACAACCTTCAAATTCTTCGCCTAACCTAAAATTCTAACGCAGTCCACAGTACCTTACTGCACTTCGGCCCGCCAGGTTCTTTTCACCCGAAACCTTGAAGGAACTCGTTTTCCGGGAGACCCCAGCCTACCCACCCGCCCCTATTCAACGCATAGTTTGCTTGCTTCTCTGGCCCAACCAGGGAGCAGCCCACCATGTGAAAATCTGAAAACGATCCCCGCGCCTGCTCAGGTTGTGTGGAGATCGGCCGGGAAGACATAAAAACGAGTTCCAGGCAGCGCCCGGGCTCAGCTGCTGCCCACGCAAAGGGAGTGCGAGGAGGTGAGCAGGGGATGTAAAGCGAACATGTGACCTTATGCGCGGTTTTGCCGTCAGAATTGGGGTTCAAGGATGGGAGGGCGATTAAAGGGCCGGGCAAGGAATTCTAGCCATAATCGGGCATCGAAAATCCCGGCAGGCCAACATCCCGACAGCCAAAATGTGATATCGTTTTACCCATCATGGTTTTTTAATCTGGGCTATCTAGCTGTCGGGATTGTAATAAACTATTGATATCAGATTTCTCAAAATTCCTTTTCAAGGAACGAAAAATATGCATCTTACAAAATTCTCATCCCACCCAGTTTCAAAACCCGAACCCTCATCGTCAAATCTCACCCCTCTCGACGTTCACGACCTCCCCAATACCGTATTCCATATTTTATGGTAATCGCCATCATCACCCCCATCCAGCCAGCCAGTCGGCCCAGCCCTAATTGTACTGCCAAATGCTGTGCCGATGCCTGCCCCTCTTCGGCTCCTCCGCCCCTATCGACTAGCACCACCAACCCGCCGCGCCCTTTGCACACGTGACGTTAAATTGTGGAAGGGGGGAAGGGGTAGGGGGGGAGGGGCGGTGCACCCAGCGAACAATACCTATTTATGCGCTCCGGGGTAGTACGGACACCCGGCGGGTGAAACAGAGGGAGGATGGGGAGAAAAGGGCAAAAATGCGGCTGCTCTGTGACTTTCGCCTTGACTATCGGGTAGCACGAGATTTATTGCGGACTCGTTGGGGGTGGGAATCGATCATGGGGAATGCGAAAATTGGGTGAAATTGAGATTACGGTACGATTTCGTCCGATCTTGCGATTTATCCGATTACGTAATGTATTATAATCAGAAATTTTAAATTGGCTTAAAGTAGAGAAAAGGAAAAAAGGATATCCGATTATGCCATGACCTAACACATTCTGGTTTATCTGATACGTCATGTATTTCAAGCTACGCAAAATAGCGAATATCGACGTTTTGAGGGAGAATAGGGTGAACCGCTTACGCCATACCAAGCCAAGCTTGAAATCCCTTTTTTCCGCAACTGATTTCGTCATTCATATCCGCTATTTTAGCTATAGCCTGATTTTCCGTCAAACTACAAATTTCCACGACCCGGCATCTACGTCCCTCTAAAATTCAACTCCTCGACCTCAACGTCCCAGTAATTCCTGCCCAAGTACAATTAGGGAATCCTCCCCCGGTCCCTCACTACCCCCTCGACCCTCCGATATTCCACGGGGATAGCCACCACCACCCCGAGCAGAAGGAGATAGGAAAAGCCGGCCCCTCCTTACTGCCCTCTCCCCGGCGTCTCATAGCCCTCTAGGGGATCCGGAGAAAAGAGAGAGGTCGACGAGAGATTGAGGAAGTGAGAGAAAAAGAAGATGAACAAGGGCTTTCTCCTCGGTCGTCGTGGGCTGAAGGGAGAGAGGGAGAGAATGCGATGAATGTTCCGGACCGCGAGCTAGTCAGCTGGCAGTAGCCGTTGGGGGGTTTTGTGGTTGGGTTGCGGCGAGGGAATGGGATTTTTAAGAGGTGAATTAGCAAAAAAGTGCCTGGAATTACTTTAAAAATCCGGATTCTCTTAAATTGAAAAAATCGCGATCTCAGGACAAAATAGGAAATTTTTTTAGCTCCTTTTTTACTACAAGATCAGCTGTCAAATCAACCGGTTCTCCCCTACAGCCTGCCTGCGTCCGCTTTCCATAAAACACCTAATAGATTGGGATCAACTCCCGGGCACATTACTGGAACTTCTCTTATCTATCGCTCTTTTCCGACGCTCTCTCTCTCTCTCTCGCTCTCTCCCCCTCGCACTCGCTCTCTCACTCTCCCTAGGCAAATGACAAAAAATGCCCAAGTGTGCCCGGGTTCTCGCCCGGCCATTCGTCTCCTACTGGCCAGCCAGGCTGGCGGCAGGGCGGCCACCCCCAAAAAACAACTGCACATTGCGAAAGGGCCGGGGGAAAGGGAATAACTCGTGACAGACATCAAGAGCATGAGGCAGGGCGAGCATGAGAAAGTCTTCAGCTCGGCCCTGATGGCTCATTTGTCATATTCACGCGCGCGCGGGGTGCCGGAAATAGATCGAAAATGCGATACAGTACGAAAAATCATGGGTTTCTAGGGCTGAGGAAATTTTTTAGCAAGCTCAAAATAACTCCCGTTCTCTTAATAAACCCACAATTACTCATGTAATTATTACAATTCGTCCCACCTAATTCCCAAATTTATTCCGGCCCACACCTCCGACCCAGGCCACCAATGGGCCCGCGAAAAGTTGCATAAAAGCTTCTTCTTTTCGCGCGGCGGGGCTTCTCCAACCATTCTTTTCTTTCCGCTTCTTCCGCCACCCTCGCCCGGGGAGGATGGGGCGCAAATTCAAGGGCGCGCCCCCTTCCTATGCCTCCTCACATGTTTGTTGTTGGGGGGCCGTTTGGGGGTAGAGCGGACTAGCACGAGACATTCCCCCACTACGGCCGACGACGCACAAACATGCACACACACACAATTTCTAGGAGGGTGGAGGGCAAAAGCGACGGCGGCGGTGAGGAGGTACTAGGGCATCCGGGGAGAGGGTCCCATTTTCTCCTTTTGGGGTGGGTGCGGACCTCAAAATACCCGGGGAAAGCCGAGGGCCGAAAAAGGGTTGTCTGTCTGTATGTCTGTCGGCCAGTTGTGGCACGTGTTTGTTCGTCTGTCGGCACGGGGTGCGAGTCGGCACGTCACGCGCCCTAGTCCGATCTGGGGCTAGCGTCCCCCTCGTGCTTGGCATGGTCTTTTTGAGGTGTTTTTGTTTACAAAAAATGCGTATGCCGCATTTGAAAAAAGGGTAATTAGGCGGAAAGTGGAGTAAAAAAAAATCGAAAAAGTACGCACTTAATAGCGTAATTCGGAAAAGCCGGAAATTAGGGGAACCCGAAATTTAGAAATTTTCATAAAGTAATTCTGCAAATCATTATTCCCTACCAAAAATTCTATCAATTCATTACCCCCCAAACTTTTTTGGCAGACCAAACTTCAGCCGGCGTTATCTAATCAGGACGGGATGCCCGTAAAGGTATGGAAAAACACAGTCAGAAAAACTAGGATATTTGGCCTTAAAGGAGAGCTTACAGCTGTGAAGCCATAATTTTTGAGGAAAAGAAGGTCCTAAAAAAGAGAGAATAATCGAGGAGCAAAATAATTGCCGGAAAAAAAACTAAAAATTCGAAAAATCAGTTCCGCTGGCCTGACCCCTAATTTGCATAATCCTATTTAGATAGCGTAAGCGGCTGCAATTACCGATAAATCCATATGCCGTGCATCTCCCCGCAATCGAGTCGATGCCGGAGCGGAGGACCAGCCCCGCCGGGATGTTGTTTTCTTTTCGTGGCGTGGGCGGAATCGGAATCGAGTCCAAATCCATCTCCATCGCCAGATCGCCGTCGTCCAATTCCATACGCGGCAGCGTTTAGTTCTAACGGGTTTCCTTGGCTTCTATTCTCGGCTTCTCCTTTGCTATCTTTGCTGTCGATCGCGAGTGGATTGGCAGCAATCGGCAGTAGTAGAGGGGGTGTCAAGTGAAATCGCGGAATTTGGAATGAATCGGAATTTTGAGGTAGACAGAATTTGCGGGGAAATTAAGAGGGGAGACCAGCCGCAATATCGAGAAGTAGACCAGCTACCTGTCTGAAAAATTTGGAAGTTTTTTGGTCGTTTATTTTTAGAGAAAGTCAGCCAAGTCAAAAATACATTCCGCGCTTGATTTAACGAATTTAGCAGGTAAAACAATTTTCACTAAATTTTTGAAAAGTACAAACGAAGTAAAAGAAAGATTCGACAAAATTTAAACTAAAAACTACATTTAATTTAAAGCAAGTGCGGACACGTTTCTACCTAGTAAATCTAGCTCCAAAAAACCATTCAAAACGCACCAATGATTAAGGCAAAAGGCTTGAGTGTCTGAGATCCGGGCCCTGGGATGCTGAGGAATATGCAAATTGCGAGCGTGTGTAAGTTGTGTTCTATTCTTCACAAGGAATTCTTCTCCTTCTTCTTCTTGCTGGGGTCCCTATTCTTCAACGGGGCCTGGGCTACAATCGGCTTAACGGCCGGCTCGGTGGGCGGCTGCGGTTGCGAGTTGGTGGGAGAACGGGTACGGTAGACCGTCGATTTGCATATGATACACTGGGGATGCAGAATGCGGGTGGAAAGACGAGTTGCCCGGGCGGGTGGGGCTAGGGGGCGGGATTCGGGTGGAGGGGCAGAGAAAGAGGGAGAGCAAGAGAGTGGATAAGGGATGGAGGGTGAGAGAAAAAGGGAGAGCGAGAGAGGGAGTAGAGAGGTGTTGTGTGACGAAAGGCAAGGCCAACTCGGCGGAGGGCCGAGAGAGCCCGACTAAAGGGACAGGGAACTGGGGAAGAGAAGAGGGGCGCTACGGCACACAACACGGGACGATCAGCTGACCGGGGCAAGGGAGGGGAGGGACACGCTGGCTATGGGGCTGGCTGGGCGCTGCTGGCTGCCGATGCGAGGTGCAATGGGGCGCTTTTCTGAGGGGACCAACTAGCATAAGTAGGCGAAATTTGGGGGTTTTAGATTTGAGAAAACTAGCATTTTGCCAGAATTCTGAGATTCGCCAGAAACGCCTCCAAAAGCCAAAACTAGAAAAAAGCACTCCTCCAGTTAAAAAACTCAGAAAATACGATTTTCTGAGGCTAACAAATCGATATTTATCGATTTCCGGTAAATTAAAGCTCTAATATTCTGGAACCTATTGAATAAAAATATACCTACTAAAATCTACGCGCGAGGAAATTCGCCCTTTCCTTTAAAACCGAAATACCCTTCTCCTAATCTATTTTTCCACTTTCTCCTCATCGATCGACGTCAGCCTCCCCCCACACTCACAACCCCTGCCTAGCGTCCCCCATATACACATCGAAAATGCAAAGGGATTGCCCTCGATGGCGCCGAGATTCAGAAAGGGGGTGTCTTTGAATGGATTCTAAAAGCTTAGAAAAATGGAGGGGCAACAAAAGGTCGTGATCAACGACCAAGGTTTACAAAGAAAATAAACTAAAACCTTTAGGAAGGAAAAGTCATAAACGCTAGAAAACTATCAATTCTTATTAAAATAAAATTGCTACTTTTCAAGGTCATCTACTAGGCAAAAACCCCAGAAAATCAACCTGTCTCGTCAATCCCTATCCGCTCAGCAGCATCCATAAATGCCAACGCCACAAAAATATTACTTGTACGATCCACTTTCAGACATCGCCCTCCCCTTCCGTTTTTTGTCGCCTAGATCCCCGCATGGTCTCATATCGATTGCCTAGAGGGGGAAGCCCGGGCGATCGAATAAAACGGGGCCGCCGTCGGGACGGTGGGGGCCACGTAATCGCCGGGTTGAGAATTATTCACAAAACATCGGCACTCAATGTGCTCAATGTGCTCAGGCGGGCGGCGTGGGCAATTTTTGTAAAAAGCCAGCCGGCGAATCGGCGCGTTTAAAAAAAGGGCCTAAAATTTCAGGGATGGGTGGGTTACGGTAAGTCTAGCCGAGACTGGTTTTGAAAATGGAGCACAAAATTCAGCATTTCCCGCGGTTATACTGTAATTTAAAAAACGTCAACTTCCGCTACTTACTAATACAAGTCACAAACTTTAGAAAATCATTCAGCCGTCATTTTTTGCATAGAGTGCAAAATTTTCACTTTCACCCTTGAAATTCAACGCCCACCTCCCGGTACCTTAAATTCAGCGTTGGGTCGCAGGGCGCTGCAAAGCTTTCCCTCTCTATCTCTGGGCCCCTCTCCTCGCCCGGGAAGCCCCACTACTTGACACGCCGACACAGCGACTCTCGATATAATGCTTGGCAAACAGCTTCTTCTTCTTCCTCTGCTTCCAACCTTTGCCTCCTCCAGCCCGCACACTGGCTGGCTGGAGGGTTCTGGGGAAGTAAAGGGAATGGAAGCGAGTCTTGGCTTGGAGATTTCTTAGAGTCAAAAAGACCGGTGGGTTGAGGATAGGGGCAAGCCTAGCATTTTCAACCGCCGCTTACTACAAGCTTTTTAGCAGCTATCGTATCGATACTATCGCCAAATTTGTACCACCCACAAATTGCATCGAGCCTAATTTGATAGCCCGCCTGCGTCTCCCAGTCTCTGTCGCTGTGCCCGTCTTCCGATATGTCGTGAAATATTACCGCGGACAGCCCGGGAATTTCTAGCGAGGCATCGGCTTGTCGGCTAGTTCGGTGCGACTAATTTTTGAGCGGAAAATGGGCTAGCTGGCGCTGGGTGTGAGATAGGGGTGGGTGAAACAGGAAGCGGGGAAATTAACTTACATTTAGTGTTTCAGGTTTTCGCTCATTAAATTATTCTAAAAACCCCCGTTTCCGCTTCATACCCTCGTCATATCTAGATCCTTCCATTTTTTAATGGAATTCGGTACGCATTACAGTGCCGAAATCGATGAGGCGCCCGAGGCCCTATGTGATGACCCTGCCCGGGCCGAACGGGAACGATTTTAATCTTGCAAATCTTCATAGCGGTCCCTTTGTCTCGCTCCTTCTTTCTTTCTTTCTCTCTCTCTCTCTCTCTCTCTTCGCCACCGACAATCTGACCAACAAATCAATCAATTTTCGTGGAGCTCCGACTGGGGGAAGGGGTGGTGTATGGCGCAAGGACGGGCCGCTCTGGGGGATAGGTTAAAATGGAACTAGGGGGGGTTGTGAAATTGGGCACACAAGAAATGCAGGAGGGACACGCATTCGATTATGGCAACAATTTTGAAATCGAATTTCCAGGGGTTTTTTTTTGGAAACGCCGAAAATCTATTTAATCAGAGCAAAAATCACTGTTCGTCAATTTTAAAGAGACAGACAAGGCATGGATATGGACGACTGCGGAATTTCAGCGCTGGTCGAACGTCGTTTGACCCAATGTATTACCAAATGTGAAAAAGTGGGCGCGTTACGTGCCCGCGTGCAAAAAAAATGGATAAGATCCATAAACCATGTCTTGTCTGCCCCTTTAACACATATGTTTCGCACCTCCTTACACCGGATTTTGACGATCGTGTGTGATGATTGGTTCCGGGTGCACGTAGCGTAGGGTGTCAGCACCCCAGTAAACCACCGCCTCGGCCCTCATTATGCTAGGCAAATACATGCTGCGCTACAGACAGTGTGGCGGGCAGACAGACAGACAGATAAATATACGAACAGAGAGACAGACGTACAGACCATCGTGGTCTCCTCCACCCCGTGGGCCCATCCGCATCCCCATCCAAGTCGTCACACTCCCCGCAGTGGCCGTTGTTGAGAATATAAACATAGCCCGGGTGGTGGTGGTGGTGGCCTCGGCAGATGAGGGCTTCCAATCGGGGGCCACCCCGAGTCCGGCTGGTCCCCAATTTCACGACACTACGGCACACACCTTGACCAGGGCAGGCGGGGGTACTTTTGAAAATTGCAGCCCAATATCGAAAGTCGAGGGTAAGCCTTGAAAAATGAAAAAAGCTTTTGCTTTAGCATTTAAAGGGCTGGGCAAGGGATGGCTATGGGTTTTAGACGATAAACCCAATAGATTTTGTCGCATTCGCATGTGTGTCGAGAGCGCGGTAAAATAAATAGCGAAAAATATGTTGTTATGCCTTGTCCGTCGCTTAAAAAATGTCGCAAGCCCAGTGGATTGATGCTACCTACATTCCGCAATACAATACCTTACAACCCTCCTAAAGTGCCCCCACCGTTGAAGATAGAGCCAGAGAAAGAGAGCGAGAGACAGAGAAAAGTCAGCTGATCGTCACCCTATCGCCCTACGATAAGATACAAAACCCATTCAGAGTAATAAACGAGCACAACCTGTTCCTCCGATTCCACCATTTATCGCCCCCAGGCCATAAAATCAGCGCTCGCATTTTGCCCCGAGGGATGGGGAGGTGGGGTGGGGGCTTGCGCATCCGATTAGACCCCGCAGATATCAGGCCGTATAACTGGAGCAATAAATAGACGCGGGGAGGGGGATTGCTACCGATGCGGGGTCGCGCGCTATTTTGAGCCCCCGGGAGTTGGTCCTTAATGTTAGAGTTGGGAATACCCACACCAAAAAAATAGGAATAGTAGTAGTCAAATAGAGAAAAATGAGTTTTACACTCGATTGAACTACCAAAAAACCGTCCTCGCGTACTACGCGTAGCGTAGCATACGTAACGAAAGAAGCCCCAAATAGCTAATAAATACATTTAAATCGTAAATAACACATTAATCCCATATAAATGAGCCAATCCAGATCCTTTTAACACAACAAAAACTTCAAAACCCCCAAAAATACCGACTTCGTGTATTCTCCAAGACGCGCACGTGCTGCAGGGTGCTGCGGACGGCCTGGCTGATCCGGGAATGCAGGTCGAGCCTGGAAAAGTCGACTTTAGAAAAAATTAGTCGAAAATAGAATAACAAGAAAAAGCAAACAATTTTTTAAAATACGTTTTTTTGCTAACTAAATTTTTTATTTGCCAGGCGTTCAGATTTTTCGGTCTCCCCGATAATTGGTTCTTTAGGCCCTACTCAAAAAATGATTCTTTAGGCTTTTCGGAACACACGTAGCTGTGAGAGAATTGTCTGAACAACCAGTTTTTCATTAAAAAAGGACGAAAAATGATTCTTAGGTACAAAAGCCGACGAAATTTCTGAAAACGCGCTCCGCTACAGTACCTCTGTGTACGCGACGTCGACGCGTAGGGCAGCTGGAAGACGTGGTGCCCGCCGGGGTGCGCCGGATGCTGTTGCTGGATGGCCGGCTGGATCATCTGGGCCTGTTGAACAAGCTGTGGCTGCGCTGGTGGCGGCATTTGCATGGTGGCTGCCGAGGTGCTCGGGCCTGCTGAAAAAGTGAAGTCAGTTATCGGGAGAGGGAAGGCCAGGAGAATAAGATTTCAGAAATAAAAACTTACGCATTTGCTGGACAAACGTCAGTTGTTGTGGCTGGTACATTGGCGTAGCGAGCATGGCGGCTGCGGCCGACGTCGAAGCGTGCGCCTGCATGCGCCAGTCGAATTCCTGCAAATAAGGTATAAAACTAATATACTGTATTTCCTCAACTCCGGGGTTATATTTTTTTCAATCGCTTCAGGGGAAGGCGTTGTGTTAAAGGGAGGTATGTATTTTTCGTGATTTTGAGCCATTACAACGACTTCGAGCAGTAAACTGCTCACAATCACTCAGGAACACAGTATGAAGCTTAAGCAGAAACGTTATTGGCAATATTTTACTTCTTAAAAGCATCATAAAAATTTATTGCAGAATCTAAAAAACTTGCATAAAAATCTCAAAAATCGATTTGTAGAGTAGAAAAAAATAATATCACTGACCTGGGCCAGTTGCTGAAGTCCGGCCGCCGAGTAGAACGGCTGCTGGAAGGGGTTGGCGCCGGGGAATGTTCTAAAATAAAGGCTGAAAAATCGCGTCGATTACTTACGGCGCAAAAATCGTCGGATAGGGCGCGGGCTGATTGAAGGGCTGGAAGGAGACGATCGGCGTCTGGCCGAAGACGAGATTCTGTTGGAGCTGGCGAAGTTGCTGCTCCTGCAGTGAGGCGACGGCGGCGTTGCGCTGCTGCAGCTGCTGCGCGTCAAGGCCCATTTGGTCTTGTTGAATTTGCTGTTGCATGATCTGGAAGGGGTTCATAATATATCGTATTCCTTCCAATATAACCCTGGCCGCAAAAAAATATTTTTTGGCCGTTGCCTTCCGAAGTAAAAAATTTAAAAAAACGTCATGTTTCAGCTTCGTACTGCGTTCCTGAGTGATTGTGAGCAGTTTGAACTGCTAGAAATCGTTGTAATTGCTCAAATCTCGAAAAAGATTGCCCCTCCCTCTAACCCAACTCCCTCCCCGGAGGTGATTGAGAAAATAGAACCTGGTTATATTAGCGTAAAAACGGTAATAATTTTGATAATTTTACGACACTGAGGTGCTTAGAGCACAAGTTCAGGGAGCTCTACATATACACCTATGAACATCTACATCTACGTCTTTCTTTGCACAATTTGTTTCTGGGTAATTAGGTGTACAAGTCCAACTCCTTGAAAGTGCTCTTTCAACCGATAATTCCAGCAAATCAGTGAAACTCACGGGATCCACCGTAACCGGAACGCCAGTACCAAGGGCTCCAAGAGCCACACCAACGGTCGGCTCAACCATGTTGCCCACGTTGATCGCGTTCGCCGGAGGGCCCCTGGAAAGGATATTGATATTGATAATACAAGGATATTGATTTAGTGTTATTTTACCCCGTCAACAAAAAGTTCAAGCGGGAAATTCCAACCCGAAATTACTTCTCCTCACTTTCGTAACGCCATGATACTATGTACTACTACAGCTGTTATCTACCGGTCTCTCGCCTCGGAGCGCCCATTTCCCCCCACGATAACCCCCGCGCTCACCCATCATGGGCGCGTGACGTGCCCGGCAGCATCGCGGGGAAGCTGCTGCGGAGCTGGGGGCTGCTAGAAAATTCGGGGGGTACGGTAGAAAAGTTGCAAAATGGAAAACACAATGCTAAGGAGAATGTGGATGATCGAAAAGACTAGAATTTCCGACTCAAAAAGCCGTTTTTTACCTTTTTCTACACTCTCCGGGTGACTACTAGTCATTACGGTCTGGCTGTACACTCTAGGGATACTGTAGCCGGGCCACAAAATATAAACGCCAAGAAGTGGCGGAGGAAACGGTAAGCAAAAAAGGCCGGTCAGCCCCCCTCCGTGCTCGCCGGACGGCCTAGGAAAACCGCCCAACAAATCAATCCATCGATTGTCGCCGAGGTGGGGCTAGGGCATTTTTAGGCATCAAAATGCAATAAAATAGCTTTCGGACTATGGTTATAAATATGGAGGGGGGAGTGCTTGTACGGCAGTAGCTGTATGCCGATTTTCAAACGCGAAGAAAAAGGGGCGTGGCCAATTTGTCAACAAATTTTTGTAAGATTTCCAGCCGAGATTGAGCCGTGCGAATGAATCACACCCCAGCCGGAAAAAAAATCTGAATATTTTCGCGGCGCCCTAGGACGCTGTAAATTCTCAAAACAAAATCTAGAAAACAAAAACCCGAGACGACCGACCAGAAAAATCAACAAGCCAAAGAACCCGTAAATATTAAAAAATCCATAGAAACCGTCGGTCAACAAGATTCGTGTGGGCCGGGAAAAGAGGGGCGAAAAGTCTTCTAATCCGCCCGTGGACGCCCCCCCCACACACATTTTTGATGTTTCCGTGAGTAAGGTGAGGTGGCTGGTTCCGGAAAAATGGGTAACAGTTTCAAGACGTCAGGGGAACCGTGTTGTTTGGAACGGATACCGTGGGTAAAGAAAATATCTGATAATATTCAAAGCAAGCTAACAGCTTTTAAAATTCCTCGCAATTCTGATACTTGATTTCAAACGGTCTTTTCGCACTGCGAGCCAGTTGTGTAGTTCTATAAAAGGCTAGAACCAAAAAAGCAGCCTTCTGCGCAACAATATGTCGCTCCTCACACATCTACGGCACAAAATCAGGAATTACGCGCCGCTCCTCAAACAACCTGGTAGAATTTCAGTTTAATCTACATCAAGCGGCTCAGAAAGACCAATTTAAATTTTGCCTTGTCAAAAAAATCATCAGGTTTTACCAAAAATCACGATTAATTTCAACTACAGCATGGCCAAAGGCCGCCCGCGGCAATTTCGCAAGGAAAAGCGGGGTTATCTAACACCGCTAGGTACCGCTTTTTGTTCGGGTCGGCTGATGATGCTATCCTAGTGTAGAAAATCAACGAGAAATCCGGGGCTTCTTGGCGTAATTTTTTGAAGCGACCCGCTTTTCCCATACCCCTTTAGCGATTTCCCTAGCTTCATCCTCAATCCTCCAAATCCATGCTCAATTCCCAATTTCCCGATTTTGGAATAAATCGATGCGTGTCAGAGGGTGTGGGTGGGGCAGCTGAGCCGTTTGTGGACGAGCTAGGTGAGGGGCAGCAGAGGAGGAGGAGGAGGCATCGCCGGATGGGCAAGGGTTGGGGTTGTGTGGCCGCGGCACTGCCTGCTGCTGCTGTTTTGTGGACGCCGCGAGCCTCGTCGCCCCGTCCTCCGGGCCGCCGCCCGGAAAATAATGGCAAAATATAGCGAAGAGAAAGGGGTGGAAGGCTGAAGGCGCGGACACACGATTCCCCCGCGAATGTCTTCTCAACCCAGGGCTTGCCACATAAATCTGGAGGTTTTAGGAGGGGAATTTTGAGGGGCTAGTAGGGCCGGAAAATTGGGGTGAGTGCGGCAGAAAAGTTATCGCAGCGCTGGCGCCGGCTGATTGTCGCCCGCTCCGCTCCCCTGATGGGCCCAGCTGATGGAAAACGGCTGTAGAGGTGATGAATTTGAGGAATTGAGCGTGGCTCGATTTTCGCAGTTTTACGAATTCTACAAAACAGTCATGGGAGCGTGCAGCGCACTACAAAGCAGCCGACGAAGCCTAGAAACTAAAATCTTACGCATTGAGTAAAATAAAGGACAATAAATGTGCCCCCTAGACGAGAACAGCCGTAACACCTATAAAACAACTGCCAAAGCGTGGCCAGAATCTTAGATCAACGGATTTTAGGTGTTCCGAAGTATTAAAAGGAGCCCGTCGCCTAGAAAGAAGTCATCGCACAAACCATAAAAAGTGATGCAGTATGGAAACTAGGAGGCTTATGCATTTGGAAAATTTAGCGTTTAAAACAGGCGCGAAATCTCAAAGCGACTAGCTAGGAATTTCCTAGTAGACGCCGGAAAAGAAGTACGAATTGCCAGTTGACAATTGAATGGGTAAACTTCGACGTACTACAAAAAAGAAAAATTTCGATTATATTCTCTTGGCAAAACCACAAAAAAGCTGCAAAAAAACTCAAGTTCTAAAGTACACCGAACTATACAATAACCTAAAATAAATTTAAAGGAACGCTGGGTGGAAGGCTCTAAAGCTAAATGAATAAAAATAAAAAAAGATTTTCGAGCTTGGAGCCCAGCCATGATCGGCGGTCTTCGGGGCATGGATATTCAAAAACCCTTCAACTTCAGCGTCCCTTTAACCCTATCGCTTTTTAGTGTCGACAAATATGGGAGCCAGTAGGGCAGCGGAGGCCAGGGCCCGGGCCGGGCCTGGCTGCCGGGGTAGAGCGATGGAAAAAAGGTTATCGGGGCAATAGCTGGGGCTTGGAAACCCTCTCCGCATACATACACACACATACACCCAGTGACACTCACACGCACACGGACAAAACGGGCGACCTCTCCCATCGGTCCCAAATATAAAAACAGACCCAGAGAAAATTCCGGGATCTGATCAGTTTTCTATATCAGAGGTTCGCCAACGGCAAGCTAGGCGAGGTTTTGGAGAGAACTTGGCGATCAAATCGCAATCGCAGCTATCAAAACACAACCGAAAAATTTGGTGTGAAATTCGGTCAACTCCAAAAATTGATTTAGTATGAGAAGAGGAGGGGAAACGGATGGGAAAGGCAGGCTAGCACAAATCTTTGGCCCAACTAGGGAAACTGGGTCTGAACTAATGTTGGGCAAACTAGCAGAAGGCTTTTGCTAGGCGAACTAGGTATGAAAAGAAAAACAAATGTGAAATTGCGGAACTGCGAAAGCAACTAAAAATGACATAGAAAAACCACGAGAGAGAGAGATACGGAGTGAGAGAGAGAGAGAGAGAGAGAGAGAGAGAGAGAGAGGAGAGATCTACTTCAAGGAATGTTAGCAGAGATCACTGACATTGCCTTAAACTTGAGTCGAGCCACGCGGAAGGGCATGCATAGTTCGGCGTGACATATTAAGGTGGAACAACGAATTATTACGCGGGAAATCTTCGGAGTTTTTTTATTACCGGTGTGGCCAGCTGAAAAAGGCGGGGAGGCGGAAGTGGGCGAAAGGAAAGGCCACAATTTTCGGGAGGGTAAAGTGTCGGACTTGGACTGTTGTTCACCAAGTACGATCCGCACTAATCCTCTCACAAAAACAATCGTGCTCCAGCGGTGGAACAATCAGGAAATCGAATATGAATTCGAGGAAATGGAATGAAAGATGGTCAGGAACTGGTTTAAGCAGAGAACGAGAGATAAAGAGAGAGAGAGAGAAAGAGAGAGAGATAGACTTTGTGGATGCGAGAGAAAATAGGACACACGGCAACGCTTTCAAAAAGCAGCAAATCAGCAAGTCTAGAAAAATACACTGATACCGTAAAGCCGGGAAAGAAACGGAAAAAAAATCGTGTGATAGAAATCGAGAGAGTCCAGGCGCGAAAAACGGAGGGACAGCTTGAGGAAGAGGACGAGTGGTTTTGTCGCTACGTGACTGGCGCAATATTGAGCAAAAGCCCAAAAATACTGAAGGAAAAAGATAGGCAATTTAAAAAAATAGAAGATGCATTAAATATAATAGTTTAATTTTGCCATTCAAGCGTCATTTCTGACCTATCAGTTCGGAAAACCATGATTCAGCGTTTCGTCAGACCGATTGGAAGGGGAGCAATTTGAGAAGCAGTGCAAAAAAACTCGGAAATTGAGGGATGAGAAGCGGTTCCGGAGGAAGGAGCGGGTGGGCTAATAAGTCAAATGTAAACCATAAACTATCGATCGTTTGGAGCTTCTAAATTAATCTTCTTCTAATCAGTTTCAATCTAATCTAATTCTTATAATCAGTTTCTAACACCCAGATAATCTATCAAATCAATACGCAAAAAAAAGTGGAACCGAATTTGGAGCAAAAAAAAACGATAAAGCAGGACCGGAAGTGAAGTTCCAAGTAAAAGTAGACTAGGAAATGGTACAATCTCTCTAAAAAAAAGCAGCTCCTAACAACAAAATCATTTATAACATTATGCTTAAAAAGAATGTTTGATCCGAATTTATAGCCAACATTATCAAGGATGACCGAAAGTGAAGGTCGTGGCAAAAGAAGGCTTGAAAATTCAACAAAACCGGATGTGCCCATGCCTTTAAAATGAGTCACGGCCCGTGGATCGATCGTTAAAGACCGATATGCCGTTGAATAAGGCACAAGAATCAGGACTCAACCCTCAGAAGCCAAATGACCCCACCCAAAAAGGGCCCAGAAAACAATCGGAAAAATTGCTGCGGGGAGCCGGGGGAAAATGTGTGTGTGTTTGGTGGAGGCTGTGCTGGGGGTGAGGTGGGGGGCTGGCTGGCTGGCTGGCTGGCCGTCTCAACGTCTCACAGTGGGGGGATGGGGGAGGCGAGAGAGAGCGAGGGATAGAGAGCAGAGCCCGGGCAAAGGAGAGCAGGAGTGGGGGCACTAGCGAGGGCGGAGAGGGTCGATACTCTCTGCTCTCCCTCGCCCTATACTACGCATCCACCACGACCATCATCGTCGTCGTCGTCAGGATCGAGCCGGATGGACGGAAGCGGAGGCCGATGGGAGCAAGACAGCGAGATGAGGAGGAGCATGAGCGGAAGACCCGGACCTTGACTAGGGAATAGACGACACCTGGCCTTATCAATTTTGGGTTGAAAGTTCATTTTCGTTATTTTGCAAGCTAATTTTGTAGAGTTCTATAAGTCGAATCGATTGCTGTAACTTTAGTCCGTGAACACTATAATATCGTAACTTGCAACTCGAAATTCGAGACCGAGTGAAGTCCATTCCCCCCTAGTTAGGATCCAAATGGGCCGGTGGGGAGAGAAGAATACCCAGTGGCTCGATCTCAATTGCACCGGGTGGGATGAGAGCAGAGATTATTTGGGAATTCTAGAGTTCGTCGCAAATCGATGTCCACATGAAGATCGGTCTGCAAGAACAACTAGGCGGCCTTGTCCGGATCGGGAAGCGAGCATTGGCTACTTGAGAAATTCCGCGGTAATGAATGAAATTTGATGCTTCGGAACGGAAAATGGCAAGCTAGCAACGCTCTTTTAGGAATTTTTCTAAACGAATTTCGAAAGGTAAAAAGATACCAACAGCGCAGACCAAAAGCCGTAGTAAGCAGTGACCATTTTCTGGTCGGATTTCTAAAGGCAAGCTAGCATGAATTTTTTTGCGATCTCAAAACTCCAGAGCTGTAAAAAAGCACGCCGAAAAGGAACAGCACTAGCTTTCCTAAACAATCTCTGCCACGGCACTCAAGGATTTTAATTCCAACCCCTGCTGGCACGACTTCCGGGCCATCATCAGTCGGAATCGATGCCGTAACGCCAATAGTCGTAAAGATTAGTCAAAAATCCCACAAATGGATAGGGTCGCGCGGGAGGGGGGCCTCGGCTTGGCCCAAAAACCAATTTGGTCAATGCTAATAAACCGGGGTGGATGGGAATCAAGGGATTAGCCGCGTTGAGGCGTGTGGCCGGCAGAGGGGTAGAATTTAAGGGGATAGGCTCTTCACAAAGCGGATTTTTGATTCTGTCTCTAAAAAGGCTAGAGTACTCTATTTAGAAAAGCACTAAAAACTACACGCCCAGTAAAAAAGTTAAAGGTTTAAAAAAACTATAGCAAACAAAACTACGCTTTCTACGTGCATTTTAAAGCAAAAACGATAGTTAGAGCTAATTTTAAAAGGATAGAAGATCGCAGCAAGAAAGCACCACTTTCATAAAAGAAAACGCAGGGCGTGCTTCGTCGCCGGGAAATTTCCAAAGAGTCATAAACCGAAATCGTGCTGACTATGGCTTTAGTGCGGCGCTGGCGGGGAATCTGTTGACGCCGCTGAAATAAACGGCAAAAAGGGGGTTTGGGCAAAAAAGTGGGGCTCCTGACGGTTTGGAAGGCAGTGAATTTGAGCCAGAAAAAGGTATGACCTATGCAAAAGATCGGGATAGATAGAATCTACATCGAAAAAGTATCGAAAATCAAACTGGGCGAAAAACTGTGGGATTTGCAGCTAAACTACGGTAGCAGCAAGGCAGGCAATTTATTAGAACCCCCACCCCGCCGAATCCAAGCCAATTTCCCAGGCTTCATCACCTAATTGTGAGGGCGCGGCCAATGGGCGGACCGGGCCTGATTCATGGCCCCAGGACAGCTGATTATCCCACCTAAAAAGGAGGAAAATTCCGGCCCATTCTTTACCCCGCCTCACCACCCCCGGCTCTCAGAAACCCCCGGCAATTAGGTGAGGATACAAAAATGACCCGGTTGGCCAGAGTGAACTTCCAGGATTTACTTGGTATATAAAAGCGGTATCGGGATTCTAGTGGGCATCAGCTTTGGGAATCGTTAGAAAGAGGACAGTGAGATGGTACGCTAAAAATTCAAGGTCGAAGAATCCGAAAGATCAAACTCTAATGAAAAGGTAAGTACTAGCTATTGAGTGCAGCAAATACGAAGCCTCCCAAGACAACTCGAGTACCAGGCGCAAAACACCTCACTTCTGGCTAAAAATTATCGAAACTTCGCAAATTTACAGTTAGCATAAACCCAAGCTCTAAAGTACATCAATACAGTTTTTAGCAATACGCCATTTACAAAACCTCCTCAATCTACATGCTACAACCGAAAATTGACCGGAAACGCTTCAAAAACGCCAAAAACTAGCAAAACCACACCTTCTGGATCCTCCACGAGTCGGCGGCGCGCTCATCTGGTCGTCGAGTACATTTTGGCGCAGTCGGGCGCTTCTGCGAGTTTGCCGGTCAGTCGGCGGCGGGGCTTGTCCAGCTGATGAAGTCGATGGCCCTGGGCGCGGGCTTGTGGCGGTGCGCGGTTGAGCTTGTTGTTGCTGCTGTGCGGCCGTCCAGGAGCGCGTCTCAATGCGCTTGCTCTGAAAAAGGGTGCGTTGTTGTATCGTATTTAGAACGTTTGAAACAACCCAAATTTTTTGGCAATTCTAACGCGAAAAAGCTCGCTCTTGAAAAAACAAAAAGCCTCGTTTTTCGCGTTCAAATCATGATGATCACATCCTAGCAAAAACCATACCGTGGTCGGGCGATCTTCGGGTGTAGGCGTGCGACCGATCGCAGAACTGCTAACGGAAGACGGAGCACCCCTAAACAAAAAAGTATTCTTGGTTGCTTTCTACAATACGGGCAAAAACTATCCTACAAACCTTGTCAACGCCGATGTTGATGGGGCTGAAGACGTGCTGGGCGCCGGGAGACTGGTTCGAGTTTTCCGTTCAACTGGAGGGGGTGGCGATGTGCCCGGTGGGCTCATTCGACGACGACGTCGTCCACCGCGATCCATTCAACGGCTGAAAAAAGGATAATTAGATAATTAAAGCCAAATTATACAAATCAGAGATCTTATTGACATCAAAGACGAAAGATTTAGAGTTCAGTGTCAGTTTCTCGCGCCAATCTGCCCTAAAAAGTCGTCTAGACCCCCGTTCAATTTCAAACGATTTTGGCAGATTATTCTCGTTTCGTTTTGTGATTTCAATGGGCTTCTGGTCGGCAGTTTTCGAACCGGTTTACGCGTGCGGATTGGCCCGGCTTAACGCCGACACGGATTTCCAAACCTACATCGGGAAATTGGCCAAAAAAGGAAGTACGATGAAATGGAAGGGCGATGAGAAACAGAATGAACTTTTACGAGGTAAAGAAAAGTGTAATAAAAGAAAGTGAGTTTCGACAAAAAGAAATTGGGAACCAAAGAAAAGCTTCGAGGGTGACAGGCCGTTGGAGGACAAATGACGATCTTCCGGTGGGTGGATTCGCAGTTCTGTCATTCACGCCATATTTCTATCCTCCCATTAATTAATGGGAGGATAGAAACGCCGAGAAAGGTTATTTTTTGTTCGTTTTCGTATTTTTCTTTTTCCGGAAAGCTAATAAACTCTAGGCTTTTGCCATTTTGCAGCTTTTCTTCATCAGACAAGTTCAAAATAACAAGAACGTTTGATTTAGAACAAGAAAATGGGACTTGGTCCCTCAAGGCGCCTGAAATATGCCGAAAGAATAGGTGAGAAAGTGTTTAGAGCTCGAGGAATCATTGGGTAGAAAGGGTTGTTACGTTGTCGCAGAGGCGCTCTTTCGCGAGGTAACACTTTCACGATCTTTTGTAACAAGTTTTAGACTTCACAAGGTACGTTTCCCCTTGAAACCACTCAAACCAGCACCACTGCCTTATCTAATAAAAGGTGCAGCCGATGCTACCATCGATTTTTCATTACCCTGGCCCTATATAGGGGGGAAAGCCCGGGCGCCGAAATTGATTTTGGCACGAGGAGAACGATGGTGGCACCCAGTGGTCGTGGTGGAGGATGAGGCCGATCTTTTGGACAACGAGATTGGCAAATATGGCCCGAATCCGAGGTCAAGCATCAATCAGAACCTATCGTCGTCTTATTTCCTCCCCGCCCCGAATTTGTCGCTCATCATCCGTTAATTTGTGACAGCCATGACCTTCGGGAATGCGTGAGAACGAGCCTGGGGGTGAGGTAGGGAGTTTTAGCAAGGAGGGCGAGAGTGCTTACAAAGAGACTTTTTTTCAGCGTCCAAGGAAATACAAGGTAAAAAAACCGGAAGCATCCTTTCTTTTCCAGCATTTTTCACTGGTGAAAACCGCCTTTTCAGGATCAGCTAAAAGAAAAAGTAAAACGAAAAACTAAGCAAAGAGTTATGACGGTGCAACGTACGAATTTCGCTCAAATTAGCCAATTTCGCCCTTTTTCGGATTTTCAAGCTTCATCATTTTTAAAACGGCTCTTTTCCGAGCTTCTAGAGTGATTTTTAAACAACAAAAAAAATCCTGTCCAAGATGTGCCCGTTTTGAAACTCTCTGATTACTAAAACCACTCCTCTTTTAGTCCAAAACCCCGGCTATAAATCGACAAAAGTTATTTCGGGCCCTGTTGGATCGGATCGGGGTGCCGATTAGTGATTGGCGAGCGAGATCCATCTTTCTTCTATCATACCGAGAAAAATCTATGGAATGGGCGAGCCGGGGCCGACCGCGCGGTGTTGTGAGGAATAGTGTGTGCTTGTGGAAAATCGGGGGCAGAAAACTAGGCGTGTGGGAGAAGCTGGTATTGCAGCAGCAGCAGCTCGGACCGCTCCGATAAACGAGCCCCGGGCGAGATTGGGGCTTTTGCATTAGGGAGTGTTGTCTAAATTGTTTTCGCAACGGATAAGGTGAAAATTCAGTAGTTTCCGATACAGAAATCCGAACGTTAGGTATCTAGGTATTTGAAAATCGATACCTATCGTAGTGATCCATACTTTTATACAAATTTAATTTCAAGAATTCATCGATAGCAACGCTACGCTACAAACTACAATCCCCAGAAGCCACAAAAAAGCGATTTCGCCGCTCGAGTGCTGACAATTTCGTGCTGAAGAGCCGTGGTGTTGAAATCAGCGGGGAATATTTGTCAGCCGTTACTCGGAATTGGGGAAAAGCTCCTATAAAAAAAGGGTAAAAATAGTGCATAGCTGGTAATAAAGAAAGGGTATTAAAATCGATTTTCCATGTTTTTGCCTGAAAATTTACAAAAAATGCCGCTATAGCCGCAAATATTCAAAAATCGACATGATTGCGCATTGAAAATGCTATTTTCGAATCCAACGTCTTCAAGGAGTTTAGAAAACGAGGAATTTCTAAGGAATAAAGTTTCAAGCAATTTTCAGAGATTTTCGTAAATCCCGATTTTCAGCAAAGGTAAAAAAAATGAACAGGGAGGGAGGAGAGGGGATTTCGAAACAGAAATTTCAGCTATTCGATACTGAAAAATCAGAATGTCAGCCAATATTTAAGCGATTTTCGAAAATCGCACTTGTTAGAAAAAAAAACTAAAAAATCAGAAAAGCTAGAAAGACCCGGAAATTCTTTCAAAAAAGGGAACGAAGAGGAGAAGAAAAGCCGTAGCTCAAGGAGGTTTCAAAAACCAAACCCAAACTCTCAAACTTTCAAGCACCAACCGCCAAGCCGAAGTCGTGGGTCGTGGTGGGGCGCGTCGAGGTCACGGTCGAAGCAGCGGCCAGCCCGGGCGTAAATTCCGGGGGACGGCTGATAAAAATCTCGTCGAAACTGCGCAGTCAAGTTACGGACGGACGAGAGTAGACGAGCGAGCGGCGTCTGGCGTTGACCTCAGGGCTTGGGCGGGGGTTGGGGTGCCTCGCCTCGTCCACTCCCTGGGGCCTGGGGTGACCCGTGTGCGGGTGCCGGGCGCACTGTCTGTCCTCTCAATCCGTCCGTCTGTTCGTCTGTTCGTCTGTCTGCTAGGAGGGGCCTGGGATACTCTGCGTCTCCGCGTTCTCACGATCTCTAGATCTGTCTGCCGTCTACCCCGCACTCTTTCGCATTACTAATACCTCTACCCCACGATGTCTCACATTCGCCCATTCCCCCGTTCCCCTCCTACTACATCCCTATCGATCCCCCTCCGCCCCATCCGCAATCTCTCGCCGTCTCCCCTGCGGTTCCGCACCACTCCAAAGCGCACACCCGCGCCAACGGGGTCCCCGGCGGCTTGCTAGACTTGCTAGACTAGTTTTCCTAGTTCTTTCTAGTTCAACCTGGACCGTCCGCTGCTTCTCTCGGTGTCCGATTGTCCCTCACCCACAGCTAAACTACAACCGGACTCTTGTTGCACTTTTCGGGGGCCGCACCCGGCCGAGTGTTCCCAGGCTCCCGGCGGGGTTCAAAAGCTGCGCCCTCACCAGGCATCTAACCAAGCGCTGTGATTTGGAAATTGGCGTGCGATTTTCTTGCCTAGTTCGAATTTTCAATTCCGTTTCGATGCTCTTATTTCTTCAGTTCTTTCGCGATATCGAGGGATCTAGAAGTCTAGAAAATTCCATTAACTTCATAGAAGGTTTGTATAGTGTTTTTAGTAAAATAAAGCTATCTTTCAGCAAGAAAAACATCTAAAAACTGTAAAAAATGTTTCAAAAAAATCGAAATTTTGGTAAAAACACAGCCTTTTTGGGCCGAAAATCGATATTTTCTGGCTTCCTGGCCGTAAGCTTTTATCAAAGTCGTGAAGCTAGTGAAATTTAGGATTCTAGATTAAATTAACCATTCGAGCGGCAAAGCTTAGCTTATTACGCCCAAAATCCGTTACAATTATTACATTTTTCTAAAATAGCCGAAGCAATAGCTTTAAGGTGATAAAAGATCGAGAAAATAGCCGCTTTTGCCTACGTTTTACCCAATCTTGAGCAATCCTTCTTATCCGAATGGTGCCAGTTTCTTTCTTTAAATTGCGCCTCATCTGTGGAACCCTGGGACAGGCTCGGAGCATGAACCGGCTCCAGGCTTCGTCCAGTTTTTACTGACTTCTTCTCCCCGCTCGAGCACCCGTTTCCCAAGGATTAGCTAAGGAGTTTCAGTCCCGAACAGCTGATACCATCCTTAATTCGTTAAAAAAAGTATATTTCTCGCCCCAAACTGATACACTTTTAATTGGTCGCCCTCAAAAATCATGTTGCCATTGGGGCACGCCATTCCGCCGGGTTTCCCCCGCGCTTTATCGCAAGCGCGACACCGCCCCGATTCCAATAAAGCAGACAGGGAGGCGAAAAGACAGACAAAGAGACATAGAGACGCGTTCTCCAGCTAATCCCGTCGTCGCGTTATCGACCCGTTCCCCCCTGCCGCGCTTTCACACCCCTCTTGAACTAGTCAAAAGGCGCCGTTGCTTACGCAAGAATAAGCGATTATTTTACTAAAGCTCCGGGTTTCTTATTTTCTGAATTTTTTTTTGGAAATTAGAACTATTGGTACAGTTCCGAACAATTCCCGTAATCTGGTGTATTCACAACCGCCCATGGGTTCGGTCCAGATGGTCCAAGGGAAAGGGCGTACTGTGCGTGTTTTTCGCGCGTTGCGTGCGGGTGCGCGGAATAGCAACCGGTTTTTAGCTGCGCAGGCCTTCTTTCGCAATTGCGCGACGCGTCTATCGCACGCGTTGCGGTCTTCCCTGCTTTCCAAAGCTACCGGACATTTTCTTAGGAGCCGGGCCGCTGTGTATTGTGTTGCCACTGGCTACGCGCCGCTCCACTCGACGCCCGATTATAATGTCGTAATCAGTTTCTCCAAAAAAATATTTTTCAAATTCAATTGCAGCAAATTACGTCGAAAATTCTTTAAAAAAATTACGATTTTTAGAATATATTTTTTATTATCTTTTATTATTAGCTTATTGATTCCGAGAAATCCCACGAGTAGATCCCCTCCTTCTGAATCTTGCTAGTTGTATAATTGTTGAAATAACCTATTTTACTTTCCTCTATCTAACTTTCAAAGAAAGATTCCGGAATTGCCCCCAGTATCGCGTAGTTTGGAGTAGCGAGGGGCAGGGCCGCTCGCCCGGTTTCGTCACATCCCGGGGCTGCGTCACGACCTTTCTCAATCCCCGATTTCCGGCCTAAATACGTTCTTCACATCGTTTAGTACTTTTGTTATATCATCAGGGCCTTCACCTTTTTGTTTATGGTTTCTGAAACCCTGGATTGATTGTTTAGGACGTGAATCTGTCCTCGTAAATACGTAATTATAGTTTTTGGACATTTAATCATTTTCAAGTCCATTTTCAAATCCTCACTTTGAACCCGTTCTACACCTACATATTTCACTCGCTATTCATAGGCGTTCAATGAATTCACTAATCAAAAATTCTCAGGCGATGGCCTCCGAGCACGCATCCACGTCGAGCACCGCCCTCGAATACGTCTCGATCTTGACCGGCCGCCGCGCTGCCATCGACAAGGAAACGCTGGGACATGGCGCGTGCCAAAACGTGAACGACTTCCAGAAGCTGAACCGGCTCGGCGAGGGCACTTATGGAGTCGTTTATCGCGTCAAGCAGATCCACACCGGCGAGATCCTGGCCCTGAAACGAGTGCGCAACGACGACAACCGGGATGGCATTTCCGAGGCGGCACTCCGGGAAATAACGCTGCTGAATCGGCTGCGACACGACAACATTGTCGAATTGCGAGGCGTCGCAGTTGCCCGAGATGTGAAAAGCATGTTTCTGGTGATGGAATACTGCGAGCAGGACCTTGCCTCGATGTTGGACAACCTCAAAATCCCATTTTCCGAGGCGCAGGTGAAGTGCATCGTGTTGCAAATTTTGCGAGGAATGGCCTACCTCCATAAGCACCACGTATTGCATCGCGATCTGAAGGTCTCGAATCTGCTCATCACCTCCGACGGCACGTTGAAAATTGCCGACTTTGGTCTCGCCAGGACGTACGGCTATGACGAGCATCCGATGACGCCCCGAGTGGTGACACTTTGGTACCGATCGCCCGAACTGCTGCTCGGCTCAAGGTTCCAACTGCCCGCCGTCGACATGTGGGCGATCGGCTGTATACTCGGGGAGCTGCTCCTGCACCGCCCGCTAATGCCCGGCAAAAATGAGCTCGACCAGATTTGCAAAATCATTGACCTGCTCGGCACGCCAAACGAGAAGATTTGGCCCGGGTTCGACGAGTTGCCGGACATCAAGAGCTTCTCGCTGAAGAATCAGCCGTATAACAATTTGAAGCGCGTCTTCAACAACCACACATCGGCCTGTATCGATTTGCTGAACTCGCTGTTCACATTCAATCCCAAGTCTCGAATTTCCGCTTCAGCCTCGCTCGAACACGTCTATTTCTCGGAGGCACCGATGGCGTGCGACATCAGCTTGATGCCCTCATTCCCACAGCAAAGGAGCAGAAAGCGGCCTTCTATGGATTGACCTTTATTTGTCCCGTTTAGCGTGGTTTCCCCCACCCTTTTCGTTGTTCTATTAATGATTCTAAGATATTCTTACCGCTCTTTTCAATATCTAGATACCTTCCTCATTAGTGATCAAAATGCCTTATCATTGGAATTTATCTGCTCCATCGGGTTTGCCTCTTCTCCATCCACCGGTTCCCAGAATTTCATCATTACCTCTTTTTTTGTCCCGCTCTCATACTGGTCATCGATTGTTTTCACTTTCCATTATTCTCACGCTCGCCTTCGGTCTAAAAGAGCCTTTTCAGGATATGAGTGAAAATGTAGGAAACTTCGGAGGAAACAATCGTGGCGGCGGCCGTGAGTTTTTTTGGATAGTTTGTGGCTCGGACGATTCCATGGCATCCGAACCCCAAATTTAGCTGATTCTTCAGAAGGCGGCCGTGGCGCGTACGTGCCTCCTCATCTTCGTGGAAGTCGCGGCGGCGGCGAAGACCACGGTAATGGTGCACCCCGCGGTGACGGTGGTATGCACAAGGTAAATTATTAAATTGTTTTATTTGCGTTCACATTCCACCTTTCTCGTCTTTCTAGAAATTTGGATGGTGTTAACACCATCCAGATCCTACCATTTTTAGGCCAGCTATTTTAGGACACGTGTAGCTGGATTTTCGATTTATTAATGCGTGTTTTTCCAGAGTTCAAGCTTCAACAATCGCGGAAATTTTGGCGATGGTGACGGCGGCAATCGCGGATATGACGGTGGATACGGTGGAGGACACCGTGGCGGACGCGGCGGTGGTCGTGGCGGCCGGTATGTCCATGCTCTAAAATAAAATAAATTTTTGATTTAGTGGCGACTACAACAATGGCGGCGGCTACCGCGGGCGACAGTCCTACGACCGCAGCAACTACCACGACGAGCAGGAGTGGAAGGGACAAGGGCGCGGCGGCGCCGGCGGTGGACATCATGATCAGGCGCCTCAAGATGGAGGAGCCGGATTTGGCGGCGGATTTGCAGGCGGAAATCGCGCTCCCGCACAGAAGTGAGTTTTAGCGTTGGGACTACTGCTGACTACTCTTTGAAAATGCAAAATTGTACTCGAAAATTGACGATTTTGGATAGAAAAATGGAATTTTTGTATTGTTTAACAAAATTTTTAAAATGTACTAACTAACTCACTAACTACTAACTATTAAACGTAAAAGTTTAAAAACACTTTTTTATGTGTTGAAAAGTGGATTTTAAGAAAACCCCGCCAATTTTTATAAAAGACTCTTTTCAGCTCTCGCTGGAGCCAGGAGCAAGAGCGTCAGCAGCAAGGTTGGGCCCGCCAACTTCCCCGAGGTTTGTAAATTCACCCATACCTGAATTCCCGATTTTAGACGAACGCCTCGAGCAGGAGCTGTTCGCCGGCATGAACTCGGGCATCAACTTTGACAAATACGAGGAGATCCCCGTCGAGGCCACCGGCGAAAACGTCCCCCAGCCCATCAGCTACTTTGCCGAGCTGAAGCTGCACGAGTGGATCGAGGAGAACATTAAGAAATCGGGCTACGACCGCCCCACACCCGTCCAGAAGTACAGCATCCCGGCGTTGATGGACAACCGTGATCTGATGTCCTGCGCGCAGACCGGATCCGGAAAGACAGCTGCCTTCTTGGTGCCGCTGATCAACGCTATCTTGCAGGTGTGTTTTATTCCTATTTTCGAAGAGAAGCAAGGTGCTTTCGCACTATCAGGGGGAATGGCAATTTTTTTTGCATATGTCTAGAAATGTCAAGTAACTTAATCGGAAGTAGCTTAATAATGTTCTTCGTAAAATAGAACTTCATTTCAACTGGAATAATGACGAAATTCTGGTCAAAGCGGCCATTTTTGGACGTTCAACCCGCCGGTAGTGCGAAAGAACGCAAGTCAAGCTTTTTGTTCCCGCAAAGTAATCGCAATTTATTATCCCATGTAGCTAAAAATTGTCGTATTAGTTTTCTTTAAAAATTGGCTAGACTATTGTTGTTATTAGGGTGGTCCCGAAGCCATCCACCGCGAAGACATCGGGCGTTCCGGGCGCAAGAAGCATTCCCCAGCGCCCTCATCCTGTCGCCGACCCGCGAGCTGTCCCTCCAGATCTACAACGAGTCGCGCAAATTCGCCTACCGCACCCCGATCACGTCGGCGCTGCTCTACGGAGGTCGCGAAAACTACCGGGACCAGATCAACAAGCTGAGGGTGCGTTTTTAGGAATTTGTTCTGTTTTATAAGGATTTAGAAGGATTATAAGGATAGAAGGAGGGATATATTGCGTTTTTTTTTTTAAATTGGGGCAAAATCCTGAAAAGAGCCGGGGTTGGAGCCGCTCTAATCTTTATAGTTTTCAAGCTAGCGAATAGTCTTTTTTTAAAATAAATAGCGAAAAATTGCGTAATTTAAACACTGTTTAAGGTGTCTAAACACTAAGGCCTCGGGTTAAATTTTCTAGGTTTTTCAAAAACTTAATTTATTTGTCATTTAATCTGATTTTTTAGCTTGGCTGCCACATCCTCATCGCCACCCCTGGCCGTCTGATCGACGTGATGGAGCAGGGCTACATCGGCCTCTCCGGCTGCAACAACCTGGTGCTCGACGAGGCCGATCGGATGTTGGACATGGGTTTCGAGCCCCAGATTCGTCAGGTATTATCTTGGAAAATTACTGCGTAGGAAAACAGTTCTAAAATTATCTAAATTTGATTTTTATAGCTAAAATTAATTTTCCTTTCGGTGTGGTACCAAAAATTCCAAAAAGCTATTTGTTATACCCCAGATTCGCCAGGTATAAGCTTGAAAAATCAATTCTATTTAAAAAAGCTTTTAAATAATTTCATTTCGATTTCATACCCAAAATTATGCCCCAAAACACCTTTTCCGTGGCGCCCTTGGGAGGGTCATAGCCCCGCCCTCCTCCCCTGTCCCCCTGCCCGCGTGGCCTATTGGCTAGCGTGCCGGCCTACCACCCCCGGGGCCCCGGTTCGACCCCCCCGCCAGCACAAAAAGGGCCCGACAACGCCTCAATGGTTGATTGGGATAGTTGCATGTGCAAAAGAGTAGCGACGGCCACGTGTTTCCTGTTCCGAACACCATGCGGAACGGGGGTCAAAGGCTTCCCACATTTTTTGAAAAATTATTTTGACCCTTTTAGGGTTTTTACTTTATTTTTGGGGCGACTGGGGTTTCTTGGAGGCCTCCGAGGGGGATTTTAGTTGATAAAAATATAATTTGGATATCTAAAGCAAAAAAACACACATATTTTTTTGAAGTATTTTTGAGTGGTAAGAGTTATGCGATTTGTTCATTCTTTTACTTTCTTTGGCGGTATGCTGCAATCTTAAACTTTTGGAGCCTCTTCTAAGCCTTCTCTAAAAGCTATTTAGTCTATAAAACGTAGAATTTCAACATCTAAAATAGGATATGATTTTTCAAAGTATTTTTTGGTGGCATAAATTTTCTTATTTATTTATTCATTTAATAGGACAAGCTGCCGAACATTCTTTTTAAAAAATTTTGCAACCGTAACGTCAAGGTCTTTCTCCGAATACCTAAGCCTTTAAAAACTAGTTTTTGACTGAAAAAAAAACACTAAAAATCGTTTAATAAAATACTCTAGATTGTCGAGCTGTCGAGCATGCCGCGCAAGGGTGAACGAGTCACGGCCATGTTCTCCGCCACCTTCCCCAAGGAGATCCAGGTGCGAAATAGTTTTTCAATTTTTAAAAAATCTTTAGGTTCTCGCCCAAGATTTCCTAATGCCCGACTACGTGTTCTTGGCGGTCGGCCGTGTCGGCTCAACCTCGGAGAACATCCAGCAGAAGGTCGTCTGGGTCGAGGAGAACGAGAAGCGCAACATTCTGATGGATCTGCTCGATGCTGGAGGTAGGTTTGCTTGAATTTTTCGGGAAACATAGTTTTTAAGCATTTTTAATCCTGAAAATGATTTTAATGAATTTTTCTAGGCCAAGAAGCCCTGACCGTCGTGTTCGTCGAGACGAAACGTGGCGCTTCGGATCTTCAGTACTACCTGGAACGCAATGACTACGGTGTCGTCGCCATCCACGGCGATCTCAAGCAGTTCGAGCGTGAGCAGAACCTCGACATGTTCCGGTGAGCCTGATTTTCTGAGCGATAAATTTTTGTTTTGAATTGTCAACATTTCCGCTTTTTAGATCCGGCCAAGCCAACGTGATGGTCGCCACCGCGGTCGCTGCCCGCGGTCTCGACATTCCGAACGTGCGCCACGTCATCAACTACGATCTGCCGAACGACATTGACGAGTACGTGCACCGCATCGGTCGTACCGGTCGTGTGGGAAATATTGGTACGTTCAATTTCGTCGTTTGTTTTTAGCCTTGAACTTTTTATATCATTTTACGATTTTTGCTAGGTCTCGCCACGTCGTTCTTCAACGACAAGAACCGCAACATTGCCCGCGACCTGATGGACCTGATCGTCGAGTCGAACCAGGAGCTGCCCGATTGGCTCGAGCGCTGCGCGAGCGACAGCGGCCGTTATGGCGGCAGCGGACGCCCGCAACGTGGACGCGGTGGACGTTTCGGAGGTGAGAAAGCGTGGATTTTGCGCTTAAAACGGATATTAGCAAATTTCATACAAGGCCTCGTTTTTAGACGTATTTTAGCAATGTGAGTATCCGTGTCATTTAATAGGGTCTAAAATCTCTATCTAAAAATGGCATACATTCAAAAGCGGTTCAAATTATCGATTGTCGCAAAACTAGATTATCGCCTAAAAACAACTTGTTGTTACCGAAATATATTAGGTGATAGAGATGAAAAGTTGCCATTGAAAGTAACTTTTTGCTATTTTTGAATTCCGCTCTATTTCCGTTTATAATCTCCCGATTTTTAGGCCGCGATCATCGTCTCGAGTCTGGCGGCGGCGGCGGCCGCGACTTCCGCGGCGGTGGTGGCGGATACGGCGGCGGTGGCGGCGGCAGCGGCTCGGGCTACGGGAGCGGTGGACGCTCGAGCGGCGGCTTCGGCAACGGCGGAGGTGGCGGCTTCGGCGGTGGCTCGCGCCGGCCCGTCGCGTCCGGCGGCCGCCAACGATTGGTGGAACTAAAAAGCCCCCAAATTTCACACCATCTTGTTGCGTGCTATCAGAATTCCTTGTTTTTAAATTGTTTGAATGTCTCCTCTTGGTTCAGCCCTATCTAGTGACCCGTTCCCGTAAATTATCCGACATCCGTCTCTGTCCCTTTCTCTGTGCTTGTGATTTATAGGATATGCTAGACGATTCTACCCCTGGTGGCGGGGCTCGAGTTTTTCGACTCTATTTCTTCTGTTGCCCGCCAATTTCCGTTACTACTCGAGTTCGTTTGGCGCGCATCGTCGGATCCGCCACTTTTTCGGTGTTCCAAAAATTTCAAGCCGCCTCTTCCGTAATTTTTAAAGTTTTTTTCTCTTTGGGGCCATCTCCTCATCGTGTTTGCCTGTGTTTTGTCACCCTCACTCAGCAGTCGTGTTTGTGTCGATCCCTCCCCGCCCTCCCCCCAAATTCCCGTTATTCACTGTACGTGTGGCTTTTGTGCTCCGCTGCGCCCGGCCCCGGAGTATTTATTTATATTTATTCGGCCGCCAGCGCCACACACCCGCCCGCGATCAACTTCTTGTGAATCCCCGGCCTCAAAAATACTCCCCCCTCCCCAATTTCTTGTGCTTTTTGTGTCATCGATAACTTGCGCCCTTGTTGTTACCTCTCTCTCCTTTTTTTGTCCCCCCCCCTTCCTCTTCCAGGCTACCACATTTCCAAGGTATCGTGTTTAATAAGGAATTTTAATGACGCTGCTACCGACTTCTTTTTGACTAGAATTCTTGATGGAGGTATTGATGGGAGTTAGGGGGATTTTCAGGTGTTTTTCGTACTTTTTCGACTGAATTTTGGACTCTTACTAACGAGGGGTTTAAGCGGATTATCAGGATTTTTCGTACTTTTTCGCAAACATCTCGAGCGAGGAAGTTTAGGGAGTTTTAAGCTCGTGTGAAGGAATTTGGAATCATTTCCTTGCCCAACCCGTTAGTTTTGACGCCCTGCCCGTTTATCGGGCTGTGCCGGGCTGACCTTGCCAGGTGCCGGTTCGGAAATTGCACCCCCGTAATTAGTCATTTCCCCGGGTTTGCCGGGGTGCTGTGGTTTGTCTGGCCCCGCCGGAGTTTACGATCATGTGGCAGGCATAAATTGCCGTGGTCTGCCGGTTTTTGAGCGATTTTCGAGGCCCCGACACTATTGGGCGTTGATCACTAGCTCTGGTCATTGCGTCATTTTTTAAACGCCCTTCATCTTAATGCCACTAGCGGCCACTTTTGGAACACCACCCGACACCAAAAACGTACCCCCGAGGCCATTTTCGACCCCGTGAATTACGGGAATCAAAAACAGCTGTTCTCCCTCGCCGGACAAGACAAACCACAACCCCGGAATGCCCTCTCCAGCTAGCCGGGCACCAAAAGCCGGGGCAGACGTCCCGAGCAGGCATGCACCACAGGGTCACACGACCTTGCTCGTGTCGATCCCGGTGGAGTGTCTCGTCGCGACTCCGCCCAGGTGTTTCGCGTTTTTCCGCCCGATATGTCGCCCTCGCGCCTTCGATAGGGCAAAAGAGGGCGGAAAGGGATAGTTCGGCCGGGGTGCGAGCGGCGACACACCCGGGCAACGATTAGCCCCAGCCTCCCGACTTGGCGCTTCCTGTTTTGGTTTTCTTTTCGAGCGGGAATTCGGGCTGTAAACTCGAAAATAGTTTTTGATACAAAAATCTGAAAATTTTACTGAAATCGAAATTTGTTGGCCTTTGTAAAACGCCAAATATCCCTTTTTAAGCCGAACTAAACCCACTTCCGGTTAGCTACAGGTTTCACACGTCGAAAAACACGAAATTCCTTGCCCCCCACTTCCTCCTCCATCTTCCCATCTTTTCTGATTGGCATTTTTCGAATTTCCGGGCATCCAATTTTTGGATGCATCCCCTAGCTCTAGGTCTAAACTTTCTTCTCCTTTTTTTCCTCTCTCTTCCTCGACTACGTAAATTCCCGTGGCTTTACCGCGGTTTTTCGAATTTTCAGATTTTCCGATACCGTCATGAATTTTCTTCATTGTCCAATGTTAAGGCTTCTTCAGAATGGTGGCCGTGATGCCCGTCCGCTAGAAACGCGCGTGCTTTGACGATTTATCAGGCAGTGGCTTGGGGGAGAAATTGGCACAATTTTTTGAAAAACGGAAATTTATTCAACCTTTAAAAATTCTAAAAACTCCCCAGCCTGCCCTTGCTGTGCCCCCACCTAACACATTGTCCATCGTGTCCGCTTCCGCTTTACTGGGGCCAGTATGTTGTTTTTTGAGCGGTTTAAAGGGATTGACAAGGCAGATCTTATAAAATCCATGATCAAAATTCTACAGCCTTGCCTTGCCGGTACCTTTAAGCCGCTCGCTCCCGGGTCCCGCATGCGGATCCTGCCACTTGCGATTGGAGACTTTCACGAAAATCGGGTCGACCCACGCCTCAACCAAAAAACCACACACAAATTCGTAAATTGGGTGCTGCTGTAAAATTTGGAAACTTAAAAAGACTAAAATTGGAAAAATCAACCTAAAAATTACACATTTTAAAAACCCAGTAGCACCCCACATACCCCTAGGATTTTTCAATTATTCTAATTTTTTTCACGGGGGCAAAACATAATTCCTATTTATTCCTTCCCCGGAGGCGTCCACTTAACAATACAATTCCGACTGGTCTCACTAGGGATAATGCCTCGCTATTTATCTAAATTTTTAATTATCGTTTTTTTGGCTGTTTTTGCAGCTTTATAATTTTCTATTGTTGATTTCGCCGGGTTCGCAGAGAGCTCGTCGCGCGTCTAGTCGGCTTTGTCGGCCAGAAAATCGACAATTCCCCCCAAATTTCCCCCTAGCTCCGTTTCATTAATGCGTGTGGGTCGCTCCGTTTAGTCTCCCGTCGTTGCCAGGGATCCCTCAATCTTTCTGGGACTCTAATACCTATTAATTTTCCCCGTCCTGGGACCGGGTGCTGTAGTTTTCAACTTTTCGAGTTTTAAAGTTAAAATTTTAGGCAAATCCAGTGGATTTTCACTTTTTCGGACCAGTTTCAAAACTTCTACGCTCCTTAAAAACCACTACAGTACCCCCGACATCCCCCTGGGGCCCCTACCGTAGCCGTGGCTACGGTAGTTTTTTTAGTAATTTAATAATAACCTAATTGTTTGGGCACGCTGGCGCGTTTCATTGGTGTGGACGGGTACCGCCTCCTTCTTTTTTTTGTTCTGACGAAACTTTCTCTCTTTTAATGGATTTTGACACGAATTCTCTGTGTAATGTTTTTAATAAATTTGTTAAATTTATAAAATGAGAATCTGCACGATAAGAGAGCGGGAGTGAGCGAGAGAGAAAAAGCGGGAGTGAGAGTCAGAGAGTGAGCGCGTTAGATAGAGAGAGCGCAGTGAGAGTGAAAGAGTTAGAGAAAACGAGAGAGATAATCACAAAAAACACAAAAAATCAAATCACAAAATGCATTCAAAGAAGTTTTTACTGTAGTTTTGGAACGCAAAAATGGGTTTTTCATAAAGCTTTGCTTGCCATATCTTCCTCGATCAAATCTGGATTTTAAAGGCTTAAAAATGTATATTTTCCTACGTTTATTCGGCATTTTTGAACCCGATTCGTAAACATTGCCAAACAGCAATCAACCGCCCAATTATCGTTCCCTTTTAAGGCGTTATCTTCCGGCGGGTCGGGCCGCCCAAAAAAGCCGCCGGTCAGCGCGCACTGTTTGCCGTTTTTTGAAGACGGCCAGGGAGTCCGATTACGTGTACCCGACTACGGTTAAACCGAACGCGACGGGATGGTACTCACAGGTGGGTCATTTTTTAGAATTGTGCCCTGGCAAGCGTAATAAAACTAATTGGTTACTGGTGGGGAGCAAGGGCTACATGACGCGTCAATAAACACCTAAATCTCGATATATCTAGCTTTAATGGCTCAGGTTTTTTTAACGATTTGAATACTTTCAAGCCTCGGAAATGGTGAATTTGCTCGTATTAACCTCGTATCCGCGCTCGCATCATCGCTTAAAAGACCTTAATTTTGGAAGGCATTTTCTAAAGACTGTATTTCTAGCTTTTCGTGTTCTGCAGCATTTTAATAGACGTGTTTTCGGCCTTTCTTTTACTATACAAACTTCCAAAATCGTCTTTTTCCGAATTCACCATGCAAGGTTATGCAGATACTACAAACTCTACGTTTATTTACCGAACTTGGAGCTTTTTAACGAGCTTTCTTTTGGCGTTTCATTTACTTTAAAATATGCCCGAGATCATGTTTTCCGTACGCACCATGTAAATGTGTTAGGATGCTCCATATCCCCGCCCCTCCTGCTCGACCTTGAAGCCCGGGTTTTACAGGCAGCTAAAAATGCTGCGTCGTTCCACTGGAAAGCCTAAAAGACGGATTTCTCCAAGTCTTGCACGCCACCTTTCCCATTTAAAGGGCCATTCCAGTCAAATTTCAACCGATTTCCTCTGCTTTTTTGAGTATATAGATACTACGCCTTTGAAAATCGCTTCATTTTAAAATTTTTCCCCGGAAAGTGAGAATTTTCAACGCAAACCAAAAAAAGCTAGCCTTACTTCAAAATTCCTATAGAAGTTTCGGGGTTTTCGACTTTGCCATAAATGACTTTTGCATAGACTTGGCTTGATTTTAGGCTTAGCTAGCGTACGTCTAAATAGGTTCTAAATTTCCGTTGAAAGCAACACTAGCAGCCCCGTTCAAAAACGATGTTTTCTTGCATTGATCCAATTACTCCCCTCTAATTTCTGCCATCATCTCCCTCGCATCATCAAAATACGTCCAATAACACACAGCTGTTTACTCCTTTTGAATGCCTACGTCTCTCCCTTCTCTCCGCCCTCTCGCCCCGTCCAAGGGCACGCTATAGCCGCGTGGGTCGGGTTGGCTTGGTGCTTTGACAACCCCATCCCCATCCCCTCACCCGCAGCAGCCAGTCCCGGCTCACTGCCACATTTCCTGCCGTACCCGATTATCGATTTTTCGCATTGATTTTTGGAGTTTGGGATCCCAGATAGGATACCTTTGATGCAATATACCTAGAGTTAGGATGACACACTTTTAGACTACGCGAGTAAGTTGAACTAAACTTGCAGAGAATAAAAATAGTTAAAAACTTCTAATTTTATTATAAAGCTTTACTATCAAACTTTTGACCGTATCCGTTTATCGATTTTTCAACGTCACATTTGGCAGTTTTAAGGCTATTTATAGATTGTTACTACAAGTAGACTGGCTTGGAACACTTCACTTTTGCAGCGAATTGAGAAAGTTACTAACGTCGATTAAAACTACCATAGTTGACTTTTTAAAAAACCTTCTACCGTGCCCGATTATCGATTTTTTTAGAGTAAGATTTGGGAGTTTGCAAAATTTCGGTTAGCTCGGGTGTGTGAAATTTTACAACTGGGGTGATCTGAAAAGCTCGCGCTTCTCGTTTAAATCTAGAGCATTCAAAACTAGGAAACCTAGTAGCTTCAACTTCTCGTAAAGCAGCTTATCGTATCTTGTTGACTAGTTCCAGGCCTGGACAAACGGCGGGCCGGCCCGGGCCGGCCCGGGCCGAGAAAAATTGGGATTTTCCGGGCCGGGCCGGGCCGGGCCGGGCCGAGAATTCAGAACGGCCGGCCGGCCGACATTTTTGTCTAAGTAAAAAATAGGTTTTTGGACGGAAATTGTGTGCTATTTTGCATATTTCTCGCTCGCAAATAGCCGATTGGGCATTGTTATATAACCTCAGTCAAAATTTGGACCTTTTTTTGGCTTTACCCCCTACCAGGAAATCGACCCGGGTTCGATCCGCCCGGTGCTATCTTTTGCTTTTTGGATTTTTAGTCATTCGGACCGGGTTTTTTCATAGAAGTATAATGGTACATCGTAGTAACGTATGAAACATTAAATTATACACTAAAATAGTTAATTAGACCCCAAATGGTTGAATTTAACTTTATTATCCTAAACTCCATCGATATTTATCCGTTAAAAATCGTTTTTAATTTAAACCTTGGATTTTCTTTGCGGAAAAGCTGTAAAGAGGACACACTAACGCTGTATTAAAAGCTAAGTACCTTCAAAAGGTGTTAAACGACTTTGGTGGCAGGTTTTTGACCAACCCCGGTTTTGACCTCTAAAAGTCGGGCCGGCCCGGGCCGAGAAAAATCGCGTCGGGCCGGGCCGGGCCGGGCCGAGAAAAATGGGGTGTCGGGCCGGCCCGGGCCGGCCCGCGTCCAGGCCTGACTAGTTCAAGCCACACAAAATACCCCGATTTCCTTTCAGAAGGTTCTTATGCGTGCATGATGGATGAAGCGGGGCGTCTGCCCGTCTTCATCTTCCCCTCGGAGGCGGAGTTTGTTGTAAGTTCTCTGGGTTTCAAATGTAATATATTTAGTGAAAATGTACTCGTGGTTACGTCTTTTTTTGCTAATATTTAACTCGAACAATTCCAGATTGGCCCCAGCTCGTCCGGCGACCCGAATCGAAACCGGAAAATCTTCGGGCTGTACAACCCGTTCGATTATCCAATCACTTATAAAGGTGAGGTATCCTTGAGTAGAAAAAGGTAGCAATGTCCTTAAAAAGCGATATTTTGACAAAAAAGTGGCATTATTGTAGTTTTGTGATGAAATATAGAGATTTTTCAGTCCTCGCCACCGCCCCCGACAACTACGAGGTCGAAGAAAATGCGGGGACGATCAGGAGCAAGGCGAAAAAGGATATGTAAGTCAATAAAGAAAGACAAAGCTTTTTACTATATCTAAAATATTAATAAAACTTGCTTTTTATAGCCTTTCTAACCGTTTAATGAGTTTTCTATTCCTTATCGCATAGCTTTTCTGAAATTTTTTATGAGTTTCCAAGCCGTTTTGCGCCGTATACTGGCTAAAAACCATTAACGACTTGTTAATCGCCCATTTTAAGAATCGTCCGCTGCCGACGACGACTGGAAGCTGGCACCGTAGAAAAATTGCGCTTCGAGACCCGGAAACTAGGAGAGAAGGAGGTGGGTTCAGCTAGCAAAGCTATCCTATAGATGGCTGAATTCTGATTTTAATCTATAAACAAAATAACTTCAGCTACTCGGCCAACGTGACATTGCGTTGCGTACGGTGTGGGCGGCCAGCGGAGCTTCAAGCGAGTCTCCAAGCGATCCGCGAACCTCGGATCGAACGTCCCGAGAACAGCGTCCAAGGGAGCCGGTCGTACGCGTGGAACCACAGGTAGGTGCAGATGATTGAAAAACAAAAAAATCGCGAATATAAGTAGATCTAGCTAAATAAAGTAACAAAAAACATTTTCAGGCCCAAGAGCCCGGGGCCGAGCTGGAGAAGTACCAGCGGCACTGCGTCGTGATCGCCTTCCTCTGCGCCGTCGCCTTGTTTTTGCCGACGATCGGAGACGCGAACGCCGGCGTCTCCTTTCTGCCCCATTATTTTCACCTGACGCTCCAGCAAAAGCTCGTAGCGGCTTATCTGCTTGGTGTGACGACGATTTTGATTCTGAAGCCGCAGCTCGGCAATCGGTGAATTTAAAAATGGAAACCGCTAAAACCCTAAAAACCAGAACCCTTGTAATTGTCGAAACAGAATTTTGTCTTAGTCGATCGCCTAGCATTTCCCCGGGAGCAGTTCGGCTGAGCCGGAGCCCCTCACGATTCCTCCCCTCCCACCTGTGATTCCCTAAAAGTCATAAGTTTCGCTGCGTACTGGTAGTCCGTCACTTTCCGTTGTCGACGCCAACAAATTCTGGTCGCCACTTGATGGTCATTTTAATTCAACAAGTAGAATTCAAAAATCAAGCCCAATTTTCTAAGCGTGTATGGATTTATTGACTTGTGAAAGTGTTTTTAGTTTGTGTATCGTTGGTATCATTAGTATCACTCAAGCATTAATCAAGAGTGCCTCCTGAAAATGCCTACACTTTTTCACTTACCTCCGCCGACAACCGACCGTCAATTCAGCCTGAAATTCTGTAGCTTTTCGGGTGAATTCCCCACTTCATTGCATGTATATACCTTTTTTAATGTGTATTAGGCCCGATATATTGTGTCCTGTTGTTTCAAATAAATCTTTAAAATCTTAACAAGGAAGAAGAAGACACGTCTGAAACAAATAACAGCATATAGAATCGGCAGATACAGACAATTTTTAGGGCATCCGCGCTGTCCAAGAATCATCCAGAAAATTCGGTGTTAATAAAATTTTTTAGTTATTATACCAGGTTCTTGCTCTGTCTGCCTGAAAAGTGGAAAGGTTCAATGCTTCAAATTGCGATCAGGAGCAGTTAGCGGCTAATTTGTATCCTACAATTGCATATTTCCTTGGTTTTCAATTATCATATGATTAGCATAATCCAAACCAATTATTTATCAGATGTTTTGTTGCTCATATACAAGCCGATAAGCCTTCTTTGGATCGCATTTCACTATTTCGAAATGTTGAAGGTCGGCTCATCCTTTGCTGCTCATCAGCGCCTACCCGCCTGGTGTCTCGTGAGTTTTCTGTATCGGTGCGAGCTTTGGCATTTTAAACGGATCTTTCAGCGGCGCCGTTTTTAAATGACTCTTAGAAAAATGGCCTGCTGCGTTGCATCTACTTGCAAATCTTTTCATGATTCACACAAAAAGTCGTTGCCCAGATTCTTGAAGACCTTTTGACCACCCAAAAAAAAGGTGCTTCCTGGTTATCGGGGGTCGGTTATTTTAGCGGGGGTCGGTTGGCATCTTCTTTTCGTTTAGCCTATACCTGCCTAGTGATAAATTGTAGTTTATTTTAATACTGTTTTTAGTAGCGTCCGATAATCAAAAATTATAAAAATATTTATCCTATAGTCACGAAATCTAGGGTTATAGCGCGGTTTTAGCCATTTTCATATACGTTAGACCGAAAAAGAAATTTTTTTCAACATGTTTTATGACGTTTTTCTTAATGTCTCCTCCCCGCTAACAGCCCAGAACATTTCAAACGGCGCAAGTATAAAAACGGCAGTTTTAATTAGCCGAGCCGCACGATATTATAGAAAAAGTTCGCAACGACCCCGCTAAACATAACGACTCGATAACTTGAAGCACCCCAAAAAAATTACACGACGCTTCAGGGCACTGGTGGCTAACAGTCGGGCTCGTCGGTTCGCCCAGGATGAAGCCTGTGAATTGCGGGCTTTCTTCTGCTACACGTACACCTGGATGGCCGCCAAGGGACTGCCTTTTGATCCACCAACGACTCTTGAGACAAAGGTGCCGCTTGCATTCGTTGTAGAGGAGTAGGGCCCCGATTTTTAATTTCTACTTTACTTGGAATGAAAAGAGTTTACCGTAATTTCAGTGTAGACCATGCACAGCTAGGCTCTGCACCACCCCCCCTTCCTTCACTCCAAGCGAATTCCGGGCCACGATCGGATGTGATCCAACAAATTACTTTTGTGTAAGTGTTTTTAAAATGAGCAGTCATTTTGTTTAGGAGAATTTTGCCACCGAGGGTGTCGCCGCACAGCCAACCTGCATCAAGCCTCTCGCCTTTGCAGTTGAAATGACCGGCGGAGGTTAATAAAATTTTTGATCAAGAATTGATTTGATACAGTGGAGAAGAAAACTGCTGCGGGTTCAACTCTGCAAAAAGATGTTGTGAAAAATGTCCCCTTGCTCAAGCATTGGTTTTTTCTTTTTGGCTTTCAGGGGGCGCACCTTTTTAAACCCCAAAATCTTGATATCAATCAGGTTTACGTTCAATGCGACGCCCGGTTTCGGTGCCAAAATTTTGTTTCCCAAAAAAATCGCAACCATCCAAAAGGGGGTTCCCCGGGGGCACGAAATTTCCGCCGACCCCAACCCCGCCGACCGGTGCAACCTTCGACCACCCCACACCCACCGATGCTTCCTTTTTAAAGGTCCCCCGACCCCAAAAATCAAGGTAATAGAATAAGAATATACGCTTTTTTCCATACTGCCGGGGCGACTCAAAAATTAATTTGGCGGCCGATTTGCGGCAATTCGAACCGACGCCCCCACCATTTTCTTTTTTTTCAGGGGGCTTGCCCAGCTCAAAAGATCAGGATGCTGTTCCGGGGGAATGCGCCAGTTGCGCTCAAATACCAGGTCGCGGACGCACGCTAATTGCCAACTGCTCGACGTCGTCGACCGCCAGGATGAGAAGGACATCAAGGTGTACGTGCTCTACCGGCAGATGGTCAGATCTTTCGTCTATTGTATTTAGTCGTAGGCATTATGCTTTGCATAATACTTGAGGCAATTTATACGACGTTTGCAGTCAGGCCCCTACGCCATGCTGATGTCGCCTGAGGAAACCCTGAAATATGGTCGGAAAGGGCCGAGCGCCGCGACTGATTCAGGCGACACCGACACCACCAAGGTAGATATCGAGAGAGCACCTTGCGCTACTATCGAGATAGAGAGAGAGAGAAAAAAAGAGAGCGAGAGAGAGAGAGAAAGAGAAAGAGAGAGAAAGTATTTTGTTATTTCTGAAGCCATTGCCATTACAAAAACTCGCTCATTCTCCTTATCGGCGGGGGGGGGGTATCGCAAATTTTTGTATTAATTTAGAAAAACACGATAACTTAATAGGAAGTATTTTCATAATGAATTAATAAAATCAACCTATATTTGAACTAGAAAACTATCTTAAACCTTGAAACATTTAAAAAAATGTTACTTTTGCTCAAAAAAATGTTTCAAATTCAAAAAATGTCCACTTTGCTCGAAAAACCGATATTTTTGGATTTTCTAATAAGTTTGTATAAAGTGTTTACGTTTCGGGATAGTAAAAATTTCTAGAGAAAAAATTTCTCTCCCCCCTTAAAATGTGAAAAAATCCCAAAAATATGTTCGAAATAACACAAATAGTTTTTCAACAAAATTTAAAATTTCAGTCATGACTTTTTAAGCTCTTTTCCGCTTCGTAGCATTTAGCAAGCAAGTGTTTCGAGAAGAAGAACTAGGCTGGAACCCTGAAAAATATCTGTTAAATAGCTCTGCGTTTGCGAAAGACTAAAGAACTAGCGGTATTTCGGTTATAGCCACTCCTCCGCCTCCACCGTGACGTCGACCCTGCCAACGTCGACTACAAATTCCCGAGATGCGTCGAATCAAAGGATCTGAAGGAGGATCAGGCGACGTTCGTGAAGAACGACTACTTCTTGGACTGTGATACGAATCCGTTGGTCGCCCTCTACCCGAAGGACATCAGACTTCGCGCGATTCCACGCCCGTGCGCCGACGTCGACTCGGAAATGGTACGGGCTATTGCCGTTGAGTCTTCGCACGTAAAAATAAGTGAAAAAGCCCCGAATTTAGGAATTCTGCACCGTCCCGGCCGTCACGCTCCCGCCAACTGCCCAGGATGGGGAGGATGGCTCGAAAGACTTGAAGTGGTATCTGATTGGTGGTCGGTATTAAGCGCCTCGGATCGCAGGAGCGAGTTAAAAAATGCCTAGTAAGGTATTTTTGGTGCTAAGTGTTATAATGAAATTTTGGTGAAGTTTAGCTATGTTTTAAATCGAGAAGCAGAAAAAACTAAGAAAATATATTCTTTCCATCGAATTCTAGCGCATCTTGGACGAAAAATAATTTTTTTTTGTATTTATGGACCCTGCGAAAAACCCCTTCAATTTGCGTTTCCAGGCGGAGTGGGGTCGTTTGTTCTCATCGTCGTTGGCTTCTATGTGTACCACTGCACGCGGCCCCGTCCTGTCGAGAAGATAATATTCGCAAAGGACCCTCGCTACCCGCAGAGGACCTCCGAGAAGGATAGCAGCGCCGACGCCGAGGCCGCCTCACCAGCTTCCACCAGGTATTCATCATTTTCCATAAAGCTTTAGCGATAGAAAATTTTTTCTATCATATAATCATGCAATTTGTAGTGTTTTTAGTAGTGTTTGACTGCTGGACGGTTATCAAAAATATTTTTAGAATTTTTGAAAATTCGAAAATTCTGATCCTTTTGGTCATTTTTCTTACAGTTTGCCCAAACAGTCAAAAATATTGGACAGTTTTTAATGTTTTTTATATAAATTAAATAAACGTAAAACTTTACAAATCTGTATTAAAAAACATAAAAATCTAGATTTTTCGAACGAAAATAGCCGATTTTGACCAAATTTTCGTAGATTCTCGTAGTTTAAATTTATATCAATGAAAGCACTATTAAAACAGCCTCTATTAAGCTACTAGGTATTCCCAAACTTTTACAAGAAAGGTCGGTCAGCAACTCCCCCTTATTCCAGCGAATCCAAGAAGTGAAATGATACCAAATGGCCCGTCCGACAATCCAACTACAGCACAAGTGTATGGTGGGTGACTCGCGTGTCTATTAGTGCAATCGGAGATGAACACGACGAGAATAGTTTTCAGATCAATAACCCCGCACATGGCCCACTTCACCCCCGACGACATCCATCCTATATAGCCCACTCTCCCTCATCGCCGTCTCCAAGGCGATTACCGAAAAACCGCAAAAGACAACGGAGGAACACTGTGTATTTCAATGTGTATTTCCTCTGCCCCAATCTGCCTGTTATCTCTATCTATTCCATGTGCATTTGGCGAGTAATAAAGATTTTTGGGATCAAGTGGCTGGGAGTGCTTTGCAAGAATGACACGAGTACTCACTGTAACCTTCTTGTGTTCACCTTGCGATTTCGGACTCGACTGGCTTATTTGACACACACCTCAGCGTTATGTATCAGGTTGATAAGCCTTGCCGATTTCAAAGCTGTAATGCGATAGCATCATTTTGGCATGATAGTCATTTGTAGCCTCGACCTTCTTCCGAGAGGTCCTGGCCATTAAATGAGTGATGTCGAAGTTTGCGAAATTTGGGAAGTGTTTTTGCAAGTTATCTCTGCATAGAGCAATTTGCATGCGATACCTTGAGCGCCAATCGATAGGTCTCGAGGAGCAGATATCGATGGATGTTGAGATCGTCCAAATCGGAAACAGGATGGCTGAGATAAGGTCCCTTGAAATTCGAGCTATTTCTTAGAACTTTTCTCGAAATCCTATACATTTTATCAAAATCCTCATGTGATGTTCAAAAACCGAGCGGCAAGTTTTGGCTTGTTCTTGCCTGATGTATGGGATTTCGAGAAAAGTTCTAAGAAATGGGCCAAATTTCAGAGGCCCATATCTCGGCCATCCAGTGACCAATTTTGAAAATCTCAACATCTATCGATATCTACTCCTCGAGACCTATCGATTGGCGCTCAAGGTATCGCATGCAAATTGCTCTATGCAGAGATAACTTGCAAAAACACTTTTCCCAAATTTCGCCAAAAACTTCTCGGGCCTGTATCTCGACCCCTCATTTTAGTGGCTCCAGGACCTTCTCCGAAGAAATTTAGGTCGAGGGCTACAAATGACATATCGCATGCCAAAATGATGCTATCTGCGATTTTAGGCAGCTCTTCGAAATCTCGGCGACAGGATTACCTTCCAACCTGATACTTCAGCCCTGTTCAGTTCAGTTTCGGTGCATCTTTAAACAAGTAGCTGAGTGTCTTTGCGGTTTACGCTCAAAGGAGCCAGGAAGTCGAAATTCGTCTGCGAGACAAAAATCGAAGGGGGTACTCCCTACGAGGAGCAGCAAATTTATTTCGTTTCACGCAATATTTGAGAAAAAGAGAATATCGTTTTTGGCCGCGCAGGCTTTACATGTCGTAATGCCCTGTAAACCACCCAAATCAGCGGCCCGGCTCCTGATAAATCGTCCGGTCGCTTTTCTAACGAGGAAAGACCGCTACACGTGCGTTAGACGCGTCGCCAACAGCGCAAGCAGGCCTGCGCAGCTAAAAACCGGCTGCTATTGCGCGCCGTACGCCAAAAACGCGTACAGCACGACTTTTTCCGATGACCATCTGGACCGAACCCATGGGCGGTTGTGGGATCTTTCCGGATCAATTTTGTAAGTTGAGACAGACGATCGGAATCGCTTGATGACGCGAGAAGTAGCAGCAGAATTTTGCCAATTCGGACGTTACACGTCGAAACTAGGACAAAAGGGCGTGCGACGCGTTCTCGTTGCAGCGGTATCTGGCGGTTTGCCAACACTGAGCGGCGGTTTCGCTGCCCCTTTAATCTATAACGTTATCCCGATTATGACTAACGAGGGGCTCCCGGATAAACCCGGACTCAGGATCGGCTGAAAATTTACAATCGGCTACCACCTCATTCTCCGAATTTGCTGCTGACCTTGCAAAAACGAGATACATGTATTTATGTTTTAGCGTCAATTTCGCCCCGAGAAGTGTTTTGCCATGATGCCGTTTTTTTTCTCGAAGTTTAATTTTTTTTTTGAAAGAGAATTTGCAACTGATTCGAATGTTATATCTTACCAGATGGTTACAGAAAATTCTTCTAAATAGGTTGGCGATATTTATTTTTGCAAAATTTTGAATCTTGCATTTTTACAAGATCAACGGTCTACGTTTTTAACTAAAGGATCATTTTAAAAGGGGCATATCTCGTGCTTTAAAAATTAGTAACAAATTCGGAAAACGAGGTGATGATCAGCGTGTGTGATTCTATCAGTGTGCAAGCGTTTAGCCAATCCTGGGTCGGGGCGTTATCTGGGCCTTCTATTAAGTAGGAATCGCATAAAAAAATATCTTAGTTATTATACCTTGTTTGTTGTCTGTCTGATAAATGGAATGTTGGAATCTTCAAAATACAATTAGCCTACCAACATTACCATACAGCCGCTCATTCTTATTCGGCAATTGCATATTTCGCTTGAATTGCAATTATCATACCAATTAGCATATATTGAATCAATCAATTATCATATGTTTCGCAGCTCATATAAAGGACAATAAGCCTCCTTCGAATCGTATTTCTCTACTTCGCGATGTTGAAGTTCGGCTTCATCTTCCTGCTGCTCATCAGTGCCTGCCCGCCTGATGTCTGGTGAATTATGTCTGCGTTGCATCTGCCTTATACTCATGCAAATCTTTCACGATTTACCCAAAAACGGCGTTACTGAGATTATTTGACATTTTGACCAACCAAAAAAATTACACGACGCTTCAGGTCGCTGGTGGCTAACAGTCGGGCTCGTCGGTTCGCCCAGGATGAAGCCTGCAGAGGCCGCGCCTTCGTCTGCTACGCGTACGCCTGGATGGCCATAAAGGGATTGCCGCATGATCCACCAAGGGATCTGGAGAAAGAGGTTGCTGTAGAATAGAAGGATTCCAATTTTTATATTAAAAAACCTTACTTGGAATGAAAAGAGTTCACCGTAATTTCAGTGTAAGCCATGCACGTCTGATCTCTGCACCAAACCCCCATCCTTCACTCCAGCCACCAAATACTGGCAATTGATCGACTGTGATCCCGCAAATTACTTTTGCTTAAGTGTTTCTAAAACGGAGCAGCAATCTTCTTTAGACGGATTTTCCCACCCAGGGCGACGCCGTACAGCCACCCTGTATCAAACCTGTCGCCTTTGAAGAGAAAGTGGCCGGAGGAGGTTGATATAGTTTTTGATCGATAACTGGTTTGATTTAGTGGAGAAGAAACACGTGCTGCTGGCGTTCAACATCTGCACAAGGGAGATGTTGGCTAAGGAAACGTGTCCCGTTGACCTGCTGTAAGCATTGCTCTTTTACTGCTATTTTGGTCTTACAGGAGTCGCGCACCCTATAACCCAAAGTCTGTCGATATCAGCCCAGCGTACTACGTCAATGCGACGCCGGATTTCTGGTGCCAAGGTTTTTGATTCCCCAGAGAAATCGCAATCCATCGGATTATAGGGCCGTTCGCCGGGCGCACGAACTTCCGCCGATCCGAAGCCAGCGTTGACCTGCGTGCCAAGCCTTCAAGTAGCCACCGGCCTATCACCCACCGATGCTTCCCCGATCCCAAAGGAGTTGCACGATATCCCCGATCCTGCCAAGATCACGGTAATAAATTAAAAATTCAATTTTCGAAATATTTTCTAGTATTGTCCGGCCGGCTCCACTGATGTCGAGGCCGATTGCGTGCCGCAGCCGATTTGCGGGCAAGTTCGAACCGACGCTGCCCACCATTTTTCTTTATTTTCAGCGAGGGCAGCGTTCCAGCCGAGCTCAAAGCGATCAGTGATGCTGTTCCGGTGGAATGCGTCGAGGCTTGCGCCTACAAATACCAGGGTCGCGGGACGACTACGCTAATTGCCAACTGCTCGACGTCGTCGACCGTCAGGATGAGAAGAACATCAAGGTTTACGTGCTGGGACGGCAGATGGTGAGCGTTTCTAGTCGTTTAGAGTCTTCTCTCCAGCCGGCGTTGGCGATGTTATTTTTGATCTTACTCGAGCCATTATACGAATTTTGCAGTCGGGCCCCTATGCCGTGCTGATGTCGATGGAGGAAACCCTGAAATATGCTCGGAAAGGGCCGACGACTGCCGCGGCTGCTGCGGCCGACACAAACACCACCGAGGTTTCGAGACGTTTTTGCTCTTTGTCTAAAGCTAGCCTTTTGACAAAATCCATGTAAAATAACACAAAATTTTTTAACCAAAATTTAAAAGTGGAAGTGTTTTTTTTTGACGTTTTCTACATGGTTTTCCACTTAAAATATAAACTGAATTATTCAAACCTCACCCAAACTTTCCCTCGGCGAAATCGAACAGTACCTTACAGCCATTGTTCCGCCTACGACGTGACGTCGACCCTGCCAACATCGACTACAAATACCCGAGATGCATCGATTGGAAGGATCTGAAGGCATTGAAAATTTCGAATAAAATCAAGAACCTTGTTCCAGGATGAGCAGGCGGCGCTCGTGAAGAATGACTACTTCTTGGACTGTGCTACGAATCCGTTGGTCGCCCGCTACCCCGACGAAATCAGCCTTCGCGCGATTCCACGCCCGTGCGCCGACGTCGACTCGGAATTGGTACGGACTATTGACGTTCAGCGCTAAACGGACGTGAAAACCCATGAAAAGCCCTGAATTTAGGAGCTCTGCATCGTTCCGGCCGTCCCACCCGCGCAAAAAGCCCCGGAAGTGGAGGATAACTCGAAAGACTGGACCATTTATCTGGGCGCAGGTCGGTATTATGCGTACCGACTGCGGTGCTTCCATGTTAGCGGGGGAGCAAATTTTTAGCGGAGGAGAAAGGAAAAAGTAATTAAAGTTATTCAGTTTGCAATAGCATTTTAAAGTGATTTTATTCAAGAAAAACAAACACATATACAAAAACTTAAAAAATTAAAACAGTTTCAGAAAACTGACTTTTTGCGCCCAAAGGTATGAAAATTACCAAATTGTTCAGAAACTTTCGGGTTAAAGGATGTTCGAATCAAGTTTTATAGTGTTTTGGTGATCAGAAACTACCAAAAAGTTTCCTAAACTATATTTTAATTGGCTCAAGTCTAGGAAACCCCCCCCCCAGCCGTAACTTTTCAGCCATACGTCCTATTAATGCGCCGAGTATCTCAAAATGTTCGCCGTGGTCGAATTACTATAGAAAAGTTGTTTCTATACACCAAAAATTGTTAGAAAAATTTTTATAGCAATTATAAGTCTGGGTTTTCTTTAATTAATTTTTCCTGGTCTAAAGTGACTTTTCGTATCTCGGCTATCTTTTGTCCTACAGAGCTGTCAATGGTATCAAAATGTAGCTCTTGCTCTGTAAAATAAGGCTACAGTACATTTGAGTCCAAAAAATAGCGGAAAATAAAAATATTTGAGTTTTAGACTCCTGGTACATTGAAGCACAGCGGCTTAATCTTTTCAACTTTCAAAATCTTGTAAAAAAATTTCTAGCAATCTTTGCCGCAAGAAAACAACTTTTTTATAGTAATTCGACCCGCGCGAACATTTTGAGATACTCGGCGCATTAATAGGACGTATGGCTGAAAAGTTACGGCTGGGGGGGGTTTCCTAGACTCTTACCTTTTAATTCATTACTATGCAGGCATAGGCTTAATTTAAAAATATTGCCTTGCTCCCCCGCTAATACGGAAGCACCCGGATCGCCATTTTGAGTACACCTGTTCCAATTTGCATTTCCAGGCGGAGCTGTGTTGATCGTTATCGTCGCTGGTGGCCTCTTCGCGTTTTTCTGCAAGCGGAGGGGTGGCCGCGCGCCAATAACAGACGCAGAGGCCCCTGACTCGACGCCTTCACCGGATGGAGGTTCTACTGATCAGCAAGAGGTCGCCGGCACCAAGGCCGCCTCCGAGAAGGATGGCAGCGTCGACGTCGAGGCCGCCTCACCAGCTTCCACCGGGTATCCTTCAATTTTCGCGATGATCAAGCTATTGGCAAGGGTTTTCTGGTGCGTTAGCGGGGGGGGGGATTTTAGCTGGGGGGCCTTTCCTTCTTTTTCCACCTATATCTCTACCTGTGTATTGTTTTAATGCTTTTAGTAGATTTTGATTGCTCGAAAGCTATCAAGAATTTTTAAAAATTTTGATAATCGAAGACGTTGAAGAAGAAGAAGTGAATTGGGGAAAGAATTCGCGGTGGGGGGGGAACCGAACTTTTATCCGCCCAAGCCTAGATTTTTTATATAAATAGTGGAAGTGTTTCTAAATTGTTTATAGCGATTCATAAACATAAAAACTTTACAAAATTTAATTAAAAAAATTTAGTTTTATACGAAAAGCAATTTTTTTCGGCCCAAAAATGACCAAATTTTCGACTTTTTCAAGCGTTTTTCTAACTTTTTAAAAAGTTTTACCGATTCAAATAGGCTTAAATTTTGTTAAAAACAATGTGAAAACACTTTAGATTTGATTACTATCCCCACCAGGCCGACAAAAGTTGGTTCCCCCGCAATCTTCCCCGAGGATCAAGTCCCAGAACCGAAAAGCAAGTGAGCATTTTGCCCGACCAAAAACAATAACTTCAGTGAAACTAGTCGTGACACACAGAAGGAAGGCGGCGGTGCCGGCACGGTGAAGAAGGCGCGTGTGCGCACGCCGGGTGTGTCTCAATATACCCGTCTACTCCGAATTCAGCCACCAATAGCGAAGAGCAACAACTTATCGCAAACCCGGCGCTGCTCCCTCTGGACCAACAGCTCACAGTCTTTCTGGACATTTTCCGTAACCCTGCCTCCAACGTTGAGATCATCAAAATGGTCGTCTTCATTGTGGATCACAAACTTTCTGGACTTGAGTGCATATTCAAGAAGCTCAAAAGGTATGATATTTTTTTTACTTTCGAAAATGGCTGTTTCTTTACCCCCGTCCGAAATCCCAAATGTTTCGAGATTTTTGCTATTTTTTCGGGATTTTTTTTGACGGCATTCGATAGATCACCGGAAAATATACTAAAGTAAGAGTTTTTGTTTTCGCTCAAAGCATGGTAATATAAGCCGCGAGATAGCACCTAGAGCTACCGATTGGTGATCTTAAAAAATTTTTGGTACCTTCCGGCTCGGGGGGGGTGATGTAAACTCTTACCTCGAAAATCCGCTACAGAGAGCTGAGGGATGAATTGTGCAAGGCGTTCAATCTGCCAGCAAACCAGCAGTTCAACGCCTACCGCGATGTCCCGTGTTCGGATAAGAACAGGGTGGTTATCCACATTGATGGTGGCGAGCAATACATCCATGCGAACTTCGTGGATACGCCAACGCGCCGGCACCGAATGATTTTGGCCCAGGGGCCGACTGATAAAACCGTCATCCACAATTGGAGGTACGATTCTCATATTTTCCTGCGTAAAGATTTGGGCGGGCTTTCAAGACCTCTAAAACGGCATCTCCAAAACTAAATTTTCCAAATTTCCGAATCCTTAAATTTCACGGTCTGTAAGGTTTATCATCTCTGAAAAAGCGTTAGCCTCGATGCATTTCGGGTGATTACCGATTGGTCAGCCAACGTGAAAATTTGCGAATCGGAAATTTGAGATTTTGGAAATTATCTATCAGGTTATGGTATTCGATTGTTAGTGGGCAGGATCCTTAGCTTATAGAAAGAAACCTAATTTTCATCTTTCCGCCTATGCTTTGGCAGACCGAGCTCCTTTAGAATGATCATCGAATACAACGTCGAAGTCATCGTGATGCTGTGCGAGTGCGTGGAAAAGGGCAAGAAAAAGTGTGCCGAGTACTTCCCAACCAAAGTCGGCGGCGTCAAAACCTTCGGCGGCTACACCATTCGCCTGGTCGAGCTGCGGGATGTAGGCCGCTTCTCAATATCCATCAGCAAGATGGATATTGAGAACTTCTCAATATCCACCTGTTTTTTTGGTGTCCACGAAGTTTCGAAATGGCGCAAGCCTATTTGGTGCAGAATTTTTTGCTGAGAAAAACTTACTTTTCAGAATTTGCGAAATGACCAGATTTCGAAAGTTAGAAAGCTATAAAGTTTCAAAAACGGCCACAATGGCCAACGTTTACCGTTTTTCGCATTTAAAGCGCCATAACTTTCTTATTTCCGTGGTTTCGCGGTTTCTAAAAACCAGGTTTTAACCAGCGAAAAATTTTGCACAGAATCGGCTTGGTGCCATCTCAAAACCTCGTGAACACTAAAAAAAGTCTCCTTGTTAGCTGGATTGGGACGGCGAATGCATTCAAATCTTGACGATGGAGGTCGTGGAAGCCGGTGGCCCCACGCGGCGTGTGGAACAGGTGCACTGGAGGAATTGGCCTGACCGCGCCGTGCCAAAGCGCGGCATGACGCTCTTCTGGCTCCTGAGGCATATTTACAACACTGAGTAGTGTATTTGGCCGTCCACGTCAATTACGATCCTAGAACGCCGATCCTCATCCACTGCTCTGCCGGTATTGGTCGGACGGGAGCCGTTGCACTGCCGGTCATCATTTTTGACCGACTTCAAGCTGGACAGGTATCTTTGCCTACAGCCAGGGATAAATAGCCGCTTCGCGGCTCTTGGACCCTGGCCCCATCTGGCCTGATAATAGTCGTTACGTTGTTTTTTTTATGTAACACTCTATTTTTGCTTAAACAAGGCTTCGGCTCTTCAACTTTTCAAATCGTGTAGAAATTTCTAGTGATTTTCGATGCAAAAATACTAGTCTGCCCGCTGTTAACCTATTAGAACTTTATTAAAAACCCTGCATTAAGTTACCAGCTAGGCATTCCTGGACTTTTCAGGCTTTTAGGAATTCGGTCTGCACCAATGAACAGAGTGAGACTCCTGCCACTTTTTTAGCCATGCGATGACATGGAAGCACTTCTCAAGGAGCTGCGAGAGCAGAGGGCCAACGCGGTGCAGAGCCTGGAACAGTTCTTCTTCCTATGCATGCATCTTGTGGACTTGTTCTACCGGGTAAGTATGATCGAATAGGCATCCGAATCATACCACTCGTCGTCAAATTTTTGTAGGATTTACTCAATGTGCTGTGCCCGCCTTTATTATACCTACCTTTTGATCATCATTCTTGTGTATTCTTACAATGTTTTTAGTCATTTTTGATTGCTAGCAGATTATCGAAATATTAAAAAAAATATTTGCAAAATCGCAATCTTTACACTTTTTGAGATTTTTCATCTATTTTGGAAAACATTTAAAAATCAACAACTTTCGAAAATTTTAATAATTTTTTTTATGAAACGTTTTGTAGCTAAGAACTGCGTAAAATGCGATAAAGATGGGATTATTTTTCAATATTTCAGGGGCTTCGTTCCTGTCATTGACCCTGAGGCTATCCGTGCCCTGGGCCGCGACTACGATGAGAAAATGCGGGCTGTGGGAATGGCGAAATGATCGGAGAACGCCGACTGACCCCCCACCCCCGCGCCGTTTAGCTATGTCTATGTACTCGAACTCGCTACCCGTCCAAGGGCTTCTTTCGTTTCTAGTGTGAATGTGTGTCTTTGGTGACTATCCCTCCCGGTTTGGCTCTGTGCCTCGCATTGGAATAAATGGTTCGTGTCTACACGGTGTTTTCATAATTTGGCTTTTGCCTAGATTGACGGAGCTATTAAAGTGCTGGAAAATACTTTTGAGCCATTTCTTAACGTAAAAACTTTACAAGTTTTTATCAAAATTGAATTTTAGGCAGAATTTTTTTTTGAAATGACCAAAGTCTCCATTTTTAAAAAATTTTTAGAACTTTTTTAAAAGTTTTTTTTTTGCTTTAAATATAAGTAAGACTTACAAGTGAAAGGCAAATAACTCGTGTATTATTAACAACGCGATAGTGGCAGTTTTTTATGATACCCGGACAAGTGCAAAGGGGCTTTCTGCCATAAAAATTGATAAAAACACAAAAAAGACAACATTCTAGCGTTTTCGAATTTTCCTAGCCAGACTGTACAGGGACAGGAGTGAAATTTCTGCTATTTTTTTGGATAGCGAGGAGCCAGTGAATAAAAATTCGAGCTATAGCCTTCAAAATCGGTTGCTCCTCTACATTGTCAACATCACATAGTGCCCAAAGGGCAGGCAAAAATTGTACAACAACCACGCGAGCGCCGAGTTCGACTGGAAAATCTCGATCAGCCGCGAGTAGGTGGCGAATTGAGCGTGGCCGCTTTCGATCACCAGCTTCGGCCGTAACCCCTGTGCCACCATGGTTTGAGCTGCCTGAAAAGTACGCTACGATCCTGATGACGTTATCTCTAATTTTCTGCGGCTTCACTTCACTAAGGTTTTGCGGTTCTGGACCGTTTGCGGGTTGAGCAGACGTATTTGTACCTGTTGATTTTATATACTGTATTTTATAGCGTTTTTAGGAGTTTTTAATAACTATAAGGTTATCAAAACCATTTTTAAATTTTTGAAAATTCGAAAATGTTGGGTTTTTGGTCTGTTTGTATACATTTTTGGTCAAAACTTGATACATTTTCGACAATTTTTTAATTTTTTAAATTGTCTATGCTAAAAAAATATCGATAAAGCTCTAAAAATGTTTAACTTGTGTTATAGGGCCGTAGAAAATCAAAGGGAAGAATTTGGTTTCCCCCCCCCGCTAACAGTCCAAAGCCGTTTTCGCGTAAGTCCCTTACCGTCACCGCGCTCGCGTTGCACATCTTCGTCTCGGCGTCCATGAAGTGGAAGCCCATCTGCTTCATCTTAAATTAGTCGACTTTTCTTTAGTAGTTTTTGCTATTTTCGGTAAACTAATTAATCAATGATTATGCGTGTTTTTAAACCACTAACAAACGCAAAATCACACAAAAGTTCGGTTATGAACTGAAATTCTTTCAGGATACTTACCGCCGCCAACTTTCCGCCAAGGCGCGTGTAGCCGTCAAATTGAACAAGGTGCGGAACTTGAGAAGTAGGGTAGAGCATCCACTGCCAATTTGTGATCCAGCTGCAAAAAAACGTTTTTTTAGAAAATTGGATTGGGGTTTGTAACGCAGCTGCATTCCCCTTTCACTCATTTACCAATCTTTCATCTTTTTTAAAAGAATAATATTAATTAAGAGTGATGCTTTACCTAAACGGCATATTCACGCAGTCGGCAAACTGTCGATAACAAAGATACGTCATGTAGCCGTTGTCCGGCGCGTACCACCAGCTGAGATCCTTGACCAGCTTTTCGAAGTAGTCGACGGTTTTTGGCGTGGATCGGGCGTAGTAATACCCGCCTAAAATCAATTTCTCATGCGCGCGTACTCTCTCTCTCTCTCTCTCTCTCTCTCTCTCTCTCTCTCTTGCTAACTCTCTCCAACCTGCAATCAAATCACTCGTGTTCGTGCCGGCCGAATCGAAGACGATGTCGGCTTTTTGCAACTGCTCACTTTCCAACATTGTCTGTGCGAGTGGCGTGCGCCAAAATGTGTCCTAAACGGATTTACCTTTTTCACTTTTCTAGGCACCTGTTGTATCATCCAAAAGTTGTGCCCGAATTTGGTCAGCGTCAACGCCACGTTGGCCCTGAGCAGGTAGAAGAGCTGATAGGGACCGTCGCCGTAGTTGAAGGGGTCCTGAGAAGATTTTCACCGTGGTTTAAAGAAGTTTCAAGGAGCCGGCAAGGCATGGCTTTTTTTTTTTCATTTTCGTTGGTTTTTTTAGATCCGTTTCTAGAGCGGGCTCGATACAGTCTACCAGAATTCCTAGAAACGCATCCGAGTTTTAGAATTTTAAGTATATTCTACACCTTTCTATATAAATAAGGTTATCGTACGGTTGTAAAACTGCAAGACCAACTTTTAAAGGAGCCGCGAAGCCAGAAAGTTAAATTACGCTATAAAATTAAACGCATAAACGCGTACCTCCAACGCTGGCACATTAAGGCGAGCGATTTTCAGCTCAGGGTAGAGGTGCCTCAATTTTTCGGTCGATTCCTGGTCCATGGTGAGGAACAGGGCTCGTTGATGTACACCTGGAAGTATCGAGAATTCGAATTTCATGGGCCGTTGAAAACACATTTTTCGTTTTGACAGCGTACGGCTACAAACTATAACGGTTTACAAAAACTACAAACTTCAAATTAATTTTACAATATAGCCTACAAAATTCAAGGAAAACCATTTACCTTCCATCTCTTTGGTGTTGCACAACCAGTTGAACGTCATGTCGAGCGCGTAGCGATTCAAAAACAGCACGTAGGTGTCGTTGCCGAGCCGCGGAAGTATCGATAGGAATTCAGGGTTCTTCAGCTAAATATTTATTTTAAAGGGGCCGGGAAGCATCCAAATTGACCCCTTCTGGCACTACAGGGTGTGCAAAAAAAAAAGACCACAGTTTGGGTCAGAAATAACTCGCGAACAGTTGAGAATCGAAGGTACGTTACCATGCCAGAATGTAAATATGCTGGGTATGAAGATTTAACACAACGATTTTTCGATTTTTGAGTACGAAACTGTACTATTGACGCTGGTTACGACCGAAAATTGTGCGTTCTTGAACGGGAGGTGGGAAAATTCTGATTTTTGGCCTAAAAATAGTATAAATTTGTAAAAATGTAATGGCAAAATCTTAGAATTTATCGAGGTCAATTTCATTTTTTAAAAGCAAAACAATTTTCGCGATTTTGCGTTATTTTTGTTCTTTGAGTCATAACTGGCTTATAACTCGCTGCCCATGGCTGCTTTTTTGCCAATAGCTTATCCAAATATTAATCTCGGATTCCACACCAAATTCCACCACAATCTATGGTATTTTTGTATTGCTTGCTAAAACGTGCCCCAGGTACTGTAAGTTTCGTTTTTCCCGCTTTTCTCGGGGCCCCTAGCTTCGATCCGGCTGAAATTTTCAGGGTTGTTAGGCAATAAGTAGTGGCACCTTGCTGTCAAATACGAGATCGTACCATCCACAAACTTTCATGAAAAAGACTAAAAACAAATTTTTTAATTCTGCGGCAGAATTTTCTAAATATTTTGGTCAATTGGTCCAACAACTGCTACTATTGGTTTTCCGAAAAGATCGAAGCGATTCCATGGCAAAAACACCACGAAAATCGCAAATTTCGGTTTTCTACAGTAACCCACGTGGAGCGCGTTTTAGCATGCCATCACAAAATTCCATAAAGTGACGATTTTTCTATTCGAGGGCCTTCTAGAGTTGATTGTAAGATAACCTGTGAAAAATTACTGATTTTGGGTGGTAAATAACAAAGTTACGAGGCCAAGTGCAAAACAAGGCCAGAGAGCCGATTTTGGGTCCGAGTAGCCGGGGTCAATTTTCGAAATTTTAAAAATAAAAACCACCTGCATCTTATGGATACGATTAAAAGATTTGATGTTTTATCAGCCCGTCAAATTTGGGGGCAATCTGATTCATGATCATGGTGACTTTCAGCTCAAAATCGAAGATCGCCCTATTCCAAAATCGAAGTTTAGAAATCTTCTTAAAATGTTTGCGACGTGAAATTGATTTAATCTTTGCATAGTTTTATTCAACTGATGGCACTGTCTTATTGCTCAAAATATCCCTACGACCCCACCTTCCAAAATTTTTACGCAACCTCGAATTCAGTTTATTTCGGGTTTTGATGAATTTTCTTGGCCAACGCCTGGTTAAAAAAATTCATGAATAAGGCTTTAGGATGCGCTATTCAAATTATACCAGACAAAAATAAAACGAAAATTTTCAAAGCGCGACTAAATTTTATAAAATGGTGACAATATTCGGAAAAAAGCACGAACGAACCGTTTTGGAGGCCCTAAAAGACGCCCTTCAAAAGGGTACGGTAGCTCGAAATTTTGTAGATGATAGATCAACCCCAGTACTACATAGCTAAGCGAAAACAGATGAGAGCCTTTGGCAATCTAGAAATATTTTTCCAAAGTTGGGTTTCGAGACCTGGAAAAATCCATGACCAGGGGGTCGTTGAAAAACTCGAAAATTCGTCGATCTCAAAAAATTCCTTAATATGTTTATGCGATTGTGTCAAGCCCGTAGGTATTCCACAACAATTGATTTTGAGGTTTTCGCCATAGGTTTTTTCAATATTAAAAATTTTCGAAATTTCTCCATACAAAATTTCATTCCTCTCTAACTTTTCAACCAGACCCTCAAAAATTCTTAAATTTTGTAGGTACATATCTGCTGCCTATAGAAACTTACTTAATAAAAACTAGATGCCAGCCACCACAGGAAACTGAGAAAAATACAAATGAAGTTTCCCCGAACGCACGGTTTTCGGGTGTCATTTGTATTGATACGTCGCCAAAAATCGAAAAAATCAAGTTGTGTTAAATCTTCATACCCAGCATATTTAAGCATTCTGGCATGGTAACGTACCTTCGATTCTCTACCGTTCGCGAGTTATTTCGACCCAAACTGTGGTCTTTTTTTTTTGCACACCCTGTACCTATTGACAAGTTACGCGACGAGCCAAAAAACGCAGAAAATTAGCGCTGCGGTTAACTGGAAGCGGGCTCTATCGGTTCTGAACTGATGCTTGGGTTTTTCGAGGCCAAGTCGAAACAAGGGTAGATTCTGCCGCTTGCTAACCCCTCTAAAGGAACTTGGAAGGCTAGGTTTTTGTGAATTTTAGGATTTCTTAATTTTTAAGCATAGATTTTCGATATTGCTACCTGCATTGGAGCATTTTCAACCGAGGTATAAAACGCAAAATTCTCCAATTTAACTAGTTGCTATAGCGAAAAATGTCTTCATGTGCCTTCCAAGCTCCTTTAAAACGAAGATAATGTAATTGTTTGAATGATTTCGCGTTTTCTAGCTTCCTACAAACATCAAAAGCAGGCTTTTTTATGCTTCTGCTTTTCTTTAGCATTTCCTAACCTTTACAGGCAAAATATCAACAATTTTACCCACCAACGCCTCCTCGGATACGGTACTCCCGTGCCGAAATACCGTAGACATCGAAAATAACGCAATCCCGATTTTTCGGAGTACTAATAATAGAAAGGTGTAGAAGAATAGGCGGGCCACGCTTGGGGTCTTCATTTTTGGGGCTTGGCCTTGAGCTTGGGCCTTTTTCCGTTTTTCAAGTCGGCTTGGGGCTTCTATGAATTTTTGAAGTCGACTGAAGTTCAAGAGCTTGGGTCTTGAGGGGAATGACCACGAAATCGGCCTTCGACCCCCGGAGTCGATGGCGTAAATGGACTGGTCTCGTTGGGGGAGGGGGATGCCCACCAGGGCAATTATGCAACCGAGACTGGTCCCCCGGCCGGGTTGGCGCGAGATGGCTGCCTGAAAAAGTGGTGTTTCTTTGGGAGTCTTGATGTCAAACAATAAATAAATAATAACAAACCAAAAGAAAACCAATAATTTTGATAATTTTAACGTTTGCGAAATACCTATATAAACTACAGTACAAATAGAAAAAATCAAAAAGGTTTTTGAATTTTAATTCCAGAAACGGGTTTTTTTGCGACTCGAATGGTTGTAGTACATCTCTGCCGGCATGACACATAAGTGACACCACTCGGAACAACAGTTGTGGCACCTGTAGATTATTGAACTGTGCCGCAGCTGTGCATCCCCCACAGCTGTGCCACCGTTGTGCCCCCTCGCCGCGTATTGTTTTGGGGGCCTTCCTGGAGGTGAAATGGTTTATTCTAGGGCTTTATGATGCTAAATAGTAGCTCTGGTCCAAAAAGCAAAAAATAAAATCCTGGGCGGATCCGAACCTTCGTTACTTTGCCCCAACCTTCGCCTAACTCCTTATCCACTAGACCACGATGGCACATCGGTCTGGGAGCGGAGGAAGCCTATGAAGGTCTAGCGAACAATTCAAAGGCTTATAAATTGCTTCATATACAATCCATGCTAATAAAAATTAGTTTGCCGGGTTCGGTTCTTCAAGCTCTATAAGTGTGCCAATCCCAAATCGCAGTTTTATGTCCGGTTGGGACCGTCTCCTTGTCGGCCAAAATTAGTGTTAAGACAAAAACCCGAAGTAAATGGAGTCGAAAGCAGTCACGAGAAGACTTCCGACATATAAAACATATATTTTACGAAAATTTTATTTTTTGACGCAAAAAAATGGCTAAGTTCCGGGCCACAGCTGTGATTCCGCTCCGGGAGGCCCGACACAGCTGTGACACCGCACTGTGGCGGCGGTAACGGAGGCACAGCTGTGAGTGAACGCGAGCTGTGCCACCGCTAAATTTTCCTAGCTACACAGCTGTGCCACCGCTAAACGGCCACACACAGCTGTGGTTCCGCTAATAGCGGAGTCACTTATGTGTCATGCCGGCAGAGCATGCTAAAGCAAAAAATGAGAATTTTGTGGATTTACACGTAATTGCGACTTTTTTTAATTAGTTTTACTAGCAGCCTTAAAATCTAAAAAATTGACGATTAAATTGCCTAAAAATAACGGAAATCTCAAAAATCATCACTTGAAAATTGGCCTTTTCCAATTCAGTTTCCGCCTCTCACAATATTTCAGTTTCTCGATTTTTATCGCGTTGTATGTTCGTTAAAATCTGCTCCGAGAATAAACCTTTATTATACCCATGAACTCCAGCAAATAGTAGACAAGAAAAGCAGATTATAAAAATGCCAGCGGAAGTACAAACAGAACGAATTACACCAAATTACGCCAATCAAACTGTTCGTAGGTAAAATACGTAAAATTATGAAAAACCTTGGGCAAGCAAGCGACGATTTGGAATGGCATTTGATCATGGAATCAAAAAAATGACTTTTTCGGGTTTGGAGATTTGGGAAATTGGGTAATAATAATTTTTCATAAGCTAAACTGAAGAATTTAAAAGTTTAAGACAGCTATTTTTCAACATAATTCGATACCTTTTAATATCGCTTTGAATAAACCAGACTTACCGCTAAAATTAGGCTTTAACTTTCGGTTAACCGCAATTTATATAAATATATTATGTTTTATATAAATTTCTATCGATTTTCAATTAATATTGAAAACTTGGTATCGGTAATTAATTAAGGTTAAACGTGCATAAAACCAAATTAGCTTGGAATTTGATAATTTCAAAAATTTTAATTTGTCCAAAATTTGTCAAAATTTTGACCACTTTTTAATCCCATTAATTTCCAAAGGGCTTCAAAACGATACATCCGCCAAACCGTTCATTGGCGCGGCGCGGAACTTGCCGTGTTTTTCTGGGCGCGCGCGGGCCGCTCTCCCCTTCTTGGGCAGCCATTTTTCGGGCCGAGCTAGCCGGGATGGAAAATCCCCCGGCATGCCGCGGTTTCCGTCAAAACAACAGAGTTTCCCCGGGAAGAGTATAGCCGGGCAAGGAATGAACTGACAGAACCGTCTGGCCCAAACAAATAGATGATAGCCGAGAAAATCACGAAAAGTATCGCAAGCCGCGTTTTGCCGGACAATTTGGCTGCTCCGACACGCAAAAAACAGGTGCGCGCGTTTTTTGGGACGCCTCTAGAGGAGCGGGGCGTACTTTGGAAAGTACATTTTTAGTTTTCTACTAATTTCAACGGCCTAGATAATGAATTCTTGGAGGATTTCCTAGCGGAAAAAATTGACCCCACCAGAGCTAGCTATACTCGGTTTTTTCGGAGTTTTGATGTCGTAATTGGGTTCTCGAAGCCTCCTTCTGGCGTCATGTAAAAATGCGCCGTCACTTTAATGTACTTAAAATTTAAAATGTGGATGCAAATAATTAAAGCTTGTTTTCCCAAAGTTGCCCAAAAACCATTAGCAAAGCCATTGAAAATAATATAGTACAACCATCAAAAAAAATGAAGTGACCAGAAAGAGAGGGACTTGCCACAGAATGCACAAACAAACAAACGTCAAAAGAGTATGTCCAAAAATAATATGCAAAGTACAATTATAAACGATAAATTGCACAAAATGCTTTGACAGGGATTTTGAGGGGGGCAACAAAACGAAATTCGACTCTAACTACGCGAGAAAAATACGGTACATCCCAGGGGTAAGGCAGAAAAAAGAGGATTGTAAAACTTTTAAAAAAATTGGTTTTGAAACGTGTACAAGAAATAGAGAATAAAAATAGAAAAACAGGGCTTTTAATTCCTTTAAACAGAGCAAAAAATTCCTTAAAAAAGTATTATATAAATTACGATTATTATCCAAATTGAAAATAGGTGCTCTGCATCTCGTAGAGTCGGCTCAAATGGTCCGGGAATTGCGGCTCGGGCCGGTGGATGTGGGCTGATTCGGCAGTGTTTGTCATCCCAGAATGGCAGGTTTCCGTTTCGGAATCTGAACTTGGGAAATGAATATATCATTTAGGTGTAGATTGTAGTTTATATTTCTCTTAAAGGGACGCGCAAGGCATGTTTATAGATCTGACCCATGTAGTTATACTATAGACGCGCGTTGCGTGTCGCGACAAGGATCTTAGGAACCATAGCAAAGAAAACGCATAGATATACCTTGTCCGTCTCTTTAAAAGAACGGTATAGGTATCGCTATGGAATCCTATGGCTGCTACAGCCACGCGACACGCAACGCGACCACCGGCCTTTTCCAGCGTTTGACGCGTTGCGTGTCGCGACAAGAATGCTATGAACCGGTAACCAGTAAAGCCCATTGGTATGCCTTGTCCGTCCCTTTAAAAGGCCGGTAAAGATATGCCGAGCGAGGCGTAGGGATTTTGCCGCATGGCGCGACACGCAACTCGTGCTCGGCCTTTCATGGCGGAACCGAATACGATCCTTTGGCAGAGGCCGATGGCACGCGCATGCGTATCGCGACAAAATCCATAGAGATCCATATGGAGAAAAATTCGGTACCATGCCTTGTCTAGCCCTTTAAAACGATCCTGATTCCCTTACCATCATCGCTGTCACTCTTCTGATCCTCAATCGATTTCCCCTCCGAGTCCCCGCATTGCCCAATCTTATCCCCTTCTTTTCGCGACATTTTCTTGATCTGTAAATTGAAAATTACAGTTTTTGAGACTCAAAAACCTTTCTGACCTTTGCTCGTTGGTTCTGGAACCAGACTTGGACGACGCGCACGCTGAGCCCGGTTTCTTTGGCTAGTTGCTCACGGACCTAAAAATTGGGAGTTTAAAGGCCGTTAATATAATTTTAGTTAGCTTTTAAAGCTACGTTCCGTAGCGTCTATTCTTTTAAATTCCCACCTTCCTGCAAGGTTTTGAGCTTTTCTCAAAAGCCGCCTTAAACTGTTTCCGTTGCACTGCATTCAGGATGGTCCTTGGCCGCTTTGGCGTTTTTCTGTTTGAGTCGTTTTGCTCGTAGAATTCGATTTGAAGGCCTAAAATAGCTTATTTTAATTTTGTTATGACAAGGTGCAAAAATGTGACAGATTTGTTACGTTATGCTCCGTTGCGATACGATATGGTAGGATACGGTCAAATACCTGACGCGACGCTACGATACGCTACGACGCAATGTGCGTTCATACGAGGCGCCAAAGGTAAGCCGCGATACGCTACGTTGCGGTATCGGGCGATACACTACACTACGATGTGCTACAGGACGCGACGTTGCTCAGGATTAGCTACAAAACGCTGCGATGGACTAGGTGACGATACTTCGCGTCATGCTACACTACGCTACGTTACGTCCTACGTTATTCCGCTTCGCTACTTACCAGATGCTAATTGATTTTGGAAGACAAGTGCTTGGTAGTCTTCGAAGCAAAACAGTTGATTCTCCACGTTCACGTATTTGTCGCCCTAAAAACTGGATATTTCGGTGGTTACGGTATTCCAAAACAGACCAAAACTGGTAGCTAAGCCGAAGAACTACGCTACGTTACATTACGGTATTGAACTAGAATACCAACCGTTTGCAGCTCCTTGCTACAGTGCAAACACCGAAAGCACTGCGGGTGATAGGCGCCGATTCTGGAGCGGAACACCATCTCCGTCGAGTGCAGCGGCAGCGTGCAGCGCGAGCATTTTTGGCCGAAGATTCTGAAATAAGAATTATTCTCTGCATCTCTCGCTTTCTTTCACTCAACGCCTCGATAACCTTCTCTGTTAAATCCCAAAGTACACAATTGGCGGTTTTTCTATAGTTTCCCGATTTTTCTTGTCCCCAGTTGCTGATTTTTAGGGTTCTACCGTACGAAAACTGCGGGAAGCCGTAATCCCCAAATGGCGAGTCCGGATTGCCTCGAGGGCCTTGTTCTTGCCCAACGGCTGCCCCTCCACGACGCACCTATCGACACCACTGATCCGGGGGGCAGTGGGGATAGGTCGACTCGTACATGACAATAATCCGCCCTCAGCTCCCCGGATAATCATAGAGCGGTCAAGCCCGTGTCCCGGGGGTAGAAGATAAGTCCAGGTGGCCGGAAGCGGCTCAGCTTCCATGCGAAAAAGTTAGATTTTGGTAGTACCAGATAGGTTGCCGACTGGCAGACTGTTCTTTCCAAAAATGTGGCGGAAAATATACAGTATTCTTGCCAGTTTTCTACTACGGTACGTATGCCCTTGTCGAAAAGTTCAGTACGGAGTTGCGGTTTTAAGGGGGCTGGAAAACTTTAGAATACCCCCGGGTATCACTAGGTCTCGACAGCTACGCAGCAGACCAAAATACGACGTTGAGGAGCAGTTTTTGCTAGGTTTTTTGGTTTTTACAGTATCCCGTTTGGAAATTTACAAGCGTAAGACTTATAGCGAATACATTACGCTATCAAATTTCTACCCTTAGGACTCATTCTCCTTAAGCCCACTTAGGTTCCAGCCAGCTACTAATCCCGGGACCCCCAAATTTTAATTTTGGGTAAATCCCCCCAATCCTCCGGGAAGGGCATGCTTCTCGAGGGGAGCATAGGGGTATAGCCCATAGGCAGGTGGATGTGATAGACGCTTGACAAGAGGGCGCAATATCCGCCACCCCTCCCCTCGGAGGGCGGGGGTGGCCATAGGAGCATCGCGTCCTCGCTCCCTTATTGCCCCCAGGATACATGGCCCCCAACAGCCATCCTTCCGCCCAATACAGGGCCCACTTCAACGGCCATTGATGGCGGGTAAAGGGTATCGTATCCGGGCGGTAGCAAGGGTCAGCTGGTGACTGGCGCTTTGAAGCTTTAGAAAATGGGTTGAAGAATCTGGTTCCGGGCTGTTTGAGGACTGGCTGATGATACTTGAGAGGGTGGATTAAAGGGGCCGGGACATAAAAGCTTGATGGCTATCTGGCGGGGATTCTTTGAGAAAATTACCTTCTCCCGCGATTTTAAATTTCATTGAAGCGATCGAGAACCCAACCGCTTCAAGACTAGCTAGCAGAGACCACGGGGGGGGGGGGGCAGCTTGTAGAGCTTTTTTTGAGGAAACATAGCTTGAACTCAGCGCTAGAAGAGAAGAAACTCTAGCCAGGGCATCTAGCAGAAATATCTTAGGAAATCGTAGGTAAAACGCCTTCAAAAAAGATGTTTCTATATTTCATACATACAACATTTTCAATTTTTCTTAACCCCTTTCCCCCTTAATTTCCGCCTCATCATTTCCGGTTAGCAAGTGCCGACCCGGCAGGCTTTGTCCAGCTGGCAGCTGTCCCCTTCCATATCTACAGGTCCCCTCCTGCTCCTCCTCTCTGCCTATTGGCCCCTAAATCGCGGAATGTTTGCCATCGGCTTCACGCTCCTGGTAGAGAGAAGCAGGGATGGATGGCGCTCCTTGAAATGGGCAATTTTGCCACCCTCCTCCCCGCAGCAGCATCGCCCCAGGGCAAATACACAAATACGGCGCAGGGGCTACGTCTTCTTTTCCTCGTCTTGGAGCCTGGGCTCACTGACAATACGGTAGCCCGATGGGAGCATGACTAGGACCTTAGCGAATATTTTAAGGGTTAGGGTATCGATTTTGTACGATTTCAAACGATCTCAGAGGTACTGAACTAGCAAACTTCGGATTTCTAGAAAACTGATGCGAGACGAGAGAGTCACAGGGTTTGAAAATTGATAATTCCATGTTTCAAAAAGCTGAAAAACCTAAAAACTACACGACTACAAAATACAAAATAGCTATGTCTAGGTTTAGGCTGAAATCACTGACTCATGATGCCCAATAATCGTTGGAAATTTGCCTAAGAATTGCCCCAGGTTTTCTCGAGAATTCTTGGCTTCAAGGTGCCGTTAAAACAGCTCTCTTAGTTGTTTTCCAGTGACACAGTAGTATTTGTAGACAAAAAAAAAATCGGAAAATGTTCAGGCCCACGGACCGTCAAAAATAAAAGTTGGCTTGTTGCCAAAAATTAGAAATAATTTAGAAATTTGCTTTTCTGGTCGCTTTTAGCCTAAAAATTATTGTTTTTAAGTATTAGACAAATTCATGTAAAAACCTCTCATTAATAGGGGTTTTTCATGCTCCTTTAGGCGTCAAATAAATTTTTTGAACTCTGGTGAAATTTTTCTAAAAAAACCGACCATCAAGCATGAAATTCTGCCCCTGGTTTGCCCTCAAAAATTTCGATAGCAGGGTTTTATTGATCGGATTGTTTTTTTAAAAATAAATTTTCAGTTTTTGCATAATTTTCGATCCCGAGTTTCCATTCCACAACTCTTTCCATACCCGCAAATGGTCGGCACTCCTTGGGCATAAGAATGGGCTCGGAGGTGTGAAGCCCTTGTGAAGCCCGCCGACCTCCCCGCCGGCAATATAAGCCAATAATTATTGCATTTGATGGGGGGTGGGATGGGAGAGATTAGCCAACTATCCCACAGAACGAGAGACACCCCCATGATGTCCATAGTAATATCTGGTAGTCGGGAGTAGCTGCCAGACGACCCTGTCATTAATGCCGAGTCACCGATCGAACTTGGCCGCCCAGGAAGCCCCGATAATCCAATAAAATCGCGCGAAAAAGGACAGCGTTCAGGTTTGGGAAAAAAAGGAATAAAACGCTACATACGATATGGTACGCTAGGATACACTATGTACTCTGCGATACGCTACCCACGCTATATACGTTACGCTACGTACGCCAAGATACGCTGCGTACGCAACGACACGATACGCTACATCGATACGCTACGAACGCTACGATACGCTACGTACCAGCCACTTAATGATGTGCACTCTACCATTGCACGCAAGGCTGTAATGCCTACGGTACGCCGCGATAGGGAAAGTTACGCAAAATCCGGCACCTTGAGGCGACGTTCCACTACGATACGCGGCATAGTACGTTACGCTAGGCTACGGGGCATCACGCGATGGTAGAGTAAGCAAGACTACGGTACAGTACGCTAGGCTACGATAATGCGCGTTACCTTATGAGGCAGCAGTTCTACTTTACCGGACGTAACCTGAACCGTAGGGGGTACGTTACGTTACGTGGGTGCGGAAAGGTATATTGGGATACACTGCGCTACAAGTTTGTCGTTGTTTCATAGAGTAATCGCTTAGGATATGAAAATCAGCGGATTTACCGAGTATTTTCTAAATCCCTCACTTCCGGTTTTTTTAGTGCTTTCTCATTTTCCCTATAACCGTAAATAGGAGTGATTTGTTTATGATGAGCCCCCTCCTCTCCCTTGAATGTCCCTTTAGGTGACAGCCCCCTCCCGGTGTGGGCCAGCTGCATTGCGCAATCACCCCCGGGGCTCGCGCACATTCGCATCAATGGGACAACGCAGGATGGGCAAGAAATTGACAGTTCCGTCACTTTCCACATTACACCCTCAAATGGGGGTAGCTGAAAAACAAAATCTTATATCCGGGGAAGGGCTAGTCGGCTTGTAGCCTTGATTGGCGTGAGAAAAGACTTGGAATTAGGAGCAGGAATTTCAAGATACGCCTGAATCTTTCGAGGAAACTTTTCTCAAATAATTAAAGGGTCCATGAAGCGCCAAAATCCACCCCCTCTAGCAGCTAGGTCTAGGCAACTACGCGTACTTTTAAGAGACGGATTTACGTGTAGTTGGGTTTTTTGAAACTTAACAACTCTTTGGGCCCTCGAAAGGAAGCTAAACACGTTAAATTTAGCGACCTAACACATCGATTCTCGTACTTCTTGGTCCCTTTAAATCCGAAATTCAATAATATCAATTTTCCCGTTCCGCATTCCCTCATTGCGAAGTGTCGTGTACTTATGCACCCGCCAATGACCATCTGTCCTCCCAATCCAAAGATCCGCTTTGTCTAGTCAGTTTTCTCCTACCTTTCCACCTGCCACCCGTTTTTCTAGCCCGTTTTTCACAGCATTTCTGATATCTGATGCCGGAAATCTTGTTGAAAGCCGCTAGAAAAAGAACGGAAGAGCTGAATTTTGAGATTAACAATTCGAAAAGCGTCAAAATAAAGTAAAAAAAGCTTTAGATCTACTTTCGGATCGCTTTAATTTTAATCCCGATTTACTAGCGCTTTCCGAAATTTCTTGGCCCCTGATTTCCTGGAAAAACCCAAATTCCCCCGAGTCCGGATTGGCATTGACAAGGTGGGACCCTCGTGTAGACAAGGATGTATTTAGGGTGATTGTGTGAAGGATTCTCGAGGCCCCGGCTTCAACCAACTTCAAGCCGTTTAAGGCGGTGGGACCATGGGGTCACGCGATGCCTGGGGAAGGGTGGGGAGGCTTGAGAATTAGCCGAGTGGTTGGCAGAAGAGAGAGAGAGAGAGAGAGAGAGAGAGAGCGAGAGAGACAGAGAGAGAGGGCGAAAGAGAGCGAGAGAGAGCGAGAGACACCAAGAAGACGAAAATTCGGCTGTTCCCCCGTTTGTCGATTTTTTTACAAAATTTCCCTTATTTTTTGCTTCCAAAATTCGACTACTCCACTGCCCCATTTCTGCTGGAACATGATGATTCACAGTAAAACGTCTTCCCGTCGGCCCTGCTCCTCGGCGTCCCGAACGCTATGACTAACCGGCCATAAGCCCCCAAAACATATGCCCCCAACCAGTTTTAAATGTTTACAACAAGCTCCCAAACATATAAACTATAAACTACAAAAAAGGGGCGCTACGGTTTAGTACCATATTTTGGTAGCTGATGCCGGGGTGGGAAACAGAAACAAAATTAAGGCTAGCCAAAGCATCGGAGCGGTGGTGAGCAAACCGGGCAACGAAAGCAAAACCAAACGGTTTTTGGTTGGGAAATTGCCAAAAATAACTTTTAAGGGATAATAAAGCAAAAATTAGCTCTAACGGTATAAAAAATGATGAGGAAGATATGAAAAAAGGCGAGAAATCCGAAACTGCAAAATTCTTGGGCGTTCGTAGGGGTGATTCGGAACTTAATAACCGCTTTAGTGGTGATAAAATATCAAGAATATGCGAGAGAATTCGGACAATAGAAAGCAGAGTACGCACAGCTACCCGCCGTCAAGAGGAGTGTGTCGGAATTAGGACGCTTTAGCGTTTCTGGCCCCTTTAAAAAGCTCTCAAAGCTGACACCTCCAATTTAAGGCCAAATAGAAGCAGTTTCAAAAGATTGAATCAAACAAAAGGATCAACTCACTGTGCATGGTCCTCCTTGCAGTACAAACGTCCGTCGCGGGCGAAGCATTTCGTACTCGAGCTGAGGGATCGACTGCAGGCACAGCACCGAAGACACGCCTCGTGCCAGCACTCGTCCATCACCTCAAAATTTCTCCAATTTACTAATTTTTCATATCCGATTACGACATGTAATTCCTTGCTATAGAAATCGATTTTTTTAGTAGATAGAGCTGCCTAGATAGCTTACCTTCATTATAAATCGGTCCCGAATCTCGAAGCCGCAGCCAACGCACGTCACCTCGTCGTAAGGGGAGTTGCAGGCAGTAGTCGAGGTGGCGGGAAGGTCTGGAAAAGGAGGAGAATTATAATTTAATTATTGAAGTTGATAGGTTTAAGCTTAGGCCTAGGCTTTGGCTTAGCGGGTTAGGCTTAGGCTTGACTTCGGCTAGATTAGGCCCGGACTTCGGCTTAGCCTTGTCTTTGGTAACTTAAACTGGGACTTAGCTTGGCTTAGGTTTCGGCTATTTTAAAAACACTGAATCAGAAAACCGCCGAATCCAGGCTGTCACTCCCCCTTTAAATGGGCCGGGACGGCATAACCATAGATTTTTAAGGCTTTGGAACCCGGTAGATTTCACCGCACCCGCGGCACGCAACGCGGCAAATCTCTAGCCATGCCTTTCCGGTCCCGTTAATTCCATTTTTGTACCCGGTAGCATGGGCTCTTCGTGTTGATGATAGTGATGGTGGTAGAGGGAGAGCCCGGGGCCAAGGCTCGTCGGGCGGGCCAGCAGGCCGGGGCCAAAAGGGTGACGACGTGGGGAATTCCGGTGGAAACGCTGCAAAATCCGACGTAGTAGTAGGCACTTGAGAATGATGAAAACGAGGAAGGAAGAACGTGAAAAACAAGAATGAGTAAAATTGGTATCTGGTAACGAGGAAAGACGCACTAATGGTAGGTGAGAAACAGAAGCGAAGAGAGAGGTAGAAGCTGCAAGAATAAGACGGAAAAAGAAATGGAGAGATAAGAAGAAATCAAGCGAGAGAGAGCGAGAGGGTCAAAAATAGTGCGAGAGAGAGAGAGAGAGAGAGAGTGAAAGGAGGAAAGAGCGAGAGAGCAAAGCGTTTGGACACCTTAAAGGAAGTAAAAAAAACCCGATAAAACCTAACTTTCTCAAATCAATAAATAATCGTGCATAAATGAGAAGCCACGAGCATAGTATTTAGACCTTAAAATGATGATCTCTAGTAGAAGAACAAAATTATTAATGGTATAAATTGACAAAATTTGTTTTTCACAAAATTATGAAATTAAAGGAGACTAAAGGAACCGGTAACTCCCCCTCCGTACATAGGTGTGCAGGGGAACCGGGCCACGCCGAAACGAGCCCAGTAGGGGTGCGGAGCAGGCGAAGAAGAAGAAGATGATGAGCCATCTCTTTTCTGCTCTTCCCCTACACACAACACCACATACAGACACCTCCCGAATGGCAACATCCAACACCCCATCAACACCCCACCTCCGATGGCCAAGGGGAAGGAACCATAAAAAATTGGGGTGTTCCCGCTTAAACGGGCTGTGAAGTTAAAAATTAGGCCAATTTGAGAGCATCGCGTTGCGTTTTTGGATTTGTGATGGTGAGTACAAGGTTAAAGACGCCGGGAAGCAAAAATAGAGAGAGAGAGAGAGAGAGAGAGAGAGAGAGAGCGAAAAAGAGAGGGAGGGAGAGAGAGAGAAAATGAGAGATTACTCGGAACCAGCGTTGAATTTATTTCTTAGCAAGTTAAAAGTCAACCAAAAACGCTATAGAAGCGTTGATTTTGAAGCCGAAAATCGACTTTCCGAGACCGTCAGAAACTCACTACAGTAACCCTAGCCAAAACTTTCCGATTTTCAAAATCATGGCCACACATCCAAGAGCACTTGCCCTAGAAGTCAGCCGCGGAGGTGCAAACGAAAAAACACGACTCGCGAGGAGAACGGTAGCCAATTAGGCAGGCGGGCCAACCTAATGGACGTGCCGATCAGCTCAAACCCTCAGGTGTAGCCGTTTTCGGGGTGTTTTTTCGGGTCAAAAAGCACCTGGTCAAGGCGGCGGGAGTTCACTTTTAATTGGCTAAGTTCGTTTTTGATGATATTGAAGAGGATCAGAAGGGAGGAAACTTTTTTTAATTAATTTAATACCAACTAACCCATTGGCAGGGAAAGCTACCGTACCCTCCCTCTGCTCCTCTCTCTCACTCTCTCTCTTTGCCCTTAGCAAGCGAGCCGAATGGGTAGCGTGCGGGTCGCTGCTTAGCCTTTCTCTCTCTCTCTCTCTCTCTCTCTCTCTCCATCGACATTTCTCTGCCAGCCGAGACCCAATGGGAACCACCGATGATGTGCCTCCCGGGCACGCGCGCATCGCTCCCGAATCGGACACCCGGTTGGGGGTGTGTGTGCCGGTGTTGGTGCCATTTCCGTTTTGACATTTTTTTGGGGGGTGAGACCGGGCCATCGGGTCGTTTTTTACACTCGGACTATCAGACAGTATGTGTTGCATCGGAAGCAAAAAATAAGCAGGTGGGCTAGCAGCGATCATTTGAGGAAACAAAAGAAAAAGAAGTCATTTGAGTGAAAAAATCAGCATGATTTCGGAAAATAGGAAGAAGCTGTTCGGAATTACCAGAAAGTACCAGTCCCGCAAAACTTTCGAAAAATTCCTTCCTGTCGAGGCAAGCTAGCAGAGATCATCTACGAAATTTTTCTAGACTAGTAGTGTAGAAGCGGACTAGAAGCCGCTGGCAAACTAGCAGTGATTTTTCAGGAAAAACAGGTCCAAGATTTCTACGATCCAAAAATGACATCAAGTTGAAGCTGGGGCCAAGTCATCGCCTGGGCCCAAAAATGGGCCCTACCGGCAGCTATGGTGGTGGCCGCGTGGGCCCCACGCCGGCTCAACCCCCGCACCGGTGGGGAGGAGGGGCGGATTTGCCTACAAAAGCCGTCAGATCATTGCTGAGGCTCCTCCTCCAAATGGCCAGATTCAGAAGAATGACGGCATCTCGCCTTCAGGATCCGCCCTTCTGCCCGGATGAGGCAACAAATAGTATCCGCCCCTTATAATTTTAGCATCAGGGATACACTTGGCTGATCTATGGTATCTCTCCCTCGACTGTCCGGATTTGGAGGCGGTGACAATACGGTAATAGGTGATGGAAAAGGTGCTGAATAACGAGAGCGAGTTGACTATGGCTCCAATTCGGGGGCACTAGTTCATAGCGGGGGGAGTCCCAACAGGCTTATTGGGGTGGACGAGCCACTCTCCCCCAACGAATAAGACCCAAGTGACTAGGTAAATAGCATTCCTTTCGTACAAACCGAATTTTAGACCTAAAACAAATTTTTTAAAAGGCTTTTTGAAAGCTCGAATTTTTGAAATCATCTGTAAACCTCTCGATTCTAAAATTTCCCCTATCTTTTCTTCTTAAAACCGGAATTTTATGCAGAATCTGACGAAATTTTGCAGGTGAATGAATTCGGCGAAACGAGCTAGCAAAAATGTAATAATTTGACAATTCGAGAATTTGATGGCTATGTCTCTGTCTCTCTTGCCTCTCGCCTCACTCCTCTCCATTCATCCTCTATCTCGCTCTCGCTCACCCTCCCGCTATCTCTTCCCTCGATATCTCTCTCCCTCGCTCACTCGCTCTCTCGCTCTCTCTTTTTCAATAAGACAGCAGCAACGCGGAAAGATACAGCTAGAGAAAGAGGTAGTAGGAAAAAGCGGGAGACAAAGAAAAAAAGAGAGAGCGATTGAGAGCGAGAAAGAGAGAGAGAGAGAGAGAGAGAGAGAGCGAGAGCGAGAGCGCCCGAGTAGAGAGAGCGTATGATAGCTCACTAGAATAGGCTCTCCAAATGAAAAAGTCTTAAACAACTTTAAAAAATTTAAGACAGTTTTAGGCTCCTCCATAACCTAAATTGTCCAGAAAATAACCCTTTAAAAAATCAGCCGACACTTGTAATCTTCAAAAACCAGGGTATTTTGCATACGGGTGATGATTGGTGGTGGTGGGGTCCGAGAATCTAGGGGGGAGGGCTGTACTACTAATCCCCGGGCCCCCTCCCCGATAGATCAGCCCACCCACAAACCAAAAATGGACCCAACCGTGCCAATAAATCGCCCCAGACCCACGAAATGCCGACTTTTCGGGGTGAGTACAAAAACACAAACATCATTAAGCCCCCTGTCTCCCTCCCTCTCCACCCTCTCATCTGATGGATCCGGGTGGATCATCCCGTCATTCATATTTTTAGACTGGCCCCACCCGAAATCGGCGATTTTTCTCATTAAACGTAAGTAGGAAAGAGACGGAAACAGACAACACGGATTTTCGAGAGCTGTCCACACTTACGGAATAGAAGGGGACCTGGTTTTTGATGTTTAGGGTGAAGAGAAGAGAGAGAGCGAGAGAGAGAGAGAGCGAGCGAGCGAAAATAGCGAGAACCCGAAGATAGCTAAATTTGCTGGAGAAAAAGAGAATCAAAGATATCGCGAAAGAGAGAGAAAGAGACAAAGCAAGAGAGCGATGGAGAACGAGAAGCAAATTTGTTCCGAGCAATTAGAAAAATCATGTGACGATTTTACTTTCTTTCAGGAACTTCCAGGAACGGTTACTGTAATAAAGATACCGGAAACTGAATTACCATCCTCTCTCTCGTTCTCTCCCCCCTCTCTCTCTCTCTCTCTCTTTTCTCTTCGGCTCTTCGGATCTCTTCCATCTTCGAAAATTTAGTTTAAGTTAAAAACACTACCAAAATATCTCGCTGTTACTAGGTAATGTTACGGTAGATTACTTTACAGCGGCAGAAAAGTTACCGTAACCCAGAAAATTCGATTATTGGTCTTTTTAAAATCTACAAACCCACCGTATCCAAATCCCAGCCCGTACTCGATGCCCAGACTCGGTGGAGGCACCAGGGGCGGTCCCAAAAAGACCCTTGTCCATAGCATCCCCTCGTCCATCCACCCCTCCAGCATCTCCACCTCCTCCTCCACCCTATTAAAGTGACGTGGTCCCGCTCCGCTTTGCCAAGCAAATATTTTTGTGTAGAATTATTCTGGGGGTGTCTTTAATGCCGTGGGGGCGGCTGGAGGTCCTTCCCGATGTCGGGATTATCTCTTCCCTTCATGAATCCCACCCCCCGGCGCGCAGCTTCTAATTCCCGAGATTTCGACGTGGGGGATTGGGGATCTTGCTAGGGGATCATCTACACGAAAACGGGGGCGACCGCGTGGCGGCCGGGCTTTTTCGGGAAAATCTCCGGATCTTGGGCTGAATTTGGAATCGGGAGCCGCTGGTTTGGGTGGTGAAAACAGGATCAACGGGAGTGATGATGTGAGCTTTGAAAATCTGACTAACTCTCTCTCCCTCTCCCCGCCCCCCTCTCTCTCTCGCTCTCTCTCTCTCTCTATTTCTTAATATGTCTCGCGCACTCTCTCTGGATCATAGGAACCTCGCTTTTTCATAGATTAAAACTAAACGACTACTCTTTCATACAGTATCCCTAACTGGAATAACAGTACTTTCAAGCGAACAGAAATATGGAATGTTTTCTCACCTTCGGTTTACCCCTCAAAAATATTCCAACCCGCCGTACCGGAATAAATCAGCAATTTTAACAGGTGGCCTGGGCCTTGGCTCGCAAGCCCTTCGGAAAGTAAAAATGCCAAAAATAGGTATTTTGAAATTCAACACTAAATGCTATTGTTATGCAAGAAATGCTGTAATTTTCTCTCTCCTCTCTCCGTCTTTCTCGTTCTCTCTCTCGCTCTCTCTCTCATCTCTCTTTCTATCTCTCTCACTCGCTCTCCTCTCTCCCTTTCCCTTTCCCTTTCTCTCTCTCCCTCTCTATCTCTCTATCTCTCTCTTCTCTCTGTCTCTGTCTCTCGCTCTCTCTCTCTCTCCCTCTCTATCTCTCTCCTCAAATTCAGTATACAAAAGTCCAACCCGACCACACAAAACCCAGAAAACCCAAACCTCAATCCTATTCACCCATTGTTACCTACAATTAGCACGCGCCTTTTTGCTTTTTACCAAGTTTGGGTCTCGTGATTTTTATTAGTGAAGGAGTGGGTCCCAGATCGGGCAGAAAACAGAAATGGTAGATTAAATGGCCGACCCAAGCCATTCATTGTGCTCCATTCTTCTCTGACCGGGCCGCCGTCTTCTGTTTTGGGGTGGAATCCAGTGGAAGACAATGGCCAGATCAGAGGGTAGATGCCGGGGGTGAAGTATGTGGTTTGTCGCCGCCACTACGCAATGATACTCAGCAACGGAGAGCTAAGGAAGTGCACAGTGGACGAAAAACGTAGCTAAATGCCGAGAAACAAAGAATTGATAGTGAGGAAAAAATAGGGGAAAAGAGCGCGCGACAACGATAGAGAGGGAGAGAGAGAGAGAGAGAGAGAGAGAGAGAGTGTGGCTGGGTTTCTAACTTCCTTTAAGGAACAGCATTCGCACGTCCCCTGGATTATCGCGTAGTCAAGCCCGGACTACGCGACGCTCCTCTCAACACTTTTGCTTTGAGCGTTGCCGACATTTCCGGAATTTTCAGGCCTTTTGCTCTGATTTTACAACATTTATCTCATTCAGCATTTCCCAACTTCCCCCGAAAGCATCACATCACTTCTAAACTCTGTTCTACGCCAGCTCACCCTGCAATGACAATGAGAAGGGGGGAACTGCGTCTTCGGAAATCCCTACATTCAAAAATACCCGCCATGTGTAAGCTGTCAGCATGCCAGAATGGGTTGCCACGTGGGGGGAACAATATTTACGATTTTTGGGTGGTGCCAAAAATGGATCTGATGGCAGGACGGATTAGAAAGAAAACGGAGGGTCCCGGAATACGATTAAACGAGGAAAAACTATTATATTTATTCAGAAAGGTAAAAAAATGATAATTCGTGCTTTTGAATCCGATTACGTTAGATAAATCATATTTTGAAGTTCAT